>OX596074.1:30083689-30416189 GCA_951394005.1 Protophormia terraenovae | reverse complement strand
TGTGGGTAAGAATCCATAACACGAGAATTTGTGGTACTTTTTTTTATTGAAACTATACATTTGTGGTCCTAAATAAGTAAGAATCCAAAAGAGTGGACTTTGTGGTACTTTTTCGTTTTTCTAATGCTACTTTTTGAATTTTTTATAATATTGACATGAAATTAAAGATACATGGTTCTATGTGGGTAAAACTTTTTGGTGTTTAAATTTTTCTGATGATACTTTTCCGATGATACTTTAGGAATTTGGAATTAAATATTAACGGTAAAGAGACTTTTAGGTACTTTTTCGTTCTTTTTTTTTTTTTTGGTAATTTTTTTTTTTTAACTTTATTTTATACGAATGCCTCTGGGATAATAAAAAAAATTTAAGAAACTTTAAAAACAGCTTTTTACCACTTTATTTTTAAATATCAATATTTTCCGTAAAACTTCTGTTCAAAAAAATTAATTAAAGTTTAAAGTGCAAAAAACTGTATATGTAACTATATTTAAAATTTCGTTAAAATCGGTTTAGTGGTTTATGCGTGATTGCATCACAAACAAACAAACACACATTTTATTTTTTAATATTAATATGGATTGAACCAAGAAATATGAACTTGAATATATGTAGACCTAAATGAGTGAGAATCTATTAGAGGGGATTTTCTGGAGCTTTTTCCTTTTCTAATAGTACTCTTTGAATTTTTGAGAAAACACAAGCATTATTAGTCACATTCATCTCTACTAAAAAAAAATAATAGAAATAATTTGATAGTTTTTGAATTTTTTAATATTAATTTGGAGAATTTGGAGAGTAAAAGCGTACTTTTTCCATCAGTGAAATCTAAGGACAAAAGCTAAATAGTTTTTTTTTTTTTTTGTGTATATCAACCCAAAAAAAATATTATGAAATCGGATTACACAGTGCATTAGGAAAAATTGCCTCAATAATTCCAACGACAAGTGAAAGCTTATCAGTAGTCTAGCAAAAAGAGCTGAAAATATTATCGTATGAAATCCGATTATTTAATTGTGAAAATGATATCATTCAGTGTCAAGAGTGAATGTATTCAAATCTTAACGAAATTCGATACCTAATTGGCACCAATTTGAAACCATTTCGGTATCAAATAATTAAATTGCATTATATTATCATATGTTAACGAACGTTATATCAAAGCTGATACCATAAATGTGACGCAACTATGGCGGATTTTGAATCGATTACACTGGTCGACAAAAGTTTTTTTTTTCGAGCTCCTTCAAAAAAAAAAAAAAAAAATATGTAGACTAGATGGAATTCTGCATGCTAAAGTCGAATCTGCTTTCAGTTTTTTTCCATCAGGTCGAGATTTTTTTATGGGCGTGTCTAATATTGTGCCCTAAATATGCCGATTACTCGAGTATATTTCACTATTACTTGAGAACGGTATGCACGATCTATATAAATGATATATCACGATATACGGAATAAAATTAGCTTTAAATCGCTCTACCATCAAATTTTTATCCGCTCAATAGTTTAGGAGATATTTCGAAAAAAGTGTCAAGAAATTCAAAATTCAAGATTTCTTTTTTTACTAATTATTTTTTTAAAAATGAAAACATCAAAAATGTTTCAGTTTATCACCTTTATCTCAAAGCTGGTAAAACTACGAGTAAATAAAGCCACGTATTTGATGCACAAATCTTGTTTGGATTCACAGTTAAGTTTGGATACCCATGTATACCTATAGCTAAGTGGAAATTCACTAGTGTGCAAAAAAAAAAAAATTTTTCGTCTTAAATAAAAAAATAGGTGGATTAGATGGAATTTAATGTGCTAAATAATAATCAGCTTTTACTTTTTTTCTATCACGCATTGATTTTTTTTTATGGGCATGACTACGATGACCCCGACTTTAGGCAGTCATACTTGAATATCTCGATAACGGTTTTTCCAATTTAGATAAATTGAGCTTTAATATATAGCAATCTAAGTTATCTTTGAGCTGAATTTATATAATTTTTTGTTCAGTTAATATTTCTGTAGTTATTCGGTAATTAGTACCGAAAATTTTAAAATTAATTTTTTTTTGGAAAGTGATGAAAATTTTGATCCATAACTCTGAAATTCTTGAGCGAATGAAATATATTGTTGACATATCTTGAAGACAATTTTCGTATGCATCTTTTGATGTATCACTTATCAAAATCGTGTAAAGGGTTCTTGAGTTATAGCCTAAGTTTGACAAACCATTCTCGAATTTTATAGTGTGACCGCTGAATAAAGTGATGATATTAGTCATGCACATAAAAAAAATAATGTTAAACTCGTTAGAATCCACCAAGTCCACCTATTTTTGTTTGAAGAAAAAATTTAAAAAAAATTGTTTTGCCCACCACAGTATTTCTACTCAATTGTATGTAACATGGGTATTTTTACTTAACTGTGAATAAAATTAAGATTTCTGCATCAATTTTGAAGATACATGCCTTATTTTATTCGCAGCATTACCAATTTTAAGGTAAATATGATAAACTGTAACATTTTAGATGTTTTCATTTATTAAAATAAATTTTAGTAACAAAAAAATCTAAAATATTGCATTAACATTATTTTTTTTTTAGACACTTATTTCAAAATAACTCCGAAACTATTGAGCACAAAAAAAATTTAAGATATTTTTAGTCCGCATCTTTTGGTGTATCACTTGATCAATCGTACATACCGTTCTTGAGTTTTGAGGAAATATACTAGAGTAATGGCCTTACTATAGGCGAAATATTAAAAAAAAATACTGACGTGATGTAAAAAAACTGAAAGCAGATTCATGTTTAGCACATCAAAATGCATCAAGTCCAACAATTCGTCCTTGGGGGAGGATTTTTTTGTTGACCAGTGTTATTTTCCTTCAGTGTGATATAAGCGGTTCACAGTTTATTTCAAGCAGCACCTTTTGGCAGTCAAAAAAAAAAAATGATATAACTTCCAAACAAAACAATATTTTCCCAAAATTTTAATGAATATTTTTTTAACTTAAAAAGAGGATTTTTATTCAGTCTCAAAAGTACGTAGTTCAGAACTTACAAACTAAAAACCAAAAATAAAGAAAAAAAATTCCAAATTTCCTACTCCACTTGCTGACGTACAGACCCAAACAATGACACTGTCACCAACGTATTTGACTGTTGCTTTTAAGTTTTTGTTTTGAAGCTCTGTATTCGGCTTACGCGAAACATATGTTTGGCCATCCGAGACGAATATATTGAACTTGGACTCGTTTTTATCGCAAAAACTTGAATCTTTGGAAATATGTTCTTTAGCGAATTTTAGACGCGCTTGCTGATTTTCCTTATTAATAAATGGTTCTTTTTGGGCTACACATCAAAATATACCGCTATTAGTGGAGTGCTGCCAAGTTCGTAGCTGGTTGAAATAAGCTGTGATGTAAAAAATAGATAAAATAAAGTTTTCTCTTCTCGCTGATCTGAGAAACATATTTACATTATTTTTATTTTTTGTATTCTCTTTAAATAAGGATATCAAACAAAATTACATAGCTAATTTTTCGATTTTTAATTAATATGGATTAGATGATCAGTTCAGAATTTTTATTATATTTAATTAAAAAAAACTTTATTTGGTAGTTTTTAGATAACCTATTTAATGAGAAACTCAAAAAGAAAATTTTTGAAAATTTTGAGGCTAAAATCAAAATAAAAAGGCTAAACTGGCAACACTGGTTATTCATACATAACAATATTTATAACTGTTACTGTGGGAGTTATTATTCATAGTTTAATTTTTCATATTTTACACTTTCGGTTTCACATTTTGATTTTTGTTAAAAAAAAGGCTACCAAGTTTATATCTGGTCTATGTAGGAGTTCAGCAATTTCACTAACGTAGTAGCGGATTAAATACTAGTTTCTGATATCTCTATTATACATTATTGTTGATGTCTTTCACGACATATAATATGTCAGTATTCATTCGAGCTGATTAATCAGTAGATTAGGCAATTGATCAAATTTTTTTTTTTAACACATTTACAATTCTGTTTCTGGGATTCCTGTTTTCGCGGAATTCCCAAATATGACCCAGCGAAACAAGTACTTTTTCAAAGACCTTAATACATGTCGTAAAGACATATTGGATTTTTATTATTTTGTACTAAACATAGCATTGTCTGATTTGACGTTATCCGAAAGCTTTAAAATTATTTCATATAGCCGCTTCTGTTTTAGCAAATATAGTGGTGCTCCTAGATTTAATGAGTTCTACTAGAGAATAAGTATGAAATAAAATAAACCAACATATATTTAATGTAAAGGCCCTGCGAGAAATTGGTAGCAATTGGTGCAACAGTACCGGTCCCTCAGTACCAGTTGAGTACCAATTGACACCTAATAACCACCAAAGTTCCAGTTAAGTACCAGTTTAACCAGTGAGAGCTAATTTTTAGCTTGCTTGTTAAATGAGCAATTAGCAACTCGCGCGCAATAACAATCTGTGGCTAAGTGATAAGCATGTAAGACTATAAAAAATTAGATAAGTAAAAGTAACCTGGGCTCGATTCGGGGTGCCGCCATTGACATTAGCAAAAATATAAATTGAAAATATTGAAAAAATAAAAAATATACAAAAGTAAAACAATTTCCAATTTGTTTTTCCAAAATTGTATTATATTTATTAATTCTGAATATGCCCTTTTGAGTTAGTACTGTGACCTGTCCCAAAACTGGTTAAAAAGGGCGAATTTCTCACATGTTAAAGTGACAGGTCCAGCTCATACAAAGTGTTAAAACTAGAACTGGTCCCTATCACTTTGGACCAATCCCGTGACATGTTTTCTGTTGGTTCTTTTCCCTCTAGGGGGTTTTATAGGTTAAATTGAGTTTAGAAAAGTAATGTGGATCACTGTATTACAATACCCTATTATTTTTAATGTAGGTCGTAAAAAATTCGTTTTATCTCAATCTAATTTTAATTGCCGAAAACTTAAAGCTTAATAAAATAAGTTGACGATTTTTACGCTTTCTTATTATTGTGGCTAGCTGCTGCTGCTGCACATAACTAAAGTTATTTCTATTGCTTTTGTTGTTGCTATTATTCTTTACGAGGATTAGTCAATTAAAAAAATAGAAGAAAACGAAACAGAAAAAATAACTGACTCTAGCTATATCCTCTAAACAAAAACAAAAAACGATGACTGCCAGTAAAAAAAATTCAAAACATTAGCAATAATAAACCAAAAACCGTTAAAAAAGTTTCACTTTCACAAAAGGTCTACGTACTTATTTGCAGCGGCAACAACAGCAGCACCAGCAACACCACCACCAAACAACGACAATAACAACAATAGCAATAACAGCTAACAGCAATTGCAAGTTGCTGTTATTTTGTTTTATTTTTTTTATATTATTGCATACATTCGTATGTAACATGCAACACGCTACAATTGTGCGCGGTAGTTGTAAAGTACTAAATTGGTACCAGCCAGTCAGCGACAACGACTGCCTTAAATTAAGTTTTGTATATGAGCAAGTAAATACTTAGGTATGTAGTAAGTATGTGTGTAAGTATTTATGCAATTGCCTAGGTTGCAGTATAAGTAAGTATTTAAGTGTTGTTGGTGGTGGTATATTGTCATGGGCTTCCCAAAGGCTATGCAGGTGGCTGGATGACTGTTTGGCTGGCTGGTTGCTTGGTTGGCTAGCTATTTAGTTGTCTCCTTGTCTGTCTACATTTCTAAGACATTTTGAGTAAAAACTTTTTTTATTTAGTTTGTTTTTGTTTACTTGCTTTTTTGTTTTGATTTTTATGCTTAAACAGCTCCACTAAACTTAAACAAGTTTGATAAATGCACCGACACTAAACAACCGTCTTCATACTCACAGTCATCGTCATCATCATCATCATCAGCATCTTAGTTATTGTCGATATTAAACAGCAATTGCAACTACAACAACTTTAACAATAGCAACAACAACAATAATATCTGCTAAACGAGATAACATTATAGTCTCGTCTAATGTATCTTGTTATTTTTTGATAGTGGCGGTGGTGGCGGTAGTTGACGGTGTCGCTGATATCGGTTATTGTCTATAACATTTAGCCACACCATAGCAACCAGTACAAATACAACTTAGGTTTACTATAAAAATAAAAAAATAAATAAAACGAAAACCAAAAAATTGCGCATGTTTGTAGGAAAATAAAGGAAACTACATATTTTCCATATAGTAAACAGCATAGAATTCTCACATATTGTTTTTAAAGGTTAGCTTTATAAATAGTGTAAAATAGCCAAAACAAAAAATTATTGCTGGAGGTTTAAATAAAATATATATTTAAAAGTTTTATCGTATACATTAAGATCCCAGAATATATTCGGGGTTCTTAAGACCTTTTACCAATTTTGCTCGAGATTTCTGGTTTGAGGCCACATGTATGTACATCACTGAATAGTTAAATATACCCATCAGAAAAAAATATGTTACTGTTTCCTCCCTGCATACCTTTGTGAATGCTTCCACACCTCTCCGAACAAATTTTAAACACATTCCACTTTGCTTTATATAAAAATTCTATAAAAATGCTTCGACTTCATTTAAAAAAAAATCCGGTACTAATTCTTGTTTCCCTTTCATTAGATGCGTAATAAAAGGTGCATTACTCACTTATTAACTTTCTTATTACAAACAGAAAAAACTTTTAGTTGCGAGACTTACAAAGCTCAAAATCGTTTAGTCTTATTTTAAGTGTCGATAAAAAAGGTAGTTCGTATGTCTTGTTTAAAAATTATATTTCAGATTACACATAAGAGAGAATATTTAATTATTTAAGAGTCCTTGCATTCTCGCTTCTTTTTGGAAGGGAGAAGTGAAGGACTTTTCTCCAATAATACGCCGTGTAAAAAAAAAAAAAAAAAAAAATGTTAGAATGCGAGTGGCATGCCTTGTGGATCCAAAATAAAGCATTTCTGAATGTTTCTTTAGCGCTTCTTTTTCCGACTGGGTGGGTAATTTATACCCTACACCTTCATATGTTGTTGGGGTACTATGCGTTTGTGCTGGTGTTTATAAACCACCTTACAGTGGGTGTCTGACCGCAATAATTTTGCTAACAAATCTCTATCAACTAAACTGCTGGATGTATATGAGAGTTATAAAACTCTCTATAAATGTATAGGACAGTTGTACACAAGGACTTAAGTTTTCAGAAAATCTTGAAGTCACCTTGTTATAAATAAAGGTAAGATACAGGGTGCCAAATCACCTCGAGTATGAAATTCAAAAAATATTATTCTATGTTATTCGAAGAAGTGAATAAAGCGGCTCCATCTATTATTATTTTTCTTTCAGATGATAAATTTATCTGTTAATAACTAATCACATCCCCACTGCTATTTCAACTACTTTAAGTTTTTCGTCAATGGGGCATGCGCGGGTGACAAATAAATATCATTAAATAAAAACCAGACGAAAATTTAACTGTCGCCGACTTAGTTTAATTTCCGCCGCGGTCATCGACAAATTTTCTTTGGTTTTTTTCTCTACCCCACTGTCAGTGTTGCCAGAAACATTTTGTCCATGTACCCAAAACCGAAGCTCAAAATCCCCATTTTAAAATCTAAATCCCCAATTTTGTCCCCAAAATGTTTTAATATAAAATTATGTATAAAATTTCCATTTCTTATAAAAAATAATATTTTTTAAAAAGAAATGTTTTCCAATTTTCTATAAATGGATAATAATCATTAAAATGTTTTATAAAGATAAATTTAACGACATTTGTTTAAGATTATTTTTAAAGTTTATCAAAAGTTTCCTACAAAAAGAAAATTTATCGAATGCTCCCAATAAAATAAAATTTATCATTAGATTCATATAAAAAGAAAATTTTTAAAAAATTTTTTAAAAAGAACATTTAATGAAAATGTTCTATAACAAGAACAGTTATAAAAATATAATTATGTATTGAAAAATTTTCCACAAAAACATTTTAAAAAAAATTTCATAAAAGAAAATTTATCAAAAAAATCGTATAAAAGAAAATGTATTACATTTTTCCGAAACCCATGAATGAAAGCTTAAAGTTTTGAAATGAGTTGAATGGACTGTTTCATAAAGAATTATTATGGTAGTTAACCCTACACCACCATAGTTGGGGAGGGTATTATGCGTTTGTGCTGATGTTTATAACACTCAAAAATATTGGTCTAAAACCAACCTTAATTTATACCAATCGGCTATAAAAATAAAAAAATTTAATATTTTTTTATTTTTATAGTAATGATGTCCGTCCGTCCGTCTGACCGTCCATGTAAACCTTGTAATCAAACTACAGGTCGCAATTTTGAACCAAAATTAATGAAACTTGGTACACAGGTTTCTTATAGTCCAGGAACGAAGCCTATTGAAATTGGCTATGATCGGTCCATTATTTCACCTAGCCCCCATACAAATGTCTTCCCAGAAAAGGGTTTAACGATCAGAAATCCCTTAAATATAGGAATATTTTAATGAAATTTGGCACATATAAGTTTCATATAAGTCTTAATAAAAAGATCGGTCCATAATTAACCATAGCTCCCATATAAACCTCTTTTCAGAAAATCACTTTAACGGGCATAAATCCCATTAAAATGTTAGTATGAAGTTAATATTCAATACAAATAAGTTTTATATAAACATAAATGATAGTACCAAATTTTACAAAGATCGGTTAATAATTTACCATACTCCCATATAAGGCCCTCTTTCGGGAATCACCCAAAAGTGAATAAATTCATGTAAATATCAGCATCAACGTAATATTCTGTATTCGTATGTTTTATTTTACACTTAAGAGTATCGGTCCACATTTGACTCCAAGTCTAATACCTCCCCGAATTATAATGTACACAATGGTGTAGGGTATCATATGGTCGGGCTTGACCGACTATATCTTTTTCTCTCGTTTTTATTTTAAATGGTTTATTATTTAGATGAAAAAATCAACGAAATTAATGTAGTTTTACATTTTAAAACCGAATGAAACAAAAAACTACAAGTTTTTGTTTGGTGTAAATGACATATACATATGAAAAATAATTTAATATTTTCTATACATATAAATCGATACAATATTTTCACTAAATAAAAAATAGTTCCACATTTTCTATAAATAGAAAATTCATTTTTATAAATAGGATATTTAACGAAACAATTTTACATATTTTATTTATCAGAATGATCTACAAAATGAAAAACTTATCGAAATTTTTCTTTAAAAATTAAAATTTATAAAAAAATTGTCTATAAATTGATTAAATGTATTATTTAATAAAGAATCCCCATATTTTACTAAATCCCCCAAATCCCTTCCCACGAAAATCTGTCCCCAAATGAAAGCTTAAATACCCATTTTGGGGATTTAAGCTTTGTCTCTCAACACAGCCCACTGTGTACCTTAAAGTGTACCGTTTAACTCAGAATCACTTTTCGAGTTGATTTAAAAATATTCGTCCGTTCGGTTGGCAGTCTGTCCATAGAAACATTGCAAAGATTGTACAGGTCACAATTTTAAAGTGTAACTATCTCGATGCAATTTGGTACAAGGAAAAAGTCTACTGAAATTGATTATGATCTAAACATTATTTTATTAGAGGTCTCAAATCATTTTTATTGTGTTTAATTTCGCAAGTTTATTTTGGAATGAAAACAAAAAAAAAAAAAAAATAATAATAATACTAATCTTAGAAATTATACAATCAAAACAATTTGGTTGAAATTGAATTTATTTGTGTAAGGTATAATTTTACCTTAAAAAGGTAATAAAATTACCTTAAAAATGATACCTGAAACATGTTTGCTGAATTTTTTTTGGTGGTAATTCGCGAATTAAATTTCGCGTTCGCGTATTTAAAAAAATGGTATTTTTAAATTCGTGGGAAATATATATGTAGAGGATGGAACCATTATAAATGCTCTGTGAAATTTCACATGTCGATAATAGAGGTGTAGGCGAGAACTTGGACCATATAGACCTACAGGGGGCGAGTCCACAGGGTCCCAAAGTTGGATACCTCGGGTATAAAATTTTTTAAAAACGATCCTGGTGTCTTATATGAGAACCGTTTGGAAAGATTTTTATATAGGAAGATTCTGCTAGTCGAAATCTGCAAAAAACATCGTCGTATGCATATATTATCTATTTTAGTTTAAGAGATATTAAGCTTCAAAGATTAAAATTTTTAATTTTTAACCTGTCTTGGTGAAGTTTTTCACTAAGTGGGTCCAACTTTCACCCAATTTTTAACTTTTTTTCTTTCATTAATAACAAATAGAAAAATTGTGCAAAGAAAGAATTTTGAAAAAATATTTACGGAGTCAAAAGTTACAAGCATTTAAAGTTGAACTTTGAAAAAAAAGTCGATTTTTCCCGCTTTTTTTTTTGTTAAAAATGTGGTCATATTCTTTTTCCGTTATATACAAATTTTCTTAAGTAACACATGTTTTGTTTTGTTGTTTTACAAGTAGAAGTACTTTGATCTGCACCGACGTGCTTATACCTTTTTTTGTAACATGACAAATATTTGTATGATTTCGAAGATTTTTTCCCGCTTTTTTTTTGTTAAAAATGTGGTCATATTCTTTTTCCGTTATATACAAATTTTCTTAAGTAACACATATAATATTTATATTTTTCTGCAAGACAATTAAACACAAAATACTTTAAAGGAAAAAAATCTTTTTGAAATTGATTTTTGCGAGAACCAGGATTTCCCAAATTTGACCTATTTTTCCAACAAATTTCGAATTTTCGCCTTAATTTCTCAAATCGCAATGCTGTATTAAAAAATTTTGCCAGTGTAATATTTAACACTTTAAATTTTACCACCCTATTGTACATATATATTTTTTCATTTCTATAACGTTAGTTATGGTTGCACGAAATGATGTGCCAATATTATTTGGCGGTAATAACTACAACATTGTTGCCAAAAAGTAGATATAATGATAAATAAAATATTCGATTTTTTTTTTTTGGCTTATCGTAATGGAAGATTTAAATTTAACGACATTTAAAACGCCTTAAGATTTTTAAGTTGCTTACAAGTATAAAAAATAAACATATGCCAATGATACACCACATGTCTGATCGGCAGGTTTTATGGTGTTTAATAATGCTAACACAACATTCTAAATTAAAGTAAATAATTTGGAAGTTATAGAATACTAATTGTCTTTTGATTATAATTTTTGGTGGTTACCAGTGAAAGCTTATTATTGATTATAAAATTATGGAAGTCGTTTTATTAATCATATATATAGAAATAATTTTCATACATAAAAAAATCGATATATGCATAGAAAATGAAATCAGTTAATAGTCACCGAAGAGAAACATAGTACATACTACTTGAAGATAGAGTGGATTTCGAGCCTGCATGACCGGTGCAATGTACAAAAAGATCGTTATAAGAATGGTAGAAAAGGTTTAAACTAAGAGTTATTTATAGAAAAATAAAATCAAAAAGATTTACCCATTGGTTTTGCTTTCATCAACATAACTGTATCCGCTTATTTTTTTGTGCGCATTCCTTATCACCCTCTGAAAAAATAAAATTAATTATTATGGAAGATACACTGCCGCTCATCTATATACGACATAAATGTTATTCAGATTTTCCGGTTTCCCTCTCAAAATTCATAAGAGTATTTAAAGTTTTTACAGTTTCAGTTTGATGTTAACATATATGTCCTTCATTTAGATTAAACAAAGCTTTTTTAAAGATTGCTTTCATAAATTTATAAAAGTTAATTTTAACTTCTTTAAAAAATAATGATTTCTTTTTTAGCTCATCAGAATACGATATTTGTATGTCTATTTTATTTTGTAAGAAAGTTACATCTGAAAAGTATGTTTTTATTGATTTTAATGAAAATTAAACTTGTTTGTTTTGAATTTGTACAAAATGGAAAGAAAAAAGGAAAATGGCAAAATCAAAGCCTATAACGAATGTGGACTAAATATTAGCCAAATAGCTAATAAAATTGGTCGAACTCGTTGTGTGGTCAGTAATTGTCTTCTTAATCCATCCAATTATGGAAAAAATATGAAAGAAGGTACCTACATATACTGTTCTTTCAGCTGCAGATAGAAGGGCAATTATCAGAAGTTCTTCAAACTCCCAAGACTCTGCTGCAAAAATCAAAGAAAAAAATTTCGTTAATGCAAGCTTAGCAACACTAAATCATGTAATACAGAAAGCTACTAATCTTAAACGATTAACCCATCTCGAAAAGTAATACTACTTTTAGCCGCCATCATATGACATGGGAAAAACAATGGCATAGAGTAGTATTTTCCTATGAAAAAAATTCAATTTAGAAGGACCAGACGGCTACAGTTATTATTTCCATGATTTGGGAAAATAAGAAATTTATTTGGAAAAATGAACGCGAACTTGTATATTACTGTTCTGGAAAAAGCATTTCCCCATTTTTTCAATATTTTTAGCTCTATACCATGGACATATCAACATGATAATGCACCTATTCATACTGCAAATGTGGTTAAAAACTGGATTAGAAAACAAAATTTGGCATTACTTGATTGGCCGCCATACTCCCCGGATTTAAATATAATGGAAAATGTATGGGGATGGTTAGCTCGTAAAGTGTATGAATCTGGGAAACAGTATGAAACAAAATCCTACTAATTGAAGCCATTAATAATGCGTGGAGTACTATTTATTTGGATTACATAAAAAGCCTTTATGACTCAATTCCAAACCGCATTTTTGAGGTTATCTCTAATAAAGGAGGTAGTACACATTACTAAAATAACCAGGAAATAAAAATTTTTAAAGTTTTTATTAAAAAAGTTTGAAAATTTAAGCTTTTATTGAATTTTAAGCCCCAACCAGTCAACTTTCCACCGCAACGTAGAATGAAAAAAAGTAGCGTGAGACATTTTGTACAACCAGTCAACAAAATTAAACGTATCATATGTTTTTGAACATTCACTGTGTAAACAACCCTGTTTTTCGGTTATTTTGTGAGCAAAATAAACCACAGGGTTGTTAAAAACGCACACAGCTACGTAAAAATCTATTTTCTGTAGATTTCTGCGATACGCTACCTCGAATTTTTGTGTCAATAGCTATATACACATATCTGCATAAAGCTGGTTGAAACAGCTGATTGCGATACGATGATTTTTAGTTGAGTGGTTGGGGCTTTAGGCTATATGTCGTAATGTGATGAGCCAACACTTTTAGTCATTAATTTAATCTTTTTGTTTTTAACACGTATTTCTGGATTATTATGAATTATAATATATCGTGTGAATTTAAAAAAGTTAGCTTTATTTATTATTCACTTGCAAAATATTAAATGCCAAAAGCAATTTTTGTATGTGTCGTATTCAAGTGAGCGGCAGTGGATCTTTTAGGAATATAGAACAGCAATGTACCAAATTTATTATTCCTATGATAAAATACCAAACAACCACACTACTCCTAACTTTGGCCAATTGAGATATTGGGCCCAAAATATTGACAAAAAACACAAGTGGACAGCTGAATGAAACTTTCAACTTAATCATTAATTTATACGTAATAAATCTGTAGAAAAAACCCTATAGTATATTGTTTCATTAATAATTTTAACTTATTCCAGTCAACTTTTATAAAAATATTTGTTTGTTATGTTTTACATATTACAGTGGCTCAATAATGTAGTCGGACAAACATTTTAGTAAAATAGTTTGTTTCTTTATTTAAATATTAGTAAAAAAAGTCGGACATATAGCAACGCTTGAGTTTATTTTTAAACATACTTGGGGAAATCCCATTTTATTATGCAGTTTTTATTTATTGACATCTCTTAAAGCTGTATTAATCAAAAAAGTGTAAGAAATTTCGTCGTTGTGCCAAAAATTTTTGTAAATGTCAAAACCGAAGTCATACACAAATGAAGAAATCCGAAAAGTTATTATAAAAAACTTTGAGGAAGGAAAACCTGTTCGAGAAATTAGTGGTTTAATTGGAAAACCAAAATCAACTGTTCATGACATAATTAAAAGGTATAGGATAGAAAATCCGTGGAAAATAAGCCAAAATCAGGAAGACCAAAACTATTTACCAGCTCTGACGAACAATGGATTATACAACAGGTTAAAAAAAAAATCCTAAAGTTAGTGCTCCAAAATTAGCTAAGGAAATTTCTCAACGCATAAATAAAGATTGCAACACAGAAACAGTAAAATTAGTGCTCCGGAAAAATGATTATAATGGTAGTGTTGCCCGTAAGAAACCTTATATTAATAAAGTTAATAGAACTAAACGCATAAATTTTGCAAAAATGTATAAAAATATGGATATTTCTTTCTGGAATAAAGTATTATATACAGACGAAAGTAAATTTAATTTGTTCAGATCAGACGGACAGTCCTACGTTTGGAGAAAACCAAACGAAGAATTCAAAGAAAAAAAAAAACTTGAAAGCTCCATAAAGCATGGAGGTAGTTCTGTTTTAGTTTGAGGTTGCAGTCGTCCTCTGGAGTTGGAGAGTTATGTATAATAGATGGTATTATATACCTAACTAAATATTTATCTATTTTAAAACAAAATTTGGTGCCAAGTGTAGAAAAGTTTGGTATAAAAGACATATTCCAATTCTACCAGGATAACGATCCTAAACATAAAGCACATGCTGTTCGTATGTGGCTACTATATAATTGACCACACGTACTCGAGACACCACCACAGTTCCCACACATTAAAGTAATCGAACACTTATGGGCACATTTGGAAAATTAGCTTAAAAAATATACAATTTCCATTAAAAATGATCTTTTAAAGGCACTGCAGAAAACCTGGTGGAATCAATGTCGAGAAGATTAGAAGCAGTTATCAAAAGCAAAGGACTTCCTACAAAGTACTAAATATTAGTAATATTTACTTAAGATAATTTTATTCTAAGTGTCTGACTACTTTTTTGGTGCTAACTTTTAAGATATAAATGAATTTTTTTTTATTTCTTTATTTATACATGAATTCTAAATAAATATTTTCTTTCATTTTTAAAATGGCGTATATTGTGTCTTACTATTACAAAAGAAAAGAGTTTGTAAACCATTTCTTAATATACTAAATATTTATGTCTATAAAATATTAGTTTTTGTCCGACTGCATTATTGAGCCACTGTATATAAAAAGTACTCTTCAATAATTGTAATTTTTTGTTCCGAATCTATTGCTAATTTATCATCTAGAAGATTGCTTTCGTATTACTTAGGTGTATTGCCATCGAGACACGATTTCTCCCAAAGGAAGTCTCTTACGAAATACAATTTCTATTATTGCCACAATAATATTTTTCAACTAAATGTTAAAAAAAATGTAGCGCACAGAAAAAATTATCTCCCACCTTAAAATATATCGTTTGACTCAAAATCACTTTCTGAGTCGATTTAACGATGTCCGTTCTTCTGGCTAGCTGTCTCTTCATGTAAACCTTGTTAACAAAGTACAGGTCGCAATTTTGAAGATATCTTGATGAAATTTGGCACGAATAATTATTTTGACACAAGGACGATAATTTTCATTATTTCACCTAGCCCCCATGCAAATGTCCTCCCGGAATAGAGGTTTAACGATCATAAATGCCTTAATAGATATATCAATGAAACTCGGTACAAAGGAGTTTTGTATAAGTGACAATCATTGTGCCAAATTTCATCAAGATCGGTCCATAATTGACCATAGCTCCCATATAAATCCCCTCTTCCGAAAATCACTTTAACGTGCATAAATCCCATACGAATGATATTATCAAGTTAATATTCGACGCAAATAAGTTTTATATAAGTAGAAACAACATTGCAAAATTTTATGGGAATCGGTCCATAATTAACCATAGCTCGAATATAAACCCACTTCCAGGAATCGCCCCTATCAACGCACTATTCTGTATTTGTATATTTTATTTTATATTAAGTAAAAATGTTGGTCTATAATTGGCCACAGCTCTAATATAAATTCCCTTCCCGAATTTTTATGCTCATAGACAATGGTGTAGGGTATTATATATTCAGTGTTGACCGATTATACTTCTTTTCTTGTTTAATCTATTTTATTGATTTATTCGAATAATAAATTTCATTCATTATTGCAGCAATCGAATTATTTTTAAAAATTAATCCATAACTTGAATAAAAACATTATTATGATATTATATTCGATAGAAATTAATTTCAATAAATTTGATAATTCTAGTCCCTAGTTCTTAATATGTATCTTTATATCACTCTACTTGGTAACCCTATACGCACATATCAACAAGTACTGTATAAACAGAATTTACTACAAGCATGCTACGAACATGTAGTATATCAAACAAGTTCGATAGCAAAACATAAACAAAACGAAAAATTGTGGAGCCAAAACAAGAAAACAACAACAGCATTAGATACAACTACAACAAACCCCAACAAACCAACGTGTTGGGGACTTTGGAACAATCGACGACCACAACAGTTAATCAGTAACGTGAATGCAATCGAAACGAGTTGTTGTGTCAACGAATAAAATTGTTTTTTTGAAGAAGAAAGCAAGAAATAAAGCAAAACAAATAACGTGGGGTTTTTTCTCTATGAAGAAAAATAATATATAGAAAAAACCAATAATAAGAAAAAACAACAAAACAAACGGTGTGTAAATGAGTGTATTTCTTTTTCTAGTAAAAATAAAATAATGAAATAAAACAAATTTATTAAAAGAATATAGAAAATAACAAATAAAGTAAAATCTAATAAAGATAGAGAGAAATAAATAACAACTGAAGAAGGTGTGAAATTTTGTGAAAAAAAGTTAATTATTATTTTTTAATAACAAAAAAAGTTAACAGTAGTAATTAAAGCAAAAAAAAAAAAAAAAAAAATAATAATAATAAAAGTTGAAAACAAAACTAGTAGCAAAAAAAAAAAAAAATACATTAACAATAAAAATAATAATGGCAAAATTTTAAACTAAAAAAAAATCAAAATTTGTTTATAAAAATTCAAATTTATTTAAAAAATAAGTATTAATTTTTCATTTATTCAAAATGTTTGAATAAAAAAAAAAAATATTAAATGTTTGTTAACAAATAAAAATACAATACAAATTGATTGGAGTCGATGATAAATTCAAAACTTATTAAATAAATTAGCATAACAAAATTATAAAATTTTTAAAGTTTGTCACAAAAAAATATATAAATATTACAACAATAAACAAACATTATTATAATATGTTAAAGACTAATCTCTAACGAAATCAACCTCTAAAAAATATTATTTTTCATGACCCCCCACTGGCATTTGGAATGGATTTATTGCTATGGGATTTTGAGTTTATTTAAAACAAAATATGATAAAATTTATTATTAAATTATATTTTGAAGTGTATAAAAAAGATTTAAATACAAAAAAAAGAAAAAAAAAAAAATAAAAAAAAATTAAGTTTATTGAATATATTTTTAAATTAAATTACAAAACTCTCCAACATTTGGACTTGAAAAAGAGCAATTGGAAGAAGTTTTTATTAATATAAGATTTCTGTAAATATTCTTTATTAAAGATTTAATAGAATTCTAGAACAGTAGCATTGTCTGTGGTTCCAAATATTTGACCTCCCTAACTTTCTTTTCAAACCCCCCCTATTGTAGTCTAACGAAGCGTTTAGTTTGATCAAACAAATTTCTTTGTTTTAATTACAATAGTTTCATTGAAACAACAAAATTTCTTTTTATTTTGAACAATTTCGCCTACTTTTATTCTAAAAATGAGTAGCTTTATTTTTCGCAAATATTTTTGGCTTTTGTTTAAATTATAATTTATTCAAATTATTAGTGTCAAATGATATCTACATTTCATATTTAGTTCAAAATTTGTTAATGAATAGAATAGTTTAAAATAGAAATTCTTTTTATTATTTGCTAAAAAATATTCATGTTGTTAAAACAATAAATTAATTATTAACAAAAGATTTTTTGTTATTTTAAAACAATAAAAAATGTTTATGAAAATTTGCAATATTAAAGCTATGTTAAGCCATTAAGAACCTAATTTGTATTAAAAAAGGTGTCACTAAATTTCTAATACTTATATAGAACAAAATTATTAAACTGATAAGAATCTACACGTTGTTGGAAATTATAAGTGGGACAAAAATTTGGGACCAAACAAAAACAAATATTATTTAATTATCTGCTGTTTCCTATGAAAATAATTTCTAAAGTAAACAAATAGTTGTTGACACAAATTGTTAGTACTTACAATATTTTAAAGAAATGTTATTGTATTTCTTTTCTTTTTATGTGAAAAAATATTGTACTGATTCATAAATATTTAGAAAGTTTTTGGTCCATTGGAATACATCTAAACCATTAGGATGATAAAAGTTAAATACCGCTTGAGTTTTAAGTTTTAAATACTTATTGTCAGGCCTATTATTTTATCGTTCAGGAGAACTATTTGAATGGTAATGAATACTTAATGCTCCTAAAAGAGTTGAATTGTTAAGCAATAGTTTGCAATATATTTTTTTAATCTTATTGGAGTATTATTCATTAGAATGGGTGGACACGATTCTCTCCTTAAAGTGAATGTTATATACATATATGTACATGTATGTATTTCTTTTATTTTCCATTATTTTGCAGGATTCTAGATGCTTCCATGGGGTTTTCATGAACGCCTAGAATAGCTGTGCCATATTAGAGGTGAATAATTAGTGCTTGTGTGAATTTGTGAGCAGATATAGTACCATGCTTAGTCAAAAGCTTGTGAAACGTCGATAAATAGAGCAGAATTTTGTTTTTCTTCAAAAGTTTTGGTTAAAAACAGGGCAACCAAAAATATGAACTTGTTTTATAAATGTTAATGACATATTTTTGAATATTTTATACTTAATAGCATAATTATGCATATATTAAAGCAAAAAACATACGTTTTTATATTTTACACTTAAGATAAAATTGAGATTATTCTGCATCCAACAGAATTTATAAAAAAAAATTTTCATTTGTTTTTTTTTTTTTTTCTTTTTTAAATCAAAACCCTAATAATTTTCATCTTATAAATTAAAATAAATTTTATAAGTATAAATGATAGTGCAAAATTTAATAGAGATCGTTCCATAATTTACTATAGCTCCCATATAAGACCCAATTCCGGGAATCACCCAAAAGTGCATAAATACATGTGAATGTTAGTATCTATATAATATTCTGAATTAGTTTTTTTTACACTTTTATACAAGTATCTCCCCTTCCCGAATTTTGGTACACATAGCCAATGGTGTAGGTTAACATATGGTCGGACTTGACCATATTTTTTTTTTTTAAATTTTAAGGTCATTTATATTGACTGGATCTATTGAAGTGAAGGGGTTGTAGGGTCTCTATATTCCCTAATTCAGGAAGAATATTTCTTTTAAACTGCCAGATCACGTAAGCGTTCATCAAGCAGAGATCTCGGCTATGAAAAGTGCAGTAAGATGGCCAGTGTATTGGTAGTGGATACCCAAATTTGTACGAACAGTCAAGTCAAGTTGGTACATGAATTTCCTTTAAACTGCCAGATCACTTAAGCGTTCATCAAGCAAAGATCTCGGCTATGAAATGGAATGGATATCCAAATTTGTACGGACAGACAAGCCGCTATTAAATCTATTTTTGGTGTCTATTTGACATCCTAATTCGTACATGAATGTCGGGCATCTCTAAATGAGATGGCGAGACATTCAAACAAAATACTAATATATAGTAGCACTCCCTTATAAAGACTACTACCGAAGTTGCTATAATGAGGAAGAGGAGGAGACAGTGGAG
Organism: Protophormia terraenovae; assembly: GCA_951394005.1. Lineage (NCBI taxonomy): Eukaryota > Metazoa > Arthropoda > Insecta > Diptera > Calliphoridae > Protophormia > Protophormia terraenovae. Next base: position 30,396,351 of record OX596074.1, on the reverse strand, counting down.
TATCTTCTATGTCATTGTCCCGCTCTTACGAATATTAGGACTGCCAGCTTCGGCCGTCTGTATATCCATGTATTATACGATCCATCTGAGACTAATATCAGAATGATCCTCTCTTTTATACATGCGTCAGGTTGGTTCGACTCGAACTTTGATATGAACATATAATTCAAATTCAAGAGATTTCTCAGGGCAACACAACTGGGACCAACTGGACCCTAGTGAGCTGTCTTCTCGTGAATATAGATGGCTGCCCATGGAACCTAACTTAAAGTCACATTTTCCAATTTTTAAGGCATTTTTTTTATGTGCATAAAACACTTTTTTAAAGGGTATTTTTGGTAGCCCTGGTTAGCACATTAACAAATCTGTGTGTTCAATAGTGCTATGTTTTCTTCAAGATCCAAATTGATGATTCGGGATACAATCAGTTCGATCCATTATCAAATTCAACATGTTTTAATTAATAGCTTCTCGAACTGGTTTGACACAAACTTTGGACAAAAAATCATTATTTTAGTAAAGAAATAATCATAATGTTAGTCTAAAAATCATCAAAATTCTTATTTTTCCTTCATTTAACTAATAATTCTGGAAAGATCCGACTATTTGCAGAAAAATTTAAAGAATATTTTGAACTTATATTGTATTTTGATTCGAAAGAAAACATGTTCGAGTTTTAACATATCAATCATACATTTTGTATGATACAAGTAAAGACAATTTTCTTTATGTAATATAATAACTCTCGTTTTTGTCTTCACCTTAATTTTGGTTGTATTTCAATGAGTTCACGTTAATTTTGGTTATATTTCAATGAGTTCAGAGAAATTCACATAATCATGTTCGAAGTCTCCTCAAATAGAATAAAAATGTCATAAAAATTACACCAATCCAAATTTTTCAAAGTCACAAACATTTTACTAATTTAGAATAGGGATAAAAAATTGGTTAACGAAACCATAGAGAGCCGATTGCATATAGATTTTTTCCACATTCATTCTGTGGTTAAGTTTTTCGATACTCATTTTCAGCTTTTCTTATATCTTCTGGTATTCCCAGTATTTGCTAATTTATATATTTTATATATTTCTACCAGTTTATTCTCGTGCAAGATATCGATAACTAAACAGTGAGAATAAGATATCTCAAAAACTATAAATATTCATAAATTCCCTGTATTATAATAAAAATTAATAAACAAAATTATCACACGTTTTCTACAAATACATTAAATATTAAAATTGTATTGTACAATAATAATAAAATTATCTTTAAAAAGAAAATTTATCAACAATTTTCCATAAAAAAAATTGCTGTAAATAAATTATTTTCTTCAAATCAAAAACTTTTAAATTTTTCTATATAACCCACATATTTTACAAAAATCGCCAAATCTCTCGGCAAGAAAACCTGCCTCAAAATAAACATTGAAATGCCCACTTCTATGAAAAATCTCAATATTGTAATCAAGGCTTATTTACTATTAGGTTAGAGCAATTCTACTGCAAATACAAAAATAAAAAAACAACAGAGAGTTGTCTCATTTGTTTTCGTTAAATGTCAAATTTTGTTCGTTGAAACAATAACAACAATGATATAAAAAATGTAAACAAAACACACATAGAAACAAACACCATACCAAAAAAAAAAAAAAGATTTGACAGCTATCACAAATAAGAAAAAAAAGTCAGCTGTGTTTTCAACTCTACCTAATAGTTAATATACCTTGATTGTAATAGAATATAAAGTGCATTCTTACTTTTTTTCAAGTCCTTCGAACTCAAATGTTGGAGGGTACTAAATATTCGTCGTAGGTGAATATATTTATTTTAGACTTGTTTATACTATTCTTAACACTTGTTTTATTGAATTTTTTTATTTCAATCGTTAATTTTTATTATTTTTCTTCTTTTTTCCCCTTTTAGTTTGATTGTTTTACGACTCATTTTAAAGTCAAAAAATTTTTAAAACTATCATACACTTAACAAAACCAAAGCGTATGAAGAAAATTTAACAATAATAGTGTCGGTGTTAAAATAAATTGAAATAAAAAAAACTTTAATTTTTACTATTAAAAACTACGAAAAAAATGGAATCTTAACACACCTTTATCTATGAAAATAAATAAATATTAAAAGCAAAAATATATAAAAATTTACAAATAAAAACAAAAACATAAAATATAAAAAAAACGCCGCCTAGTATCTCTGGAGCAATTAGTACACATTAAACATAAAAAATACTATAAAAAAATATTATTTGTTCTAAAGTTTTGCTTACACATGTGTTTGCAACTAGAAGAGAGAAAAAAAATGTGGCTTTTAAAGTAATGTGTGTGTGTGGTTTTAAAACCAAACAACGCCAACAACGTCAACGCCGCCATTGTGGTTAGTTCTCTAGCAAAGAACAGAACAACATCTATGTATAAGGTTCAAAACCAAAGTGTAGTAGTTTTATTTTAAATAAAAAAATCAAGAAAAATGTATAAATTCTTGAGATTTGCAAAATCAGCAGAAACCAAGCAACAACAAGAACAAGCAGAAGCCGTAAAATAACAGAAAAAAATACAAAACCAAATTAAAAACAGAAACACAGACAAAAAAGTAAAAAGAAAAAAACTAAAAACAAAACAAAAAGCAAAACAATAAAATCAAACTACAATAACAAACATGACAGTTAATGTTATAAAAAACACATAAAAACAAACAAAACAATAAACGTAAACAAAATAAAAATATAAATCAAAATATATATTTTTTCCACAGTGCAAAACCAGTTTAAATACAACAACAAAAAATTTAAAAAATTTGAAATATTTTCTGAAAATCATTTTAAAAATATTTGAAAAATGTATAAAAATTAATTTAAAACCTACAAAAAAAAAAGAAATAAAATCTACAAAAAAATCCACACACAAACTAATTTGTTGCTGTGAAAATTTGTATTAGTGAGTGCATTTCTTTACAAGGCTCTCCCCCAACATAAAAAATAACAACAAACACCATATAAATTTATTTATTTGTTGTTGTCGTCTAAAATTGTTGCTTCTTAAAAATATTTTTTTCTGCTGTTATTTTCTTTATCTTGTTGCTGTTATTTTGCTGTGGGTCTCCACTCCATTGAAACAACATGTCGTCGTCTACTGCTGCCGCAACATCACCTCCAACAACAATATCTACTACAACACGCACTTCGGATTGTCGTAAATTTTCACCAAATATTTTCAACAAAAGCAAATGCAGCCATTGTTTTCGTCAACGTGAAGAACACAGTGCTGCTGCCTTGGAATGCAATAGGGTAAGTGAAACTTTTTTTGTTGCCTTATTCTTTTTTTTCTTTCAGTTTTTAGTTTTATTATTAATGTTGTTGGTTTTTTTTTTTTTTTTTTTTTATTATTGTTAGTTTTGGAATTTGGATTTATGTTAAATATTTCTTTTTTTTTTTTTGTTATTTTTTGGGTGCATTGTCGTCATCGTCAACAGTGTCGTTTGTTATTAAACAAAAAAGAAGTGTAGGCTGCATAAATTATTAATTCTTAATGGTGTTTTTTGTTGTTCTTTTTTTTAGTTAAAAATTCATTTTAGTTTAGATTTGGTATATAATTTTCTTAAGTTTTTAAATATTCTTTATTATTGAAGCTTTGTGTGTAATTTAAAGATTTAGGTCAAATTTTTAGGAAAATCTTAAAAAGACATGCAAGTTTTTGAATTCATAATTAATTGGAAAATAATTGAAAATTAAGAGGTTAGATTTTGAGATCGAAATAAATGAGAAAATAATAGTATAAGTTTATATATATACAAAAGCTTACAAATTATCTAAACTTCTAGAAAAAAGAAATTACTTTAACGATGAAAAAATACGGTCACAATGATTCCAAATATAATGAAACTGTTCTTTTGCGACATCCTTTAGCGAGGTAATTACTTTGAGTTATGCTTTTAAAATAAATTATACTTTTAAAATAACTTTTTTAATTATTGTCAATTTGAAATCCGATATTTTTATAAAAAACCATGAACAAAATTTATTAGTTCTACAGCTAGCTCCGGGATACATGAAAATAGCCCGTACTCATGCCAGTTTGGCGTTACAAATAATGATTTTTGTTCGAAACTGTCACCCCTGAACTAATTCTATTGAAGTGTTATCCAGCCTAATTCTTTAATCAATGATTTGTTCAAAATAGCTTCATTCTGTTAATTTAGTTTAGTTAAATTCTTTTTTTGATTTTGAAATTTTTATACATTTTTTAACATTTGGAAACGGTAATTTATTCATAGAAGTGGTGTTAAAAAAATATGGAACTAGCTTTTAAGCTCTAATTCTCAATAACATTAAAAACCAACTTAGAATCATAATACCGTTCTACTCCATGAGTGTCAGAATAGGTTGCGACACCACTAGTTCTACTGATGTTATTAAAGAATCTCAAGTAATTCTAATGACATTAGTTCTAGAACTAATGATTTTAGAGCCAGTTCTAAAAATGTTTACTAAAAATCTATAAATATTTTTTATTTATTTTCCTATTAAAAAACATTTTTGTTGAACGGCAAAATTTTTGCGATAGTAGTTGTATCTTTAAAGAAGTTCTTTGGTACCACGTATTATGTAGACGTCACCATAGTCCCATATTTTAAATGCTGATACTTTTTCTTATTTTTTTTTTTGTAATTTTTTGCTTAAATTAGTAGGAATGATTATTCAAAAAAAAAAAAACTTTTGAACATTTGAAAAAAGATTACCCACTTATTTTTTAAATCGCTTCACCTCACTTTTAAAATTTTTCCATATACATTTTTGAAAAACAAAAACAATTTTGAATAAAGTGAGGAGAAGTGTTTTACAAAATTAAGCTCTGGTCGTATGTAATAAGAATCAGGTTTTACTTTTTTTATCACGTATTGATTTTTTTTATGGGCATGACTATTATGACCCCGCCTTTAGGCAGTGACACTTATATAACTCGAGAACGGTTTGTCCTATTAAGATAAATTAAACTCCAATATATAGCGACTTAAATTGTCTTTGCGCTGAATTTATAAAAATTTTTGTTCAGTTCATAATTACGTAGTTATTCGGTAATTAGTAGCGAAAAAATCAAAAAATTTTTTTTTTTTTTAATGGTGAAATTTTTGATCCATAACTCTGAAGTTCTTCAGCGAATAAAAAATATTGTTGACATACCTTAAAGACAATTTTTGTATGCATCTTTTGGTGTATCATTTATCAAAATCGTGTAAACGGTTCTTGAGTTATAGTCTAAATTTGACAAACCATTATAGAATTTAGTAGTGTGACCACTGAATAAGGTGATGATATTAGTCATGCTCATAAAAAGAAATCAGTACGTCAGTAAAAGTGAATGCAGATTCTTATTTAAGTCGTCAAAATTCACCTAGTCCACCTATTTTTGTTTCAAGAAAAAATCATTTTTTTTTTGCCCACCACTGTATTTCTACTCAAATATATGTAACATGTGTATTTTTACTTAACTATGAAACGATTTGTGCATCAATTTTGAAGATACATACCATAGTAAAATAATAAAGTACTCGCACATCTACAAAAACAACAATTGCTTGTATTTTGTTAGTGTAAAACTACTGCCCACAATGTCAAAATGCTTTGAATGGAAAAATGGGAGAATGTAGAAGAGCAAGAGCAAAAAAATCGAAAAAAATTTTACATATGAATACAAAAACAATTTGACAGTACCGCGAGGTTTGCCAATGAAAAAATTGTAAAACAGCTGGTCTTACGAGTATACTTTATTATTATACTATGATACATACCTTATTTTGTTCGCAGCATTACCAGCTTTAAAATAAAGATGATAAACTGAAACATTTTTGATGTTTTGATTTATTAAAAGAAATTTTTGTAACGAAAAAAATCTAAAATTTTGCATGAAAAAGATTTTTTTGGACACTTATTTCAAAATAACTTCGAAAATATTGAGCACATAAAAAAATGACCTTTCAGTTTTAAAAATCTAAGTGATACAGTAGGGTGTGACTGAATATGGTATCGGATGGTAATTTTATTATATCCAACCTGTAGGATTGGTTTTTGGTTAGCATAACGTAATGTACTGCTTAAGTAGAATCCTTGGGGATTATGTATTTCGATTCGAAAGGAAGTGCTTTCGAAAGTCAATGTATTTTAAAAACAATTTCAAAAGATTTTTTTTTTTTCAAATCGAAACATAATAACACAGACAATAGACGATATTTAGAATGGACCAAACTATTTGGAAATGAGTAGGTGACAGTGAGGATCACTTTTAAAATAGATATTAGACGATTAGAAAAACGATAAAAACAGAAATAAAGTCATATGTAAATCGAAATTATTATTTTTTTAATCTATAAAATTTTAATATGTTCCCAGCAAAAAATGAATTGATAAGGAGCTGAAAAAGGAAGGACTTAGTGCTGAAAAAGAACTGCAGAAGTTCTTTTTTAACCCATATTAGTCATTGGTGGGATGTTCTTCTTTTTTGCTTATTGTTCATTGCTTTTGAAGTACTTCTTCTAGAAATAAAGTTTTCCAACTTTTTGAAAAATTAAAAACAAAAAAAAAAAAAAAAAAAAAAAAAAAAATTCATTAAATTTTGTTAAATTTTGATTTTCTAGAAACTATAAATCTTTTTCCTGCTAAAAATACATTTATTTTCACTTTTTTGGAAGTAATTATTAATAACTTCCAAAAAAGCTCATGTTTTGAGCTTTTTTGGAAGTTTGAAAGTAATGAAAATGTTCTTCTTTAGAAGTACTTAATTGTTTTTTTTCTGGGTTGTTAATCTTTTCATAAAAAATAGACATGATTTATTTATTTATTTATTTATTTATTTATTTATTTATTTATTTATTTATTTATTTATTTATTTTTTTTTAATTTTATTTATTTTTCCAACGACTTTTAAAGATCAAATTTTTATTATTTATATGCATTATCTCAATATAAAACTTATTTCACTTTCGAAATAAATTAAATTTTGTAAACATCATAAAAGTTATACAGCATTTTCAAATGTTATTCTATTAATTGGTTTTTGGTGTTAAAAAGTGTATTCGATTCAAAATATATGTAAATTTAACTAAATAAATTAGAAAAATCTATTGTTTGTTTTCGTAAAAGCAGTAGAGAGAGAAAATATTTTAAATTTATTCTAACGCCTTTAAAGACTATAATCAATTTCAAAATTTCTTTTTAATTCCAAAAGATCAAACAAAAAAATTTTATGATTTAAAATTTATGACTAAAATTGAAAGTAGACTATTGATTACCAAAAGAAAATTCTTTAATTTAAATATCTAGAATTAAATACTAGATAAGAATAAAAGTTTTATGATTCAAAACAGGTTTTATTAGTTAAAACAGAGTTTAAGTTAAAGTTTGTTTTAACTGAAAGTTTTTCATTAATATAAAAAACCAAATTTAAATAAAATAAAATGTATATGGTTGATTTACATTAACAAGATATATGATTTAGATAAAATTTTCTAAATTTAGCAGCAAAGATAATTTCTTTAGATTTCAAGCATTTTATGGGGTCAGTCATAAAATAATTTCCACCCATTTAACATTTTAGTTATACTATTTGTATATTTAGTATCTTTAAGATATCTTATATCTACGCTTATAAAACGTACCTCCTATTTAAAACTTTATTATTTATTTTACTTTTTTTTGTGGCAAGCTAAAACAAAACACAGAGTCGTTATAAAAAGAAAAAACCTTAAATGACAACAATACAATTATCTTTCTAAGACGACAAGTACAGTAAACAGCAGATAAATAGACAAATGAAAACGTTTTGAAATGCAAACAATTTGTTTTTCAACATTCAAGCAAATGATGAAAAAAAGTACTAAAGAAATAAGTATATAAATGCAAACAAACAAAAAAAACAATTTAGATGCTAAAAACTTTGCAAAAATTATAGAAAAAAAAAAAAAAAAAAAATACAAAAAAATTGCTTACGTTTTTAAAATACTACCACTATTATTATAATAAGTACTTATGGAGGCATACAACTTTAGTTTTATTATTATTTTTTGCTTTTTTGCAAGTACATTAACGTAAACGAGCGCTAAACTTTAGAGTAATTGCAAAGAAGAAAAAAAAATTCTACAAAACTTTGCTAAAAGTATTGTACTGACATTATTGTTGTGTTTTGTCATATTTTGAGATTATGCATGTGATATATTTAGATACGCTACAAAAGGTGTTTTGGTATATGAACTTGTTAGGAGATATTTTATAAAGATTTAATAAAGCTTAAAATATTTAAGAATTTTAACTCAATTTTAAAGTTCAAAAATTAATAATTGCATTTAACTAATATTCTGTTATGTTTTGAAAAAAATGGGTTTTCATAGGGTGTAATTTTTATGGATTAAACATAATCTTCGATTATAATTGAGCTAAACTGGGATCACATAAACCTTTATGATAAAAGTTAAGCAGAACTATATAAAGACATTATGAATAATCTGGGATTAATTAAAGTCCTTGTTTGTGTTAAGTTAAACTGGGACCGTTTAACGATTTATAATTAATGTTAATCTGTTTAGTATAAGGACTACTTATCTTATCTAGACTTAGTATAAGGACTACTCTGGTCAGCTAATCTGTCTTGTAATTAATTTTGTACATGGTGGTCAGTGTTGCCAAAACTTTGAGGCCATGTCCCACCAGATTGCATTTGAAAAACCGCTAGAAACCACCTACACTTAAAATAAAATCGCCAATTTTTACCGCTAAAATATTTCATCTCTTCAAACATGTTTACAATTGATAGCTAATCGTTCAAAAACTTAATTTTGGGTACCTAAATGCATTTCAGAGTCATCAAATCAAATTTAAAAACTTATAATGTAATTTTTGCTTATATTTTACTATATTCGTCAGACATTGATATTAAGAGCATTTGCAGGCAAAATCAACTTGTAATTCTTTAAAAAATCAGTTTCAGTTGCATCTTCATACTGCAAAACATCAGACCGAGGGGCTTATTATATATTTCGATTCGATTTTAAATACATTTTTGAAAACGTTGTCCTTAATTAATTTCAATATCTTTTTTATAGAAAAACTGTTGATTTTATGTACAATTTCCGAGTTTCTTGTAACTTCATATTTTAGATAAATTAGAAGTAAAAGTAGAAGTACATATAATAATAAATTAATTTTTCTTACTTTTGCTTTAAAACTTATTTTTATAATAAAGAAAAGTCACTAGAAACCGCCAGCTAGAAAAATTTTGCAACCAGAAAATCCACTTAGCGGTTTTTTATGGAAAGTACCCGCTATGCACAACAAAATAACTCCAGATCTAGCGGGAAAACCGCCGTTTTGGCAACACTGATGGTGGTATTCCATGCGACGACATTGACTTAAATCCCTCATAGAACACATATGTGACCAAAATTAATTTTAAAAAATTTTTTAAAAGTCTCAGAAACTTAATTCAAGAATTCAATTTACAGGTATATAGTAGGGTTGTATTCCAAGCAATGAACTCGATTGGTCACATTTGTCAAAATCACTCATAGAATTCATATGTGAACAAAGTAAATTAAAAAAAAATAATAATAATAAAAAATCACACAAAATCAAATCAAGGATTCCAATTACAGGTTTTAGTGGCACTGACCCTCAAGACTATTTTTAATATGATGGTATTCCATGCGATAGACTCGATTGGTCACATTGACCAAATCACTATAGAAGTAATAACGATCAAAGTTAATTTTTTAAAATTTTTTAAAAATCACACAAAATCAAATCAGGGATTCTAATTAAAGGTGCTAATAGCACTGTGTCCTAAAATTATTTTCCATGTGGTGATATTCCATGCCATGGACTCATTTGGCCACATTGTGCAATCCCTCACAGAACACATAACGATTCAAGTTGACTTTTAAAGAATTTTATAAACTCAATTCAGAAATTTCTATTACAGGTATTAGTAGCACTGAATTCTGAGTTTATTTTCCATATGGTAGAATTCCATGCGATATACCCATTTGGGCTCATTGACCAAAATCCCTCATAGAACTCATAGTGACCAAGGTAGATTTTCAAATTTTTTTTTAAAATCTCACAAACTTATTTTAGGAATTTTAATTACAGGTATTAGTAGCACTCAATCTCGAGTCAATTTTCATATGGTGGTATTCTATGTGATGGTTCCGTTTGACCACATTGACCAAATCCCTCATAGAACTCATAAGCGATCAATTTCTAAAAATTTGTTAAAATCTCAGAAACTTATTTCAGGAATTCTAATTACAGGTGTTGGTCGCACTGACTTCCAAGATAATTTTCTATTAGTAGTATTCTATATATAATAGACCCATTTGGTCACATTTATCAAAATTCTCTCATAGCTGATTTAAACACTTTTTATACCCACCAAGATGGGGGGTATATTGATTCTGTCATTCCGTGTGTAACATGTCGAAAAAATCAAACCAAAACTGTTTAGATTCTGAGTCGATCTCGCTATGTCCGTCCGTCTGTCTGTTGAAAGCAGGATAAGGCTCGAACGGGACAACCTAGGGAGACGATATTTGGCGCAAATATTTTTCTTGTATAAGGTTTGTTTGGTATTGAAAATGAGCAAAATAGGTTATTAAACAAAAAAGTTATGGGCAAAATACTAGAGACACAGAGTGTCCGTTGTAGCTTAATTTCATACTTTTCTGCTGATATCTCTTTAACAAAAGCATGTACGATAACGAAATTTTGTACAGATAGTTCGAGGGTTAATATAAACTTGTTAACCAAAAATGGGCGTGGTCTGCCCACTTTACCGTTCACCTCCCATATAAGGTGAAACGTCAACGAAATTTTGTACAAATAGTTCAAGGACCAATGTTAACTCGGAAACAAAAAATGGGCGTGGTCCGCCCACCTCCTATATAACGTAAAATTTGAAAAAGTTGATGGTGGGTATATAGATTCGGCCGAGCCGAACATAACATTCGCGCTTATTATTTACTTTATTAGTTTTCTGGTTTTATAAATTTGTGTCAAAATTTTTCTTGAATCAGGGTTTATATAATAGTGAGCTCCGCTACTCCTTTAGATGTGATAACTAATATTTACTTTATATGAGAACTAGAAGTCCCCCTCGACCTATCCGTCCTGAAAATTATTTATGACTTTCAGTAAATTACTCCTTCAGATATACAACAATTAATATTTACTTTATATAAGGATACTCCTCCTGCTGGCCCTATGCATCCTATTTTTTTTTCATCAATTCAATGTTATAAAAAAGTTGTACCCACAAAATTTAAAAGCTCTTATTATAATACTTAGTTCCTGAAATATACCATAATGAATATTTGCTCTCAATGAGGTCCCAAATGTTATAACTTTTGCTATAATAATTCCGAAGATATACGATATTTTCGTTATATGGGGAGTACCATTTCTCCTGGTAAGTTTTTTATTCTAAGTTTTGTAGTAGATGAGAAAGTTATTTCCGTAAAATGTTAAGACGTTTGCTGTAGCAGTATTTAAGTTATTCGATAATTACAATTTCCTTTGTATGGGGAATATCACTCCCCCATTTTCATCTCAATTATGAAAATTGATAATAAAATTAATTCCAATTTAGAGTTAGGTCCATCGAATATCAAACCTTCGATCAAAGCCAACTATTAAGTTATCAAGACCTTTAATTGAAGCTTAATTGAAGCTAATCTGGGTTTATTTTAGAACCTTTTATTTGATCTAATCAAGGACTATTTACAATCAACTAGTTGAAGCTAATTAGGGCTTATATCAATTTAATATTGTGTTATATCAAAGCCTTTATACAAATTTATTTGGCGGAAAAACCAAGCCTTTAATGTCATTGAGGCTAAACAAGTGTAATAATAGAATTTATTACTTAATCTTATTTAGGGCTAATAATTTAAATTATAAATGATTAAAGATAATCTATAGTTATATTAAAGCCTCCCTAAAAGCTACTTAAATTCAATTTATGAAGATATTAAGATCACTGTTTATTAAAATTAATATAGGGCTAATAGATATTGACATTTAAAACTAATCTAGGATTATATTCAAGCCTCTATAAATGCTAATCCATTAGAACTTTAAGCCTTTGCTTAAGGCTAATCTGGAATTATATAAAAAGCTACGAATGTAACCGAAATTAAGTCAAGATATATAGATGCTTGAAATTAGAATAAGTTTTTTCCTTTCCAATAATTGTACTGGGTCCTCATCTGTTGCTAACTTTTACAATATATTGTTCTAGGAACAAAATTATCAGATACATTTTTTCACCTTCTAAAGAACGAATTTTTGCTTATTTCTTTTGAAGGCTAAACATTTTAAAACATTACAATGAACAAACTTGGAAATTGGAAATACAAATTGGGGTACCTATTTCTTCAATTAAATTGAAAGAAATATAATTTTACATATCCTCCTAAATGAATTCTAAATCCACTACGTGTTACCTTTTTCTAAGACTTTTTTTTTAATAGAAAAAGCTTCTGGAGTAGGTTTCATATTATTTCAAAAACTTTTAAATGGAATTAAAGTTGTGTAGTATCAAACTTTGATAACAGGGCAGAAGGACTAAAATAGCAGTTTGCAGAAATTTTTATAAATCTTACTAAATTATCGTAGTAAGACATTTGAGTATTAAAACCTGCTAATTTTTATGACTCATTTACTTATATCCAAATAGGGCACGAACATTTTTAATTAAAGTGTACTTCAAATTCGTCCTCGACCATTAAATTTTTTTAATAAAGGCTCTTTTATATGATATAAAAATAATTAACAATTCTATTGTAATAAACTATTAATGGTTTTTTATATTGTATAAAATCTGGAAATTTTAAATCATTTGTTGTTATTTCATTCTTTTTGTTCTATACATCATTTAAAAAATCTTGCATAAATTCTATTATTTTAAAACACGTATGCATATAAAATAAAATTAAATAAGCAGCAGAAAAAAAATATAATAATTTAAGCTCAACATCATGATAATTTACATGTTCTTTTGTAAGAGAAGTAAAAAAATAAACTATACAAAATAAAACAACAAGACATTACAGTTTTTTTTTAAGAAAAGCATATTGTTTAATTGTTTGTTGCAAGTACATCAAGAATTGTGTGAAATTATTTTGCATAGATGTATCATTTACACATCTTGATGTACTTGTATTTAAACTGACAGACGGACGGACGGACGGAAAGCATAGTATAAAAGTCCAGCTGTTAGACTTTATGTCTATTTCTGTATATAGTATCTAGTATCTTTCTAGATGATATGTAGGTAAAATCTGAAATCTTAACTTCATTAGTATATATTCAAGTATTCATTCATACATATGTTAATTATCAGCAGCACGTCCGGACAATTTTGCTTCTATGGAATTAGCCTTGTATGTGTCATTTAAGCAAAAAAAAAAAAAAAAAAAAAGCAACAGCATTATACTTGTTTAATTTTTTATTTTTTCAAAAATAAGATAATTTTAATATATTTCTTGCTGTTTTTGTTTATTTTATTGTATGTTGTATTATTTTTTATTTACATGAATAATGTAGGTTGTTTGTTGTTTTTAGTTTATATATTTGAACGTGTGTTAATTGTAGGAAACAGAAATTATTAAAAATTTCAAATAGACATTAAACAAAACAACAACCAACTACTGTTAATACATACTTGTATTATTTTGCGAAATTTTATTTTTTATTTTTTTTGTTAAAACAATAGCCTGCTGACAGGTTTTGTTAAGATGTTGTATGCAAAAGCAAAGTCAACTTATGTTTGAACTTTGTATGCTGACCAGTAAGTGGGTCAGTAACGATGATTATTTAATGATAATTCATCTTTTGTTATCTTGGATAGATGTGGCAGTTTAGAAAAAAAAATTAGTTAGATTTTTTAAACATAAATTTAGATAGTGCTAAACTTGTTTAGAATTAACTAAAAAATCGAGGAAATTTAAAAATATAATATTAAGACTTGGAACATGCTTAGTTTTAATTGGTTCATTTGATATAAAGGTGGATTTTTACTTAGTATTCGATTAGTGCAGAATGAAATTAATCCCAGTATTCATATTATCAAACCATTGGGTTTCATAAAGATAAACATTTTCGTTGATAATATTTTAGATTAACTTTATACATATTTTTTCTAAAGTCCATACTTTATATACTCTTACATTTGCACAAAACATAGATCAATATAATATTGATTAACTTTTATTGCTGGTCTTTGTGATACTAAATTATATTGAATCAAAGGCCTTGATATAATCCCACATTAACTTTACACATAGTTCATTAGATAGTTAAATATTAGCTTGGAAAGATTGAATTAATCCTAGAATAATAATAATAATAATAATAATAATAATAATATATTTTTCAAAAATTAAATTCATGATATTTCAAAATTTACAACGCATTTCTACATTCAATTCCTTTATAAATTGTATGAATTTTCTTATAAAACCGAAGTGATTTATTCCTGCTAGGCGAAACAGTCTCATACTAAGAACCATTAATATACATAATAGGTTTAGTTTTTGGAGGGTCTTACAAAAGTGCATATGAGAATAACCATAAGATTTCTTTGTTGAAGCTTAATGAAGAGAGCATTTAAAGTTGCAATCTAAGAATTTACACTCTGAGAGACATCTAAAACATTACCAGACAGTATAAATTTAATGTCAGGGATTTACAAAAACCAAAGAGGAAACGAAATAGACTTATTCTGAAAGCAAACTTTAAGAGTATCAGATTAAGAAGTTTTCCTCTAAGGGAGATCTAAGGCTCCAGCTCAAACATTATAAATTCACTCAGAGAAGAATATTTGCAGTTTCAGATTATGAAATTTCGCTAGAAGAAGATCTGAAGATTCAGTCTAAGGGGAAGCTTTTTTAATTTATATGAGTGTTAATAATGGGAGTGTGCTTTAAAAGACTCAGATTGAGATAATTAAATATATAACCATTCTGAGAGAAATCTTAATGTGAATCATTATTTACAATCCCTGAATAAAATATAATAAATATATGTGGAGTCGTTAAACGACCCAATAGTCAGTTACAAAACCAAAAAGATTCAGTTTGAAAACCACCTTGCAAAGGGATCTGTTTACATTTGAGGGTCACAAACGTCTAAGAAGATTGGAAACACTGAATCTAGAAAGATAAAATACTACTTATAAAAACTCTACGTTGGATGTTGCAGTGGCAATAACAACTTTACAGATTTTTAGTTTAAGATTTTAATACTTATTGTAAATTTCTAAACAAGAAAGATTCAATAAAAACTAATCGTAAAAATAATAATAAAAATTTTGAAAAAGAGCTGTAATTATAATGTTGTAGTACCCACATATTTGTTGCCATAACCAATTTATTTTTATGACAAGCATAAAATATGTTTATCACAACCACTAATATGATTTCCTCTTACTTTATTCCAGAATTAGGTAGAATGGAACCTTACAAACACATCTTATGTTTATCACAAAAAAAAAAAATTGTTTACGGCAACGAATATTTGATTGCCTCATAACATAGAGTGAAAACAAAAACAAGTCTAGTACGTGTGTTTTTTACTTCATGCAGTGATAAAAAAATAAATTATGTTTGCTGTAACAATGCTCAATTGTACATGCACCTTTTAAAAAAATTCTGAGAAGATTCTCTGCTAATCATTTGTCCTCTACCCTGCATAGCGAGGTTTAAGTCTTCGCTGTGAAAAATTACTTAATTATTTAATAAAAATATACCTTATTTCTCTTATATTACTTTTTTTGCGAGTGATCTTATAATTTCTCTCCAGAGTGTTTTTAATTTAAAAATTTAATTCTCACATTATGTCAAATTTATATTTTATTATTAAATAATTTTCTGTATTTTTTTCCTTATTTGTATACAAAATAAAATACAAGTTATTTTGTTAAACAAAATATTTATTTAACTAATTAACAACATATTTTATTATTATTTTTTTCTTAACATTTCAAAAACAACTTGTTTTTGTTAAAAATTCATCAACAGCCTCTCTCAATACCACAAAAATTCACCTGTGATTATATTTTCAACATAAAATTTAACAAAATAACAAATTAAAATATAATTTGTGGATTGTATTTATTAAGACTATAATTTATGTATAGACAAATGGTCAGACGTTGAGACAGACAAACTTTTCACATAAATAAATTTTATTTTATACGTTTTTTTTTCTCTTGTAGGTTTATTGTTAGTTTTATGGCAGTTAATTTGTATGTAAATAAGTTTATAATAAAAAAAAAAAAAACTAAAAGTATTTGATTTTATAAATAAAAATTAACAACAAGGCGAGGCTTGTTTTTTTTAAGAATTTATTAAAGTTTAAGAGGAAAAACAAGATATTCTTTATTTAAATATTTGAAAAATTATTAATAGAAAAAGATAAAACAATAAAAAGAGGGAAATAAATCATGTTTATTTAAAAGAATTTTTTAAATAAAATTTTTATTTAACAATTAATTCAAACATGAAATCAGGAAACTAAAGAATTTAAAATTTGTTAATTTTGCTATTGTTTAAAACAAGATTTATTAATTTTTCTTTGTTGGTTTAAAAAGACTATTGGAGGTTTTAAAAGAAATCTTTAAGAAATTTTAAATAATATTAAAAGTGTGAACAAAAATCTTTAGATTATTATTTATAAACAGAAAGTAATTATTTAAAAATTTATATTTTTATTTATCCAACAGTTCTTTAGTTTGCTTCTCTTCATAAACTTTCTTTATATTATAAATTGTTTGGTATGCTAAAAATGATATTCATACTATATCACAAATGTGTTATTTACTATGATGACTAAAAAATAATTCTAAAATTTTACTCACTCTAAGACGGCTGCCTGACTGATTCATACAGATCATTATTAAACTATGTTAAAAATTAAAGAAATCTTAACAGACGTTACTTTCGTCTTACCCAACCTCAGATAGATCATTATGAAAATTAAAAACTAAAAAAAAAACAAACCCTAACAATTCACAATAATAATCACGGAAAGCGCATCAAGTTAAAGAATTCTTTCTATTTAGTACATAAACCGACAGACGGACGGACAGACAGACTAGTTCACTAAAGTACTTACTTTTCTAAAACTGAAAAAAGTGGGTATAACAACTACAATAATAATGAAAGAAAAAAAAATATCTCATCAGCTAAAAGAACAAAAAAGCTGTATGTGCAGGTGCAAAGATGCCATAACTTAGTTAACCCTCAAAAGTATTTCTAACACTAACTATGCCATCCATCAAAAGGTACTTCTTTTTTTTTAATTTTTTCACTTAATCTTTCAAACACATTTCATCCATAATTATCAGCATGAGTACTTAGAATCTTAGAGGCAAAAAATAAATATAAAGAAACTTAGAAATGTACAAAAAAATAAAAAAAATCTGTTTGAAAGATAAATTGTTGGAAGCATTTGAAAACGGATACCCTTTCATCTTAGCAATTAAATCTCGTTTTCTGTATATAATTTTTTTCCTCTAGTTTTTCTATAATTCCATTATAAAGTGTTCTAAGAATTTTAACAATGCATTGCAGTTTTTTTAACTGAACTTTTAGTTCAACAGCTAGCTAAAATAGATAATTATTTGATAAATAGATAAAAATTTGAAATTGATTTATAAATATAATTATGAGATTTTAATTTAACTAACAATTAATAATTGTTAAAAGAATTTTCTTTTTATTTTATAAAGGGAAAATAAGCAATTAAGAAGCAATTGTTTGTGTAGGAAGTTATTAATTTGTTGCTAAGTGAAAATCATAATTAATTAATAATAAAATCAGATTATTTGTAGGAAAATTGGTAATTAAGCTTTTATTAGCTAAAAAAACTCACCATATGACTTGAATTCTACGTCTTTGTAAAGTAAAAGTTTTAAAAATCCGAAAAAGCTGCATGTTGTAGAGGATTTAAAAGCCCCAATTAAGCTTTAGCAATAGATCTTTTAGAAATTCCTATTAAGCTGAATCACCTATCATAGGACTTTTTAAAATTAAAAAAAGCTTCGGTATAAAACCATGTAAAAAATTCCAATTAAGTATAAAGCATCAGTATAAAAGCTTTTAAAAAGCCCAAGTAAGTTTCAGTAGTAGAATTTAAAGAAAGCTCCAATAGTAAAATAGTAAATTAACCTTCAGTAGTAAAATTTTTTAAAAGCCCCAATTAAGCTTCGATTTTAGGTGTTTTAAAATTTCCGAGTAAGGATTGATTAAGCTTCAGCCGTAGTTTCTTATAAAGTTTAAATTTATATCTACTCAAATCAAATCACTACTTATAGTCCCAAAACTTCACTTGTAGTTTTCTTTAGAGTTCTTATCGTGTCTCCTTTTAGATCCATAGTTAAAAGTCTGTTCTTGTAAAGCCTCAAATAATCTATTATATTACAGATTTTTAAAGCCCCAAATAATTTATATTATAGGTTATATAAAATATTAATTAAGTTGTATTTGTAACTCGAATTAGCTTCAGTCATAGATCCTCATAAAGTCCTAATAAAACTTCAATCAAAGGCGATTTCAAATCCCAATTAAATAATATTTGTCAGTTTTTTTAGAATTCGTATAATATCTCTTTTTAAAGTAACAACAAAACTTTTAGTCGTATGACTTTAAAAACCTCTAAGTAAGCTTCAGTTATAGATCTCTTGAGTATGCATTTTGAGCGTCAATTGTGGGGCTTTTTAACATAATAAATATGGTTAATTTGAAGGTATTTTTATGATCTCAGTAAGATACATAAGTATTAAATTATTCCTGTTCTTACCTTATTAAACCTAAATCGTAAATCTTCTAAGATTCCCAGATAAGCTTCCATTATTTTTTTAGTGCCTCAATTAAGTTTCAGTATTACGACCTTAGAGACCTAAATTTGTTTCATTTCTAGGTATTTTTAGAGTCCAGATTGAGTTTAAATCGTTATACAGTTGACAATTGAGCTTTGAATTTTACTTTTTCTTAGACTACCAATTAAGCTTTCATTATGGTTCTTTTCAAAGTTCAAGTTGAGCTTGAATTGTTGTTATTTTTACACATACAATTATGTTTTCATTTCTAATTTTAAACTTTAGTATGAACTTTTAGAGCTTTATTTTTTCACACTGTTAATTTTTAAAGTTTTAATTTCCAATTTTTAGATCTTTTTTGACTTTGAAACAATTATGTTTCCATTCCTAATTTTAAACTTAAGTATGAGCTTTAAGAGCTTTTAAGGTAATTTTTAAATTTTTAATTTTTTTAGATCTTATTTTACTTTAAATTAAGCACTATTTGCAGATCTTATTTACTTTAATCATAATTTAAAATTCAAGATAAGATTGAATTGTAGATTACTTTTGACTTCCAGTTAAGCTTCTTTGGCTTTTTTGGAGTCTCATCTAATGTAAATTTTAAGCACTAATTTTGTAAATCCCTTCACCTAACTTTGATAAAATTTCATACAAGTTTTTGAAAAACAAAAACAATTTACATTTAAAATTATTCAAAGCGAGGGGAAGTGTTTTACAAAATAACGCCCTTAGAGTCCCAAATAAGTTTTCACCATAAGTCTTTTTAGGATTTCAATAAAGCTTTTATTTTAGAACTTAAAACTTTAATTGTATTCATATATATTTGTCTTTATGCTTGGTAGTCTCAATCAAGTTTAAAGATTTTTTTAAATTTAAAATTAAGTATCTTTTGTAAATATTTCTGAGCTTGTATCCCAAGGCATTTCAAGATCCCGGTTAAGCTTAGAGTAAAGAGAACCGGTTGAAAAGTAATCACGTAACAGGTTCTCATGGTTGGTGACTGGTTCCAGTTCCGGAATTTTATATGGGAAAACCTGTCACTTTTACATGAGGTGGTCATTGGAGGTGGCTAATTAGCACTTTGGAACAGGGCACAGTACTGGTCCAAGAGAACATGTTCAATGTCTATTAATCTATTAATTACTTTTTAAACATTTTTTTTTTTGTTTTTTATTAAATTCTATTTATTTTATAATTTTTCGTTAATGTCAATGGCGAACTTTTTTTGTGAGTCTGGTGATGTCAACTGGTTCTCAACTCGAACTTTGATGACGAGTTAGGTGTCAATTGGTACTCAACTGGTACTGAGGTACCGGTCCACTACTGCAATTGTCACCAATTTCCCGCAGGGTCTTTTTAGACTTCCAACTAGACATTTATTATGACAATTTTTGAAGCCCCAATAAGCTTTAAATATTGGCTTAACTATTAAATATTGAAATCAATCTTATATCGTAGATATTTTTAGTCTTTTAACTAAACTTAATTTGTAGATTTATTAAGGGTCCCAATTGAACTTAATTAAGTATTTTTTTGAACTCACAACTAAGCCTTTAATAAAAGTCATTCTTAGCCTCTCAATGAAACTTTTAGAGGATGTTTTTGGAATCTTTATTAAGTTTCAAAAATACGATTTTAATTATAAACCTTTTGAAATCCTCAATTACCATTCATTTGTAAAGATTTTTAGAGTTCCAATCAAGATCACCAATTAAAATCATGGAATTTCTGAGGCTGGTAGACCTTTTATACTCCGAATACAGCGGAACTTTTTAAAATACAAATAAAGTTTTAACCATTATGCTTTTATTACCCACAGAAAAAAGTCACCAATCACCAAAATAATTAATTCAATTTAAAATTGTTTAAATTTACACCTGTTAACAAAATGATATCAATCAATTACTAATAACAGTAAAAAATTTAATATATTAAATCAATCAAGTAGATGATTGAATGATTTTAAAATTTAATTAAGAAAAAATCCTATTATTTCTTGAATATATTAATAAAATTTTTATGTAAAATTAATCAACTGTGTAATTGAAAAACATAAGGTAAGCATTTTTCTTTGCATTAAAGCTTCAATCTGAATTTCAAATTAAATTTCACTCATAAGTCGTTTCTGTATCACAAAGAGTCTTTTACTCCAGATCTCTCTAGATACTTGTTAAAGCTTTCAAAATTGCATACGTAGCTTCAATTCTAGATCTTTTTAAAGTCTTGATGAGAAATAAATTCTAAGACTTTTAGAGTGCTAGTAAAGCTTTAATCAATGATTTAGCTGGTAAGGAATTTAACTGATATGTGGTAGCATAAACCTCTTCCATACTATTTAACTTAATAACCTATAAACTTTTTTGCTATTTCCGCAAAAATTTTAATTGATTTAATTAATATTATAACATCAATTTTGTACAGGAAACACTTAATATTCTATGCTAATTTCGATTTTGAAATTTTCCTAAATAACTATTTCAAAAACAAATATTTACTAATCTAATACAACCGCCATAAATTGACCTTCATAATGTTACATAATCCTACAATTAACCACAATTTATATTGTTTTTGTATTTTTCTAGCTATATTTACTAGATAATGCAATTGGTTGTTTATTAAAAACACAAAAAAACAATACAAACAAAAAATCTTTTTATATGCATTATTTTGTCTATATAAAAACCAAATAACAGACAAAGAAATATTGAATAAATATTTAAAATCAAACGAAAAAAAAAAATCTTAGAGGTGGTTACTTTAGTTTTTTTCTAGCCTCAGCTGGCAAGTCATGAACTTCCATATCACTCGTTGGGGCAAAAAAAGAAACCATCTAAAATATAGACAAAATACTTTGAACACTGCAGAAAAAAATAAAAATAAATAAAATTAATATATGAGTAAATAACAATTGACAATATGAACAAATCAACATTTTCTTTATTTACCATTATTTTTTTTATTAAATTTGTTTGTTTTGGATTTTATTCATTTGTTAAAAGTTGCTTCATAGCAGTTTTAAATCAATACCCTACATTTTGATATAAATAGTAAATGAATTATCAAGAGATGGTTTCATATTTTTAGACAATTTTTGCTATATTTCATATTTGTGAAAAATTTAGATTGAGTTTTACTTTTACAGAAATTTTGAATGGATTTTTTATTTATAAAAAATTTTTGAATAAATTTCAATATTAATAAAAATTATAAATTAGTTTTGTAAAAAAATTTTTTGACAATTTTTGATAACTTTAAAATTTTTTTAAAAATTTTATTGCTCCCTAAGTTCGCATAAGTTTTATTATATTTTCTTTAACTTGTTTTTTGCTATAATATTACCTCATACAACTTGTAGTTTTTTCCTTTTTTTCTTCTTCTTACTTAAGCTTATATTTACAGAATGAACTGTCAGAAATAATATAGAAAACAAAAAATATCATAGACAAATAAATGTCTTAGCCAAACTTAGATAGACTGGTTGTCTACCCATAACAGACATTCATAAACAGCATTTGTAAAAAAACAATTTTTTTATTTTTGGTAAAAAATCAAACAATGCATTTTTATAGATTTTTTCTCCTTTTTTGTTTATTAAGTCTTTTTTTCAGCATTATTTTTTTGGGTTATAGTGTTATTTTGTTATTTGTGGTATTTTGGCCAGATTTTAGATTTTTCCCCCCATTTTGCTTATTATTACAACATAGTATATATGGTCTTTGTATAACTATGTACTTGTAGTCATGGTGTTTTATAAAAGTTTGTTAGTTTATTCCGAAACCAACTTTGATCTATAAAGGTTATCAAGAATATACAATCATTAAAAATTCAATACAATTTTTTTTTTTTTTTAAAGAGGATTATATCATATTACAATGTATATAGAAAATTTAAACAAAAAATTAATTCTTTGAAACAGGTTAGAGTTTAAGATTTATAGAAGAAACTTTATAGGAAAAAATAAATAAAATTTAAAAATTCTTTTAAAATTTAGTGTTATTCTAAATTAAAACGTAGCTAAATTAAAATCACATTAAAATTTATTAAACAGTTCCCATATTATCTTAACCTACATAAATAAAATCATTAACAAACCCACCTTAATCTCCATAGATTTCTTTTCTCTAGGATCTTAAATCTTATTTTCCCTAACCCTTTTTTTCTTTTATAAAAATAGCATATATGCTCAAATCATTACACTCATATTTCATATTTTCTACATGATCATAAGACATTTACCGCACACGCAGCATTTTTTTCCTAAACTACATATAATATTTATAGTAGATTCTTCCCTTAGTTTTGAATCATGCATTAAATATATTTTCTACATTCAACATATGCTATGTATGAATAATATATGATGCATTCAATTCGTTCTTGGTAATTTCCTTCAAACGTCTGGTTTGTTGTGTTCTTCTAAATCCCTGAAAAAAAAAAAAGAACTAAATCAAAACGTAGAAAAAAATTAACATACAACGCATTAAAAAGAGAAATATGAAAAAATATTAAGTAAAAGTGTATAAAAATAACAAGAAAACCAGAATATGTAGAATATTTTTTTCTACATTTTTTGTTTTCAGTTTTGATTTCTTTAAACTGAATCCTCATGAGTATAATGTGACCAAAATAAAATATTAAATGTAAAAATAAGAAAAAAATTAAATAAATAAATATAAACGTAGAACCCGGTTGTTGGTCTTGATGTTATGTATTTGCTCATAATGTTAAAAGAATTAATTGAATGAAATTAATTTGATAATTAAAAATTTCCAATATTAACGAAAGAATATCAAATTTTATAGAAAAATTTCCCTTAAGAACATTAAACAATTTTCTTTTAATCAGAACATTCAAAAATAGGCAAAAATTATATTTTTTCCCTTTTAAGAATTTTTGCATAAAAAAAAGTAATAATAAGCTCCACACAGTGGGTTTTCCTCTTTCAGTCAATCCTTTGTTACCTTGTCAATTCGTTCGGGTTCCCGATTGTCATGTTACTTGACCTCCATTATTACTTGTTAAATGTATCTTTGTCTTAATAAATATCAAGATCTTTAATGGTCTTATCCCTCTAATTCTTCCAGGTTCTGAAAAAAATTAGAATCAAAGCATTTAAATCTATAGCGTGATAGTGCAGCACACTCGCAGAGTAAATGAAATGTATCGTCTTCCTCCTCGCTGCACCATTTGCAGTTGTTATTATCGCATAAACCAATTTTCTTAAGAAAATATTTTAAGTCGTTATGACCCGTAATAATACCTACAAATATTCTCAATTCATTATTTTCCATATCTAGTACTTTCTTATATATCTTATATAAGATGAGTTATCTCGATGAGTTATGCCAAAGTGCATCAGCTTCCATTTTAAATTTATCTCCTATTTTCCGATATATTAATGTCTTCACATGCGTTACTCGATTCCATATCTTCCCCAGTTCGTGCTAGTTCATCAGCTATTTCGTTACCTTGAATATTATTGTGACCCGGTACCCAGCACAGTTTTAAAAAGTGTTGTTCGTTGAGAACTCGTAGATCTCTGCAACAACGGCTGACTATCTTTGATCTAATATTCCTAATACAAAGTGCCCTTATTGTAGCCTGACTATCTATGTATATTGTTATATCGCTCCTAAATATCGGCATCATAGATATTAGAGTTGCTGCTTCAGACTCTGCAAAAATTTTAGGTTGGAAAATACTACAAGCATTGTTCAGTCTTGAGCTGTGATTAATACCTAACTTTTCACAGAAAACTCCACTTCCCGTTACATTCTCTTTCTTAGAACCATCAGTGTATACCTCAATACCTTCTATGTTACGATAAGTGTAATCTATTATAATCTTATTGAGTTTTAGTTGTCATGTATCTGTTATTAAATTTTCATAATTTAATTTTCTAATTAGGGATGAATGTCCATTTCCATTTTGGCTCAACCTTATCTGGGTCTTTAAAGCGTGTTCTTTTATGTATAAATGAAAGTGGTTCAATTACCAGAATTCTGTACAATGCTTCAGTGTCAGTGTATCTTCTTCTCCTCCAGAATTAAAAAAATCATGTTATTTGGTGTTCATAATTGGCCTCCAAACAAACGATCCATGTGTTAGTATCGGTTGCCTTATAAACCGATAAGCTTCTGACACTAGTACAAAGCAGCGTAATCCTTTTTTACTCTTTCCTCTAGGTTGGATATCCAATTCAATTTACCATCTAGTTTCAGTGGGTTAAGATCAAGTATTCTCCTTCACCCTGTGAAAAGTACCAGTCCTGTTTTCTGAGGATTGATGTTCAAACCATATTTGACAGCCCATTTATTTTATGTCCATAGAACACTTTTTTCAAAAACTATATTAATGATTTACCTTATGTCTTTTATAACGTTTTAGGCAAAGATAAAGTCTCATATTTTGTGAAGTTTCTACTAAATATTTTCAAATAAAATCTATTTAAATTAAGTGAACTCTCTTAGTTCACACTTTGTCTTAAGAAAATTTTGGTACAAGACTGAGAGATATATACTAAGATTTTTATTAAAATCTCCTAAGATTACATTTATGTATTTACACTAAATTGAGGGAAATCTATTATTCAGTTTAAAAAATTATGATGATTTTATTTTAGAAAATATTCATGATATCAAGAATATATGTATAATTCGTGCCGAACTTTAAGGTCAAGTAGTTACACAATAAGTACAATTACAATTTGTTTATGGTCCTTTGAGGTGAATTTTGGTTGATGACATTGTATTCATACATCAGTTGAATACAATCTTAGCTGCTCTGGCTCTAGGACCTCTAACTTGTCCCAAAAGTTTGGTACTGCAAATCGAGCTCTACAAAATAGCACTCAGTGCAAGGTCTTAGCCGTGTTTAGGTTTCAATGAACCCCAAGAATTAAATACACTAAGAATGCTCCTGAAGTGTATTGTATTTAGTATTTTCATTCTTTTTTCTGCCTGTTAAATAATTTATTTCAATAGTATAGTCTTTTAATACTGTTTGTTTATAAATTTTTATACACAAGATGGAAAATGTGATGTAATTTAAAATTTCGATACTAAAGTGGTGTTGAATTTAAACGCATACGGAGCAGATTCAATATTGACACTGAATGGTATCGTTTTCAACACGTGTGTGGTCGATTTTTCTTTGAGCGTAGTATTAACTTGGATTACCTTGCTATTTATTCAAAGTATAAATATCCTAAATCGGAAAAATAGAACCCTGTAAATATATTTCAATAAATTTAGAATAATTACTATTCGAGTAGTAAAAATTTCGTGCAATACTCTCTCAATTACCCTTTTGAATTGAGAGAAAAATTTCAATACAAAATTCACAACGGTTGACAATTTACGGAATTTAATATATATAACAGCTCTGTTCCAGCTCTAACCAGATTTACAAGTTTGTAATAGAATTAATTAGAAATTATCACGCAGTGTAAAATTTTAACACATAATTGATTGGTACACTATTGACACTCAATAGTGTGTTATTTTGTACATGGATATTTTCAATATTTCTTTGGTCATGATAACAAAATAGTAATATCTCGAGGTATAGATATCCTAAAATATATTCTATTGAAAGACATGAAATATATTTTAATGTGAATCTGAAAAATTATATTAAATTTCTTTTGAAACTGATCAGTGATCACTGAATGTATTACACTAAGGGAAAAAATTCGATTCAAAATCAACAACGGTTGTGGTCACATTGGTAATTTATGGTAACAGCTTTTTAATACCTTTCGTTAACAAATTTAATACAAAACATATGTAATTTAAAAATTTGATACCGAAATGGTTTCAACTTGATGCCAATTAGGTATCGATTTTTAATAAAAATTGAACACGCAGTGTTTAATTTAAACACATACGGTGTAGATTCACTATTGACACAGAATGGTATCGTTTTCAACACGTATGTGATTGATATTTCTCTGGGTGTATGGTCATTTTTAAGTCCCTTTAAATATATTTATACAGAAGAGTTTTACATTTTCAGCAAATCGTTTGAAAATACTTAATCAAATTATTTAATTATCATGGTAAAACTCTGATAAATTTTATCAGAATATGCGTATTTATTTTTTTATCGATTTGGACCTTTAAATTTAAAGTTATAGCTTTTCGGAAGAAAAACTCAGATTCGAATTAGTAATCAGCGGTTTTTAATAAGAGTCATTTAAAACCTTCGCTAATCTGTTTTTTACTAAGTTCTGGGCTGAGCATTTGTATGCAATACATATGATATGACACTTTGCAGCCACAAGCGCGTCCAT
Organism: Protophormia terraenovae; assembly: GCA_951394005.1. Lineage (NCBI taxonomy): Eukaryota > Metazoa > Arthropoda > Insecta > Diptera > Calliphoridae > Protophormia > Protophormia terraenovae. The sequence continues at coordinate 30,369,178 of OX596074.1, read as the reverse complement.
TGAAAAGAAAACCGTGACCATAGAAAACAACTAGAAGTCCAACTCTTTTCATTTGCACAGCAAAAAATACTCTCTTCACACATATAAATTAGTTCCATAGGAAATTCTACTAACAGGTTAGGTTAGGTTTTTTTGACAGTTGAGTTAGGTTTTTTGAGAGCCAGTTGAACTTCTAGTTGTTTTCTATGACCGAGACTACTCTCATGTTTGCCGATTCAATAACACTACCATCAGTCTGAAATGATCTGTCCGGTTACGGTTTAAAATTCGTAGATCGTTTCTAATTATATATAATCCGTTTTTAGACTGTTCCGGGAAAATAGTTTTTTTGCAATTCTGATGTAGAAGTTTCAGATTTCTTATCGAAATACAAGATTTTTCCCATGAGATTTTTTAAAACATATTTCATGTCTTTCAATAGAATATATTTTAGGATATCTATACCTCGAGATATTACTATTTTGTTAATAGTAATATAATTTACTTATAAAAGGAAATAAAATGAATCGAATACTATTTTTCTCTGTCGTAATAAAATTACCGCTTTTCATAACAAGTATAAAATTACCTATTTTTTATATCCATTTCAAGACAAAACTCTAAAATTTGTGGATTAAAAGCACTAGATCCATGATTTTAAATTATTGCAAGTGTAATCTTAAATAAGTAAGAACATTAATTTATAATTAAAGGCTAGGAAGTTTTAGTTTTTTTTTTTTTATAATTTTCAATTTAAAATAAAAAAGTTTTTAATTGCCAACCTGTTGATTTTGCATTGACATTTGACCAAACATTTATTAAAGTCACAGGGTGGCATCATTCTCAGCTTTATATTATTATTTGTGACTTCATCGATTACACTCCCTTAAACACCTGCTTTATTAATAAAAATCTTATACAACCATAAATGCACAAAGGGACTGAATGCACTAAAAAATATTTAGTATTACTCTCTATAAACCACATATAACATACTTAATCTATACTATAATTTCTTGTATAAATATTCTATATTTAGATTATTACAAGTGTTGAGAAACATCTCTGATTGTGTAGTTAATGTATTGTTGAAAAAAAGATTTGTTTAAAGAGTATAAATAATGAATTGTATTTAGATTTTGCAGTAATATTCTTAAGTTTAATGAAACAGTAGTGGGACATCTAAAGAGAATAGGGGCTTTAATTGATAATAATTTATTACATCATTTATTTTTATAACAATACATTGATTGTTAATTAAAATACAAAGCTAAATGCAATGCAACAATGCTATATAATCAAGCTTAATGAGTTTTAAAAGTTTTAGGTAGACAATTTTTATTAAATTAAAATTAAATTTTTTTTAAGACTTTTTTTTATTTAGAGATAAATGTTTTAAAGAAACAATTAATTTTATAATTAAGTCAATTAATATAATTTTTAATACTTAATATTTTGTTGTATTTTAATGTAATTTTAATTAAATTTTTTAAAGCTTTATAAATCTTTTTCCTATATTTTATTTATCCTGACTACATTGGTGTTATTGCAAAAACAATTTCTTTTAAAATTATCTTTCTTTATTAAACCAGATTATTTCTCTCTATGTAGATTTATATCATAAAGATAAAATATAATTAGGCACAATACATTTTACGTGATAAAAATTATTTTTTTTTTATCAAGTTGCTTGTAAATTTATTAAAATTATTAAAGCTTGTTTATATTATTTAATTGTTTATAAACACAACTTTTAAATAAACTAAAAAAAAAATGCAAAATAGTTTACATATCTGCTGCAACTACCTCTTGAGCAAACACGTCTCAAAGTAGTGGGTGCTCCAGTATTTTAAGTGTAGGCTTTTTTCTGTAAAATTTGCATTTTTTTCTGTTACATACATACGTGTGTGGTTTACAATTATTTATAAAAAAATCCAAGGCTAAATTTAAATTTTACAAAAATATGCAAAAAAAAAAAAAAAATATTAACAAAAATATGAGAACACCTTAAAAAAAAAGTCTGCCGAAAAAAACTTACATTAATGTGGTTGCACTTTAAGCACGTTTCAAGATTTTTACTTAATTATATGTAAAATGATTTGCAAATGTTAAGCTTGTCATTTTTTTTTTTTTTTTTTTTTTTTTTGTTAATTATATCTTGTTTGCTTCAAATGATTAACATTTATGGCATTTTAGCACGTAAGTGTGATATTAACAAAATAAATTATTTAATAGACAAAATATTCTTAGCTGCAAATTTGTTAATGCGAAATTAATGGCTTAAGCTTGAATTTAATAGTCATATTGCTAATCAGTTGATTTGCTATAGAAGTCAGCTGTGGGAATTTAACAGTTTGATGTTAAAGTAAATACAATTTAACCTAATTTAACTATTAATTTAATTTATTGATTTGAGGGTTTAGAAAACTAATTTAAACAAAAAATTCATAGCTACATTTTACCTATTACTAAGTAATGAGTTAAGCTTTTAGAATAGCAAGCTTTAAGCTTGTTATTAATGCTTTTTTATAGACTTTAAATGTAAAGCTTTTATTTAATTTAATATATATTTTTTAAATTATAAAAAGCTCTGTTAATATTTCTAAGAGATAATTTAAGCTTTTAGAATAGCTAGCTTTAAGCTTGTTATATAATGCTTTTCTATAGATTTTATTGAAAAGTTTTTATTTAATTTTATAGTCCTTTTATTTTAAAAAAAATTCCTTTAATATTTCTTAATTATTTGTAACCTTAAATTTAGCTTTATTAAATCTTTTCAATTATTTTTCATTTAAAAACAATATCTATCACTTTACCTTTACCTTAATGATTTCCCCCCCTCTAACCTTGTTTTAGTTTAGGCTTTTAATAACCTTAAATAATATTTGTGTTTCCTCCTATTAATCGACATTTATTAAATATTAAAAGTCAACAATATTACTTAATTGAAATTTATTTAATTAATTTTTAAAAATTTATAACTTGTTGTTAATTATAAAATTATTAAATATCATGTTTTATTATTATTTTATTATTTTTTGTTGTTTTTCATTAAGAATGTTGTTCTAATCCAATAAAGAATTATGCATAAATTAAAATTCTGACGTATTTTGTAAATATTATTGGCGTAGAAAATTGTGAACAGTTGTAAGCTTTTAGAATAAATTTTATTCATGTTATTAATTTATTAATTTGTAGACAACAAGGTTTTTTTTTCTTTTGTTTTAAAATACTCAGGTGTTAAGATATGTCTTAATCGTGCATAATGGCGACATTAAACGCCCACCGTTACGGCTGGGAAGTGACAAGACAAATTTCTTTTTATTGGCGTAACTTGATAAGAAATGTGATATTAAAATATTTGAAATTAAACAAAAGTTTTGAAATAAATAAAATATTTATACAATTTTTTATATTAAACTCTCGCTAAGTCAAACTTTGTTTAAGAAAACTTAAATTTTCGAAAACATTGCTCTCGCTATCTCAATGTTTTTTTTTTTTTTTTTTTTTTTTTTTTTGATAAATACTGTGATAAAAAAATGTGAGATTGACGTAGCTAAAGCCCAACTAAGAAAGTTTTTTTTGATTCCAGGAATTGTTTACAAAAACCATAGATTATCCTGAACTTTTAATTAAATAGCAAAGTAAATTTTAACGAACACTTAATTTGGCGTTCAGAAAAAATAATTACTGTCCTGACAAGAGATTTTTTTTAAAGGACAAACGTTAATTTTTTTTCTGTATTACAGATAATCTTTTATCTTTATCAATTATAGGGGAAGTCATACTTCACAATAAACCATGTTAAAAGTACTAACAAAAATCAAAATGGCAAATTTTTCAGTACTCAAATTCTGAGAACTTTGTCTTGACGCTGCAATATTACTGACAAATTCAGTCCACCCTAAGCAAATGTTTATTCTAATAAAATTTTAACATTTTAATTGATAAAAAAATTTACTAGTATAGACTCGAAGTAACGCTTAATCTATATAATATATCGAGAAAAAACTCCATATATTCAAACACATATTAAGAAGTGGAAAACATGTACTTAAGTTTGGCTTTTTAACTGAAAATCAGTCAAGCCAATAAAGAAATTTAGAAATTATGCTGTGATAGAAAATCACATAATTTCTAAATTAACAAAAATAAGGGAATAAATATTTCGATGGACTACAAATTTATTCTTTATAATTAACAATGAGAAAACAAAAACTACCAAATAGGGTGTATTACGGTACTATTATGTTCAATCACTGCAAGAAACTCTACACCTAGCTCATGCTTTTCTATAAAGAAAAGTCTTTAAGGGTTTTTTATAAAGAATACACTTTAGTTAGCTCAAGCTTCTCCATAAAGGAAACTCTCTCGCTAACTAAAGCTATAAAAAACTCACACACTTTTCTTGGTCCTCAAACACAAGCTATCGGATAATTTTATATGAAGATTTGTTAACTAAAAGCTCTCATCCTTTTACTCTTCCTCTATGTCGGTGTTGCCATTGTTGCAAAATAAATCACATCTGTATGTTTACTTTAAATTTATATAAAATGGAAAGACAAAGAAAGCTTTGCTTAACATCTTATATTTATGTACTTTGGGATAGGGAGAATGCAATTTTTATACATAAAGTTTTGTTGTTGTCATTAGCAAAAAAAAAAAAAGAACAAAATGCAAGTAAAAATTCGTCATTAATTTGCTTTAGCAAATAGGTAACTCAAACTTTTCCAAAAAAATCGTTCGTTTACTCTAGAGAAATATCTATATATAAAGGAAATACTCTCACTAGCTCAAGCTATATAGAAATCATTCGGCTTTCCTATAAAGAATACGCATCTCTCGTTTGCTCAAGTATTCCTTTAAAGCAGAGGTTTTCACGATAACTCAACTCGAAGACCCTTTGAGGAATTTTGTATTTTCCTTCAAAATGAATAAATAAATCTTTGTAGAGCCGCTAAGAAAATATATTGCTATACGCGTTAATTCCCATCGTTTCCTAATAAAAAAAAACTTCCCAACCACTTTTTAACTGGTCGCGCAACATAAGGCCGAACATGAACATGTGGTTAAGTCATAGAATCGTGTCTGTTCGCGTATTCTGGCCCTTTTTTGTTCAAAGTTTTTTAATGCTGATCAACTGTGTTTAACACAGGGCTCTGGTAATCTTAAGTGCCATTGTGTCGATTTCCCTGGTTATCCGGGCTTTCGATTGTCGCTCTTGAATTTTTCCAAAAACATAGAATTGTAATGTTTTTGGATAGATTCAAGTGTTTTTGAAACCCAATAATTATGTAATAATTGTGAAAAAATAATTATGTAATCATTTCTTGCATGACTCATGATGAAAAAAAGATGGCTTTCCGTATCGCTATTCTTAAAAACAAAATATCAATAACAAAGTATAGTAAAGCTTCTTAATTCCTCGGGGAACAATAGCGAGTGCAAGACAATAAGAAACTTAGATATTTTTATACAACAATTGGTTCTTTGACCGGTATCCAATTCTTATTCCAAAAAAAAAAAAAAAAAAATATTAATTTATAATATATTTTAGACCCTTTCGTGGACCCTATAGCTAAAATGTAGCTATGGACCTCCATTTGAGAACCCGTGCTTTAAAGAATCACAAATTCCGCTCAGAATTAAGTATAATTTGCTTAATTTTTCCTTTTAAAAATATCTCTTTACATCAAGTTTTGCCATCTTTATTTTTCTACAAGCTTTAATATAAAGAAATCTCTCGCTAGATTTAGCTTTATTATAGAGAAATTCCGCTAGCTCGAAGCTAACTATACAAAAATCTTTCGCTAGATACAAATTTCCTTAAAAAAAATCACTAACTTTTTTTAAAGAAATTTTTCGCTCAAAACTTTATAGTTAGTACACTGAAAAAAGTAATTTTAATAAAAGAAGTACATTAAATGAAATTCATTAATTTTTTCCAAGAATTTATTAACTTAAAGTACGAATTCATTGCTTCAATGAAAATATTCATTAAAATTCAATGAAAAAATAAACGCTATTATGAACATTACATTGAAACCATTCATTAAATTTATTTCTTAATACAATAAGTAAATCAGTTATTTGATTTAATGTATTAGTTCATTGAATTAATTTATTCAATGTACTAATACATTGATTTAATTAGGAAGAAGCATTACACAATGAACAAAAGCATTGAACTAATGAAATATTTCATTAAATTATATTAAAATAAATGCTTTCTAATGGGAAAAAAAGTAAAACGAAAACAAATACATTTCAGTTTTCTTTTATCTCTTAACAAGAAATGACGCGTTTTTAACAAAAGACAAAAAATAAAAAATTACAGACTGATTAAGATTTGGATGCTACATCTCGTGATCGTCAAAATAATGGAATTTCTATAGACAAAAAAGATTTAAAGGTAACTAGTTCAAATATTTTAAGCAACTGAACGAATTTTAAAAATTTTATTTATAAACTTTTTTTGTTCAGGATAATGCTGTTGTTATATTAATGTGGCATCTAAATGGATGTTCTATACCATCATTGAGCAATATAGAGGACAACAGGAATTACTATATTATTATAAATGACAAAACAAGCACGATCACATCTGTAAAATGCATTTTGTTTACTAAATTGTTTTTAATGAAATGTAATATTTTTATATTTATATTTAATTTTTGCTTATATTAACTCAATATCATATAATTTAATCATTTAATTTAAAATAAAATAAAAACCAAAAATACAGAACAAGCCTATTTTTATAATACATTTTTAATGTATAGTTTCATTGGGACAAAATATGAGTTCATTGAAATCAATGTACTGTTCACTGGAATTATTTTTTTTATTTAATGAACGTGTTCATTGATTCAATGTAAGAAGAAATTTAATTAATGAACTTGTACATTGAATTATAATATTAATGTATGGCAATACATTGTTTCAATGAACCTGTACATAGGGTCAAAATTAGTGCACAAATTCATTGTAACAATGAACTTTTTCATTGTATTTATGTACCTTTTTGGTTCAGTGTATAATATACTCTATCTTTCCTTAAGAGAAATATTCTTTTAGATCAAGTTTTGTCGTATTTATATTATTATTTTTTTTTCTCAGTTTTTCAATTTTATTTTGTTAAATGCAAATACATTTTTTTTTTTTTCAATTTTGTTTGTACTCATATTTTTAGTGGTTATTATTTAAATTTCTGTGCTATTTTTTTCCCTATATTGCTTTTAAATAAACAATAAATGCAAAATACAATCATTACACAGGTCAACAGCAAAAAAAGGCTTCAATAACTACTATATAGATGTGATGTAGCATGGTTTCAGTAGTTCAAAAATAGGCAAAATTTAAAATTCTATGGAGAGTTTTTTTTTTAATTTTTTTGTAAAATTACAAATTTTTTTAGGCGTTTTTCCACATTATTAATGATAACTCAAAAAGTTTTAGTCCGATATTATTGAAAATTTAGAAAAATTTATATTTTCATAACCTTTAATCCCTTCATATATTGCGTTTCAATCGGCTCAGTAGTTTCGGAGTTATAATAAAAAAATGAAACAAAAAATATATTTTTTACGTGAAAATAGCAAGTTTTTTTGTTTGAAAAAAATCGTTAAAAATCGAAAACGGCAAAAACTGCTTTATCGTAAACCCACATGTTATAGCAACAAAATGAGATATCGATAATAAAAATCGTTTGATTCTTGTCGAATTTATTCACAATTAAGTGAATTTTCTCATTTTCATTTCACAAAGTTTTTTGAAAAATTTCTCCACTTATGTTGTCATAACTCATAAACAACTTGTCCGATTTTGTTAAACTAAATTTACAAAAATTTTGGCTTACAATATCTTTAAATGATGTATACAATTGTTTTTGATGCGATCAATAGTTTCAAAGTTATGAATAAAATTGTTAGGCAAAAAATATAAAGTTAGTAAAAGAAATTAAAAAAACAAGCGATAATGTCATATTCGGCTTGATCGAATCTATATACCCACCATCAACTTTTCCAAATTTTATGTTATATAGGAGGTGGGCGGTAAGGTGGGTGAACACGCCCATTTTGGTTTTTAAAGCCTCCAACATTTTTTTGATTTTGTTGCCTTGTGTTAGCAATTGTAAAAATGTACTAATTCCATATAAATTTTTATAGAAATAATCATACATATAAGAAGTATTAAAACATTTGTTAATTTTAAATTTAAATTGAATTTTATTTGTTCTTTTTTTTTTTTTGTTGTAGCCGTTTTAGCCAACTCTAAATAACACATGTTTAAAGTTTGTTGTTAATATTTTCTTTTCTTTAACATTAGACAATTATGTATGTCAGTTTAGACAACAGCAGCCATAACATTCAAATGAGACTATTAGGCAATCGTTTTGAAAATACAATATTACCTCTGGCTGATTACCTACCTCTTTGAATAAAAAAATAAATAATAAAATAAAAGAATTTGTAGGGTATAAGACGATTAAAGAAGTACTCTAAGGAAAATTAAAAATAATTTTAATAGATCCGATCTTGGCAATTATTTATAGTTAATTAAAGATATTATTTCTTTAGAAATAAATACATACTTAAGTTCATCTCAAAATTAAAATTACTTACAAAAACTAGTACGCTCTTCTAAAAATTGAAATAACGGTCATATAAAACATGAAATTATTTTTTCTACTAAATTATATAATAAGAGGAAGTAAGTTTCTTCATAAGGAATCGTTTGTGCTAATGAAATTTTAAATAATTGACTTATTTAGGCTAAAGCTTTAAGGATACTAAACTTAAGAAATAAGAAATTGAGACACAAAAAATAAATCTTAGGAGCTAGGAGCTAGTAGCTACTTGCTTTCTAAACCAATTATACCTTGTTTTAAAAAGTAGTGTTCCCAAAAAGTCTTTAAAATATATGAGTACACAAATTTATTTTGTACCAAAATCTACTCGGTACATTTTAAACATACAACTGCAAAATTGTTTTTGAAAATTTCGAGGTGTGCACATAACATTAATGAACAACATGCACGCTTTTTCAAAACATATATACAAGCTTGCGACGACTGCATACCATACTGCCACAAAAAAACCGAAACAATTTACCCCAAAAAATACACCAAATGAAAAAATATTGAATACAAGCAAATTATCCATTCATTCATATCCACCCACTTACAAAATAATGTGTTTTCTTAACGTTTGTGTTTTTATGCCTCAAAAGCGTTTTGGCTTATTGCTAAATTTAAAGTTGTAAATAATTTTGGATAAAAAGAAAAAAAAAAAACTTCAAACCATTTGCATAAAAGAGGAGCAACTGTATGTTGCAGCATGTCAAACTAAAGATTCAATTAAAATTTTTAATTGAAAAATAATTATTTTGTAATAATAGTCAAGAAAAAAAAAAAAAAAATACATTTACCAAAATGAATATTGGCAGATGATAAAATGAAATGGATTTCCTTTCAATATAACGCGAAAAGATATGACAGACAGCAAAATGGTATGCAAATACATTAAATTGGTTGACATAATTGTAAATGTGGTATTTTAAAAGAAGTGATGATGTGAGAAAAATAATTTTGTTATTTTAGAAGATAAAAAATTTACTGTACTGACATAATGAGGTTAATCTTGATGGTTAACAGAAATTTGGATTCTAGATGAAACTCTAAAAGGTTAATAATGTGTATTTTTAATATTTCCTACAGAATTGATAGATATATATATAACTCACTTAAGAATTTCTATATGAAAAAATCTCTTACCAGAATAAGTTTTACTATAATATTATATCTCTCACTAGCTCCAGTTTTCTTAAAAAGAAATCTCTCGTTGTTTGCCGTTTTCCTGTAAAGAGATCTCAGCTTTACTATCTAGCTCAAACTTTCTTAAAAATAAATCTCTCGCCATAAATCTCTTGCTCTTCTATAAAAAAAATATATAGCGAGTACTTTTTTCTTATAGAAAAGCTTTCCTAAAAGGAATTTCTCACGATTTCCAGCTTTCTTATAAAACGATCTCAGGTTTAGCTTTCCTGTATAAAGTAATCTCTCGATAGCTCAAACTTTCCTAAAAATAAATCTCAAGCTATATAATGTTATCTCTCTCACTAGCTCCTTAAAAAGAAATATGTATCTCGCAATTTCCCACTTTTCTGTAAAGAGATCTAAGCATTCCTATCTCTTGCTAGCTCAAGCTTTCCTAAAAAGAAATCTCCCGCCATAAATCTCTTGCTCTACTATAAAAAAATGTGACGAGATTTTTTCTTTTAGAAAAGCTTTCCTAAAAAGAAATCTATCACTAGCTCCAGTTATCTTTAAAAAAATCTCTCACTATTTCCAGCTTTCCTATAAAAAGATCTCAGCTTCAGCTTTCCTGTTTAAAGTAATCTCTCGCTAGCTCAAGCTTTCCTAACAAGAAATCCCTCGCTAGCTCTAGCTTTCCTAAAAATAAGTCTTTTGGTGGCTCAAGCTTTTCTATAAAAAAATCTAGTGAGAGATTTTTTTTTTTATAGAAAAGCTTTCCTAAAACTAAATATTTTACTGGCTCTCGCTAGCTCAAGCTTTCTTAAATCGAAATAATTCGCAATTTCTAGCTTTTCCATAAATCTCTCCTAACTTAAGTTTCTCAATAAAAATCTCTTATTAGCACAAGCTTTCCCAAAAAAAAAAAAAAAAAAAAAAGAGATCTCTCGTTAGCTCAAGTTTCTCTACAAAAAAAAAAAAAAAAAATCTATTCTCCATAGCAGATGGAGAATAGATTTTGTTTGACCCAAAATAAATCCTATATAAATAGTTACGAGAACTAAATTTTCATTATTGTGTAATATTATTCAAAATTTTTCTCTTTATTTTAAACGTTATTAATCTTATATTTTTTCTTTCTCTTTCTCTCTTTACAGGTATGTAGAATATATCATATATTTTTCTTTAAAACACAATGGTAACCACAAACGTATGTATGTAAATTAAATAGATAAAAAAATAAAATTAAAAAAACGACAATTATTGTTATCGTTAAATAGAAAAAATGTAAAATATTTTATAGAAAAGTAATATTAAATTAAATATTGTCATGTGGAATGACTTAAAAAGAATCAAATAAATTTAAAAAGGCAAAAATCAAATGGTCAACCAAACAAATAAAGTGTAAAATAAAATATTTCTATAAAATAATTTTTTTTCTTTGCTAAATGATCAATGAACTGACAACTATAAGAAAAAAAATAAAATAAATAATAAATAAATAACTTCAAAATAATAATAAAATGAATATTGATTGACGTTGAATGTCAATCAATAATATACAAATCATTTTTTATAATTTATGTATAAACATTATTTTTTCTACATTTGTGGTCAATATACATATGTAAATTATAAAATAAATTTAAAGAGCTATTTAAGATAAGAAAAAAAAAAATATTTAGACACAAATTAACAACCAGCAAAAATATTCAATCAATAGCTTAAAAAAACAAAAATTTTGATAAATTTCCCACAGTTTATTTTGTTAATGTTTTGGCTATTAAATATAAAAATTAAATCTATTTTTAAATTTTATATTTTTTTTTTTTTAAATAACTCTAAAAAGTAGGTTAATCACTCTTTCCTTTTTTCATTAATTTATCAAAAATATATACAAAATAATAAAATAAAATGAAATAAAAGTAGACAAAATTTAATTTAAAAACCGCTAAAACTATTTTTTAAGAGTTTACTTTTAAAGTCTTTAAAAAAATTAACTAGAATTTAAGTTAAAAAATATAGCAGCATATGAAAAAAAATAAAATTGTTCAAATAAAAAATATAATTGTATATTTAAACAATACTGGTTAAATAAAAAAAGAGCAGAAAAAAATATAAAACTAAAAATAAACAGCAAAAACCGCTTAAAAAAACAAATTTAACCGCTATATGGTTGATGGAAAAAAATTAAAAATATAAAATAAAATCAACAAAAACAACAACAAGTTGATGAGTTTGTAAAAAAAAGTAAACAATTTTGACACAGTTACGCCAAGTTAACAGCAAAAGCCAACAACAATATATTAATTGCTGTTTATATAGATATAATACACTTGGAAAAAATTTGGAAAGTTTTTAAATATGTTTTAAAAGTAGTAACCAAGATTTTTAGAAGATTTAAGAATTTCAGACATTTACAAGTCTAAGAGCTCCATTCTTCTCCTGATGTTATCATATTATGTTATTATATAGCTTTAATAGGAATTTAAAAATCTGTGTATGGTTTCTAAAGTAAATTATGAATACATTTGTTATGAAGCCATGATACATATAAATGATCATGCTAAACGTTTTACCTCTGAGCCCCCAGGGGTTAATATGTGTTTGTCAAACCTTCACGCCTTTTGCTTGATTATTATCTTATGGCTTTTAAATTAATCTTATTTCCCCACGCGCATTTAACTTGTCTGAAATTTGACTCCATCAATTTTAACGTTTAATTATAGTTTTAGTACCTTGACCATATGACTTTTAGGGCTATCATTTTGTATTATCAGTGAATTAGATTACTTTGGTAGTTAACAATTCACAGTCAGTCTGTGTGGGAAATTAGAGTCAACTTAAGTCTCAGTCTCAATACTTCACATTCTAGTTTTTTTTTTTAACTTCTTATTTATTAAGCTTCAAATCAGGTCTTTAGAAAGTCTCAATTCAGCAACATTTTTAGGTTAGAACAAAGTCTTATTTAAAATTTAGTTTTAGGTATTTATAAAGTCTCTCTTAATAAGTACATATTAATAAAGTTTCATTTAAGCTTTAATTCTAAGTATAAAAAAGACCCACTTAAGCTTCAGTTTATGGTCTTTAAAAAGTCAAAATTCGGCAATATTATAATTTTCGAACAAAGTTCCTTTTAAGCTTTTAAGTTCATTTTAAGCTTTTATTTTAGGTATTTATAATGTATCTGTTAACTTCAATATTAGGTCTCTATGAAGTCATATTTGATCCAAAATTTATGAATAAGTATTGATAAAGTTTCATTTAAGCTTTAATTGAAAAACTCAAAAAAGACCCCCTTAAGCTTCAATTTAAAATACAGTATAAACTCGATAAACTGAATTGATTGTGGACCCCAATCCGTATTATCGAATTATCCAGATTATCGAGGTTTTTTCCTGGTACACTTTTGTTAAAAAAATTACTAAAATATATTTATTTAATATATGAAACATTTAAAGCATTAAGTCCAAATTTTTAATCTAATGCATTCTATATTTAAAGTTTTCCACAGATTTTTAATTTAGCTAAAAATAAAGTAAGCTTCTTTGTACTTCTTTCACAGAATAATTTTGGAATAATACTTAACTGAAAATAAATGAATTCAACTACAATCAACTCTTACATCATAATTTGTATTATATTTTTCAATCTACACTTAAATTTAAATAAAAAAATATTACTTTTTATATTAAATCCGGATTACAGAGTTGCAATCAATCCGTATTATAGAGTATGTAATGAGTTGGAAAATGTCATCCGGATTACCGAAAAATCCCGACTATATTATACTGTATTTAAATTTATTTAAATTCGGCAATTTTCTTACATTAAAACAAAGTTTCTTTTAAGATTTTATCTTTTATTTATATTTATAAAGTCTTTCGTAAACTTAAATCTTAGGTTTCTATAGTCTTCTAAGCCTAAATTTCCACTTCTTAAAGCTTCAATTCTCAAATCTCAATCAAATGTAATATAATCTAAAATTTTAAGTCTTTTTAAAATCCTAATTAAAGTTGTAGTCCAGTTTTTTAATAATTTCAATACATAAAAAACATCCTAATTCTTAAGCTTCATTAAGCTTAAAATTAAATTTATATAATGTCACTCTTAAGTGTCAATATTTCGTCGTTTACTGTCTATTGACTGAAGAAGTAACTTGTATATTATCAAGAGGATATTTTTTTCTAGTTGGAGCTTTAAGCTCTTATTCTAAATCACAAGAGGAGATACTATAAAACAAAATTTACAACGCCTGGATGTTTGCCAGGAGATATTCTAATGCCTTCAGTTTCAAAATTAAGTTCAAGTTGATTACTACCAAGTTATTAAACTCGACTAACTCGACTCGACTATCTTTTGTTATAAATACACTCGTATTTATAACATAAGAAATAAGAAATTGACAAGATTTGTTTTGAGGAATGAAGACAAAATTGCATAGTGAAGCAGAATCGGAGGTATAAAGGATGGTTTTAAAATACAGAGAGATAAGAAACCCAAAATTAAAAGGAGTTTAAAATATTTGAACATTAGAGCTGAACTCTTCTGTTAACCTCTTCATAAACTATTCCTAAGGTAAATTCTATGTAAATCGGAAAGATTTAAGCAATTCCAAAATAGTTCTATTCTTCTCCAATCTGTTCTTTTAAAAGCCCACATCCATAGAAACCATTCAGAATATTTAGAAGTAGTGAAAGGATTATAATGAACAATAGTCGAATTAGAGGAAAGTGGATAATGTTTACATTTATTGTATCCATTACCTGAAGGTATTTTTTTTTATTTGATTACATACATAATATTATTTATTATTATCTTTTTTTTTGTAAAATGCCAGTATTTCTATAAACGAAAATATGATGATTGATACTTTAAATCATTTGTTAGTTTAAATTGCTACAGAGATGCAAATGTTTTGAACAGTTTAGTTATTTATAATTAATTATTATTATTATTATTTTTTTTTAATATTTTTCTTTTAGTTGTTGAACAAAATGCAACTCAGAAACTTCGGGAAATTACAAGAAAAATATACACAAAATATTTGGGGAGCTAAAAATTAATACAAAGATCAAGTACCATCTCAGTTCCATATGTTTTCATTAAATTCAATTTGGACAACATTAGAGGCAAATTTTTTTAAAAACAATTTTAGATTAAAAATTAATTTATATTCATACTCAAATTTAGTCTCTTCACATATTTATTCCTTCTTTAAATAAATTAATTGCTAAACTGAATAAAAAATCAATAAAAAGTAGTTTTTCAAAATAACTTATTATATAACGTGTTATAAATAAGTTGTCACTAAACTACTTCCATGTAATGTAAACGGTATTTCATTGTCATTGAAAAGTAACTACATCCATAACTACATGTCATTACCAAATTATTGTTGGTTAATTATAGACCAGTTAGTTTTCTGCTGATTACTACCAGGTTGTACAATATAAACATTAAATTCAAATGTTTATATATTAATATTTCTTTCAGTGCATATTTCTTACAAACAATTGATAAATTCGCACATGTGTTTAATAGGTTTTGTTTATAAATGTAATTGCCAATATTGTTTATTTTTTCTACATACACACTTTTACATCGTCATTGCTAGCAGTATTTGTTTTTGATTTTTGAGGTCATTCATTGGTGGTGGCGGTAGTAGCTGGCACCCTGTCAAATTTTCAAATAATTTTAATTAATTTAAAGCTTTAAAGATGGTCTAGACTTTTTTGCACGCTCAACGTTTATAATGACTCAGTAGAATTTATATATTTTTTTATATTTTTCTTGAAGTATAATTGAAAAAAAAAAATAGCCAAAATGTGGGTGTTAGATAAGTTCATCATTAGTTTAAATTCATAATAGTTAATTGACGTTTTTATATGGTCAAGTAGCGGTTAAAGTTTATTTATTTTTTTTTTTTTTTCAATTTTAGTTAATTTAATATTAAGAGGAAATGAACATATGGCAGAAAATAAAAATTGATTTAAGGGGAAGCAATTATATAAGAGATTTTTGGAGTATTACTATTTGCTTATTACCAAATAGATATTATTGAACTATAAAGTATTTTGAACTGAAATTGAATTTAAATGTATTAAAACGACAAGTTCAAGGGAGATAAAATAGAAAAACAGTGACATTTTTGGCATATTAATTATAAATAAATATCAGCAGATGTCAAGAAACTAATTAAGGTTAAATATTAGCAAAACTAATCGTTAAGTGATTTTGACATTCAACTAATTTGATGCTGCTACTATTTTATGGAATGTTTGCAATAATATGGCAGCTTCGTTAAGAATTCTAAATGACATATACATGATTGTTTTAATCTTGTTAAAAGTTAATTAACTTTTATAGAAACAACGTAAATCTATAATCTTTCCATAATAAGTTTAATTTTATTGAAACTTCAATACCAAATTTGTTAATACTCTTAAAATTTCTCTCAAATTATCTCTTCTCTATTTTACAATGACTAATTGCAATAACAATTTGTTTATATGTCAAAACTATGACATTTTTATAACAAAGGAAATGGGAATTTCACCTAATTAGAATACAAAACACATTTACAAAAGATTTGAATAATATATAATAGAATTAAAAATTGAAAACAATATACAAAGTATTACGTGCTCTCATTTGTAATTAAAAAAATAAAAAAGCTATAAATAAAACACTTAAATCCGCTTAATAATAGAACAAAATCTTTTCAAACAAATAAATTTGCAAAACTCATGTTTATTTTAAATATTCTATAGTTTATATTGTAAAAAAAAAACTGAAAAACAATAGTAAACAGATCATTTGTTTTAAATTTATAAAATAAAAAAAAAATACTTGGTAACAATATGCTGAACTAGTGCTACAAACAAAAATTAAAAATTTTTTATTATAAATAAATATTTTCAATTTCAATTTAAATTTTCTAGTTGCTGACACTTTGGCATAAAAAACCTTTGGAATAAAAAAAATATCTACTGCCAGTTTTGTAGTGTGAAAAAAAGAAATCGTTAAAAATTTGTATGAGTTCTAGATTTGATAAATGTGTGTAAAAATTTATTGAATATTTTCTATCGTCTGTATGTTATTACATTAATTTTTTTTATTTTCTACTTTTTAGATTTTTCTTTTTTCATTTATACATACATACATACATTCATACATAAATCAGAAGTATGTCAAACTTAATTAATAATAAATATTTTCAATGAATGGAATGGAAAGTGTCATATGTTCATTTGAATGCATTTTATATTTATAAATTGTTTTAAAAATTCAAATGACATTTGTTGTTTTTTTTTTTTAAGCTAGAATAAGTTTTAGCAAAAAAATCTAAAGAATAAATAAATTGAAGGGAAGGTTAGCAAAAAATTATATTGTAAAATGTTTTAAACGAATTTCAAAACCAAATACAAGCGATATTATAAAAATATTCTCTCTAATACATCCTTTGAGTTAGCTTCTTTTAAAAGTTGCCTTAGATTTCTAGTTAAACCTTCCCTTCATTATTTTTACAAGTTGCCCTTGGATTTGAGATCAATAATATGAAACAATATTTTTAATAACGATTAATCAAAAACAAAATATGATTTTATTGTTAATGAATAAAGTCTTAGTGAAGGCAAATAATATGTTACATTGAACCAAATAAATATAAATAATAAATATGATGACAAGTACACCAAGTGTTAATTTCAAGGGAAAAGGAATTCATGAAGAGAACCTTAGCTTTTAGAAACTTGAATTCTAATTAACCTGTTTGAAAACTGACTAAGTTATAGAACTAAAAATCTCATTTTATCAAAATTCCTACTTTACGAGTAGATTCATAATTTCTTTGCTATAGAACTTCTGTGGTTTATCGTCAAAAAACTTGGCCAAGTAATTTTTCAACGGCTCTTCAATTGTCCAATTTTTTTTTTCCAAGAGAGTTTTGCAGAGACCGAAACAAATGATAGTCAGACGGTGTAAAGTGCGGACTATATAGTGGGTGTATTAAAACTTTCCAGCAGTAAATTTTTGGCGGGTCATCAAAGATGTTTGAAACTTGGCATTGTCATGATGGAACACAATAACTTTTCTGTTGGCTAATTCTGGACGCGCTTTTTTGATTGCTGTATTCCAATACTTGAGAACAGTAAAGTTCAGAATTTTTTGTCAGATTGTAGCAGCTCATAATGGATAATTTCCTTCCAATCCTACTAAACACTAAAAATTAAGATTTATTTTGGCAGAACGTTAATATCCGCCCGTCTATACATTTGGGTTAAATGGGTTGAAAATGACACTTTATTTAGGGAAAAGTGATATAAAAAATTTAATACTTACATTTGGTTTTCATATTAATCGAGAAGTGGAAAAAAAAAAAAAGAAAATATTTTTCGAATTTTGAGATTTTTTTGAGAGAACTCTAATGTCCCACCAAAAAATTTGCTTTCCTGGTAAGCTAGCAGGTATAATTGGAAATAAAAATAAACTACTTATTTTTTGTCTCAAGTTATCCATGTTCGAGTTATCCATGAATTCTAGTAGTTATTTTTAGACTCTAGTGATACTAAAAAATATGTACCAAAACAAAAATAAAAATAAAAAAAAAAAAAACGAAAAAATTTTACCGTCAGTGAGGTTTGAACCCTACTAACTAGTCGTTTTTAATGACTAAAGTCTTACTCAGTACACCATCTCACACTTAATATTCAAAGCTACTAAACTTGTTTTAGCATAAAATATATTTTTAAAGCATTTTGTTAAAAAAAAAAAAACGAATAGGATCAAAATGGGGTTGAACCGGCAACCTACTGGTTGCTAATCCTGCGCTCTAGACAACTGATCCATGTGATTGTAACTTACTCTGCAATTATACTACTGAGTGGTTATTTATGTAATGTAGATAAGGCAAATAATAATGACGCCTACTTTCCAGGAAAGTACTTTAATAAGTAGTTGTCATTACCGAAAACCAAAAAGTTTTTGCTGGGGTCTATCCATCTGTCTGTCCGTCTGTTTGTTAATTTTTTTTACACTTTCCAATTCAAAATCGTTTAACTTTTCACTAAATAAAGATAACGACTTAAAATTTTATTTGTTCGATAGATCATTTTATTTTTTGAACAAATTCATAAAATATTATAAAATCGGTTGAAAATGTTTGGCTAGGTTAGGTTAGGTTCCTTGGGCAGTGTCTCTCCGAGACATCTCACTTGGGCCCATCAATGTCTGGTCCCGTTGTGTTACCCTATGACAGGAAAACAATGTTAATCCTGCAGTGTTGTTGTCGCGTTAAACCATCCCGTTCCTGAAAGGAAGGAGTATAGTGACCTGGGATTAATATTCGACAAGTCACCCAAATTAAGGACGCTAGATCCTAACAGGTTCGAACTAAGCTCCGATAAAGCTGGACAGTCACAGAGAAGATGAAAAACCGTTTCCTCTTCCGTCTCATCATTGCAACTCCTGCAATAGTCGTTAAATGGAAGACCCAGTCTCCTGGCATGGGTGCCCAAGACACAGTGTCCCGTAACTATAGAGGTAACTAATCTCAACTGAGACCGAGATAGCGCAAATATAGAATTCGTCCTAGACACATCATACCTGGGCCAAATAATTCTAGCTACACGACATGTGGATTCACGTTCCCACATGTGTTGTGCAATATCGAAAAACTCCTGCCGTATTAGCAGTTTACACTGCGTCAAAGGAATGCCAACAAGATGGTCAATCATCTCATCGCCGAGACTAGCACCCCTCTTGGCAGTCTCATCCGCAATATGATTACCGGGACAGTTACTGTGACCCCGGATCCAAACTAGCCTAACATTCGAATGTCTCGCTATCTCATTAAGAGACACCCGGCATTCTGTAGTTAACCTTGATGTCGTATAGACACTTGCTAAAGATCTTATGGCTGCCTTGCTGTCAGTAAAAATACAAATATCTCCCGATATTTTATAATACCTCACCCAGTTAGCGGCCCGTTTAATAGCGGAAATCTCCGCCTGAATTCATTCGGCAGTCTGAAAGGTACCCTAATACCATAATCCTCAATATAGAAACCACCCCCAACTCTCCCCATCCGTTTCGATCCATCGGTGAAGATTCCCACAACAGATGAGTAGCTTTCAGGGTGCCATAGTCGCGTCTAAGCCATGGACAGCCTATATTAAGCCTAACCGCAGCACTAAGGGCTATTTGTCTAGCCAGCAAGTTAACTGGTAACCAGTTGAGCATAGTGAAGAGGGCCCGAGTCGGCGTGGTGCGCAGCACACCCGTAATAAGGATGGCTATCGACCTGAACACCTTCATGACAATATTACGATGAGTTTCCCTCTCCATCGCCTCCCACCATACCACAGCACCATAAAAGAGTATTGGTTTGACCACTGCCTCATATATCCATCGGATACCACTGGGCTTTATGCCCCAGTTGCGACCAATGGCCTTTTTGCAGATATAGGTAGCCATTAAGGCCTTATCAGCTCTCGCCCGAATATTGAGACTCCAAGATAGCTTCCTATCAAGAATAATCCCCAGGTATTTAGCACTCTCCGAGAATTTCAGTATAGTGCCGTTAAGTTTAGGAGGGTTAAATTCCTCAACCTTATATTTCCTAGTAAAGAGCACCAGCTCCGTTTTGACTGGATTCACACTGAGACCGCAAGAGACGCTCCATTCACTTAAGGTCCTCAGAGCAGCTTCCATGCGTTGAGATAGTGTTGCCACATGTTTGCCAGATACAGCAACCGAAAAAAAAATGTTTGGCTATATATGGAAAAATCTTGAGCAAGATCTTGTGAAATTGAAATTATAGTAATTTCAGATGTATATAACTCGAAAAATATATAAGATAAGTAGTATATGCAACCATGTTTTCTTAAGGATTTATCAAGGATTTCAAGGTGATATAAAAATCTTGGAAATCGGGTAAGGAACAAAAATTTGCTAGTGGTTAAACATTTTATTTGACACTCTATTTTGAACTCCCATAGTTCTGCTCCTGAAAATTGTATGGGATTTTGCTTCTAAACTTAAAATGCTACTATCCTCTGGATTTCATGTAAATCCAACCAGCCGATTGGAAGTTACAGATTTATTTCGATTCTGCCCCACTGTTTAATGTTTGATAAGGCAAAGAAAATGTCTGCATTTAAGATGTATTTTATATGAAATCTAATGGAGTTTTTAGGACAATTTTCAAAAAAAAAAAAAAAAAAAAATAACAAAAATATTAGAACAAAATATAATTTACAAATACTTGAAGAAAAGTAAACTTAAATATCCGAAGTTGATGGTTTAATTTCAAATTTTTACCTTAAAAGACTTTTTGTTTAAAATAAATACACTGAAAGTTGATAGAAATTGAATTTTTTACTAATTTTAAAAAATGTAAAAAAATTTTCAACTTTGACAGCTCCTTATAAGAAAACAACACAACCTAGCTTCAAGATTTTAATTGAAATTGATACATAAATTTGTCTATTTTTATTCAATGCACAACTTTATTACAAAAAAATTAAATTTTAAAATTTGATAATTCGCCACTTTCGACACATTTCACCCCAACGTAGGCGCTCAGTAACAGTAACTCTTTTGACCTCCGATAATCGTCTCGAACTTGTCAAACAACATATATACTCGTCTCAGCTTTCCAATTAAAAAAGTATCAGAATCGGGTTTTTGATTTGTTAACATAGTGGTGAAACCAGTTTTCTTTTCAAACTTCAGTGAAATTAAAATCTGTAAATAGAATTAATTCTTTTACATCAGATCATCTACCCAAATTAAAGTAGACTCAATCAATCGTTTAAAAACATACTGATGATTATTTTTAAATTTATTTTATAAATTATCAACCTTGATCACGCATCTTAACCGTTAAAATGCATGATATTTAACTATTTTAAGACTTACTTAAATAAATACTAGAACTCATTACAAAAAAAGCTCATTTTTAAAATATTTAAAACTGGTAAATTTTAACTTTAAAAATACTTATATTAAAAGTATCTCTTATAAAAATAATAAATAAAAAACTGCTGAATCTACTAAATTTTCAAGTTTATTTAAGAACAACGACAACGAGGTACTTGTTAAAAAAATATTTAAATTATTTTTTGTTGCTATTTTTCCATTTGTATATATTTTTTTTTTTTTTTGCACTTGTATCTTTACTACTGTTTATTGCTGACAAATTGCAAAATCAACTAAAAGATACAAAGAAAGAGATGAAAAACTTTTGTATACATAAAAAAAAAAATAAAATAAAATAAAAAAGATAAATACTGCATAATGCTGAATAGTATTAAGAAAAGACAGTAAATAAAATATAAAAAAGTGAAAAAAAAAAAAAAAAAATTAACTGAAAAAGTAGAATTTTCACTTGTGTGTGCCAGACAAATAAACAAATGTAGACTCATATATTAAATTGAAATTGAATAAATTAAATGTTAGTTAGTCTATATATTTTTATAATATTAGAAATGGGTTAGTTAAAGTAGGGGAAGGTATGCCCAACAGGGCATAGGAACATTGAAAAATTTTAAAGTATAATTTTATAACTTTTTATAATTATGTTTATAAAGAAAAAGTAAGCAAATTGTAATTTGTTTACTTTGTTAATATTTAGTAACACTTGACTTGATCTTTCTTGTTTCTTATTTATTTAAGCTTCTACAGACTTCATTAATATTTACTAAATATTAAAGTTTAACAACTTCTTGTAATAGTGTTTAATTTCTGGAAGTGATAATACTCTTCTTTAAACGGTAAAATAAATATTAATTATAGTATTGCAAAATAAATTTTTTAATACGACTGAAAAACTGAAAAAGTTAAAGTATTAAAGGAAGTTGATTTTAAGATCACAGTATATCACAGAGATGATGTAATATATATCTGGTAGAAGTTGAAGAAAGATATATAAATATTTTCTTTTGTGGATTTAAAGCAAATACAGGGTGTTTCGGACTAAAATATTTATAATCGGGGAGGAAAATCAAATAAGCTAAAGCTATATGTTTAATGCGGTATTGGTTGTAATTCCGCTAAGAACTGTTAGAAGTTTTATTGTCATATTCTTTAAAAAACTGACATCATATAGATACTTTAGGGAAGCCTGGATAAAGTGGGCATTGTATAATCGTAATATTTAAATGAAACTTTATTGGATCTGCCTATAATATGTAGGCCTAGTAATATTTAGTAATAAAGTAATAATTTATTAATTTAATTTCATAAAAATTAAATTAATAAATTTATTAAATTTATTGTCTGTTTGAATGCGACACTTAATAGACAACCATTGTCGTAATATAAAGAAGCCTGAAAAGCAGCGTTGCCAGAGGGATGATTTTATCATATTTTTTATGATTTTTAAACCAAAATATGATTTGATTATTATTTTTTACAAAATATGATTTTTTAATCACATAAGCAACATTTTTTAAAGATTCTAAACGATTTAATAACAAGGGCTGAAATTAACTTATATGACAGAGTTACGTGATAAAAATCTTTTAGATAACCTATATATCCATATACGAAGCTTATAATAGTATTTATTCTTCTAATGCTTCATTCATTTAACATTCTTCCAGAAATATTTAGGAGTTTGTCCAATGACAATAACGCGTAGTAATAATTGGTTGGTTGGTTAACGTGGTAGCCTGTAAACTAACGAGGAATCAATTAGATTCGTTAGATTCCGTTTTCAACTGCTTCATCAGGTAGTCTATATGAGTGTCCAATTAAAAGATCGTTGGAGAAGACACCAGAGCCGACACCGCAGTTCATCTTTGAGCCATCAGTATATACTTTAGTTCCATATTGTTCAAGAAAATTTCCCCTTCTCCATTCACTCCTGGTGGGGAATAGGACTTTAATGGTGTTTTCAAAGTCCATCTGTGGAGTCGGTAGATTGATTGAGCTGCGGGGATATTAAGCTTAATATTCCCACGTGTCCATATGTTTTGATCTCCAGCTCCCAGTTGCAGATAATCTTAATTAATGCAGATTAACTGATGATTCAATAATGTGTAGGTCTATGGGTGTCAGGTGTAATATAGTATTCAGAGCTTCTGAAGGACTAGTTAGTAATGCACCTGCGATACTAATGGAAGCAGATCTCTGTATCCTGTAAAGCTGATCTACCACGTAGCTCTTACTTGTAGCGGCTCACCAAACAAAGAATCCACACACGAGAATGGGCTCTACTATTGCCAAGTATAGACATTTTGTCAATTTTGGATTCAAGACCCATTTGGCACTAAATACCTTGCGACAGGTGTAGTATGCTACCGTAGACTTACTAAACCTATGTTGAATGTTTAGCTTCCATGAAAGCTTGGAATCCAAAATAATGCTCAAATACTTTACATTGTCAGACAAGGTAACTTCACACTGTAGCATCATAGTTTACCGCTGACCAATCGTTTAATATATAGCCAATAAAATTTCTTCGATTTCGCTGGTGATAATTTCAAGTTATGCGCAGTATAGAAATTGTGGATTTTGCTGTGATATCCACTTAGCAAAACACATAGGTCTTCAACGTTATAGTATGTTGATATAATTGTACATTCGTCCGAATAATAAATTTCACTCCTGGTGACGGTGCGAGAGGTAGAAGTTAAACAGCAGTGAAGACAGAACTCTGTCGAAAACAAGTTTGTATTGTCATCATCAGCGTATTGCTTTCATCAGCGAACCGAAACGAACAGAAACTTCACAGATAATATGACTCACAGCAAATACTTATCCGAAGTTCAGAGGTCTATCTGGAAAATTTGTTTTTATAAATCTGCAAATACTTATCCGAAGCTCAGAGGTCTATTTGGAAAATTTGTTTTTATAAATCTAAAATAAAGATTTTGGAAGTTTCTAGTTTGTATTTTGTTCTGGTTTTTAGTTTGTGACGTCTGTTTATTTAAATTTAGTTAAAGTCTCTTGATTGTGATTTATCTTAATTATCTAAGGTAGTTCTGCTTACTTAGTATTGTATAAGTTGTTATAAGTTATTGCTTAAGTGTTGGTGAGAGTCCTGTATTATTTAATGATAAATTGAACTAAATAGATTGTTGCCAGAAAATGATAATTGTCACTAGTATATAAACAGAAGTAATTTGTTAAGTAGTTATTTTCATTGAAAAGCAAATTGTTCAGACGTCTTATTATTTGCAAGTAAAAGAACCCCAGGTTTATTTAAAAGAAAATAAACCAATGATTTGAAAACTTAAAACTTAACATTGCTTTTTAAAAATAATATGATTCAAATTTTAGCCCTGACTACGCGAAATGTGATCTATTCGAAGGTCCAATTTTCGATCACACTTTGCAACATAAATATATGTAAAAAATATTAACTATTAAATAGACTAGGTTATATAAATAAGTTGATTTAAAATAACAAAATATCATCTTATTTATTGCTGATTCAGAGAGGACACTTTTAGCACTTAAGAATAACAAAAGGTTGATTATTTAATTTGTTTTCCTTTTTATTTGAGATGTCCCTATACTGCCTAGTGAAATCGAATGAAATTATAAAATTATTTATAATAATCCAAGAAATGTTTGCAAGGTTTTATTAAGTTTTAATATACTATTTAATTTATAATGAAAATTGTTGTTTGAAAAAATAACTCACACATCATTTTTCTAGTAATTATGTTTCTTAGTTAACCTTCCCTTTAAATGGTCTAATACTTTTTCAAATACTTCTTATTTCTTTCTTTCAAAAAACAGTTTTTATTTTCTAACATTGACAGCTTCTGGTTTTCAGGTGTTTTTTTAAAGATCGAAAATAAAAACTATGTAAAATATAAACTAAGTTAAACAAGACAACTTTAGCAGTTAACAATAATATACATAATAATATACTTACTAACTCAAATACATAAATTACAACATTCAGAGGATACCAAAAAAAATGGACCTGTAACTTTTGATAATATTATTGCAATATTTTTATTTTTTTTCTACCTTTTTAAGACACAACTAAAACTCTGTAACATGAAATGTGTCTAGACTCATTCATAAAAATTTTAAACATTTTCCGCATATACATAACTATGTAAACGGCTAAGCAGGGAAAATGTTTTTTAAAGCACTTAAACGCATCAATTATGGCCTGAAATGCTGTTAAACAGTTTAATTATGTCGTTTTATAAGCAAAGTAAATTTTTGTCGTTTTTATTAAAGTTTTTTTTTTTTTTTTAGTTTGGCTTTTAAAGTTGTTTATTTCTTAAGATGACTTAACATGGTCAGTTTCTTTTAAAAGCAACAAACCTAAGAAATCAATTATGTTGTAATCGAAATGTTTTTTCTCAATTGCATTTCTTGCAACTATTTTTTGTGTTGTGTATGTTTTTAATTTTTTCTATTGAAAGTTTGTTATTTGTATGATTTTGTAATAATATTTTTTTTTGTTTTGATTTTTGTACAAATCATGACTATATGTGTTTATAAATACTTAGTTGGTTGCTAGAGTTTAGTATTTTTTGTGCTTTGCATAATATTAATTTTATAATTCCACATTTCAGAGATTTTTTTTGCTTTGAATTAGAAAAAAAAAAAAAAACATGAATTATTGGGGAAGGTAATGGAGAGATAAGAGATAATATAAATATTTATTTAAATAGTTGCAATGGACAACAAACTATATTAAAAATCATATTTTTATTTTGATTAGTTTTTATCACTAAAATAATTCCATAGTTTTTTATCTCAACTTTTAAGGCCTTAAGTACTCCCATTTTCCCTTTCAACCACTTCAGTTTCTATGTACTTAAATTCAGTTGTCTATCATTTAATTTTTGCATGCATGATTTTTTCACGTAATCACTATATAAACTTTTATATTTTTTCCATTTAATATTTTATCTTTCCCCCAACAACTCCAACTACTATTTGTATTGGTATTTATAAACATTCATTCATTCCTTAATTCATTCAACCATAAGTGTTTATAATGCAGGTATTCATCGCCGATTGCTTCAGCATGAATGAATATTAGTAAAGGTGCTGGCGGAAAAAAAAATTGTTTAAGAAAACTAACTCCAAAAGGGTTTAATGCTCTGCACATATTGGCACAACAATAAGTTATGACTCCTACATAATTTGTAACTTTAAATTGTCTGAAAAACTATACAATGAAATTAATAAAAACTCATAAATTAAATTATAAAGAAAAATAATGAATATAAAGGAATTTGAGTGCATAGTTTTGTTTATTGCTTTAATAAAGTTTCTAGGAAAATGCCTCCTTATATTTTTATTATAATGAATAATTAATTGAAAGTTGAATGCAAAACTTTATGTTAAAATTTAAAGGAAACAACTTTTTTAATAGATGCGAGCTTAGTGAGATTTTTATTGATTTTTTCAACTCGAAATATTTATAAAAAATTATTAATAAGTTACTTCCTTTAGCGCCCTTTATAGATCAGAGCTGTGTAGGTTTCAAAGCATATATTTTTTCGTCAAGATAATATTTATCATCGCTTAAATTTGTTTTCAACTTACTTTAATTTTAATTTATTTTACAAAAAAATCTTTGTGATATCTTGATCAAATGATGAATTTTAAATGTTCCTATTTGGAGTGGTCGTGCTTAAGCATTTGGGTAAACGTTTTAATTAAAATTAAATCGATTTTATACCAGGGACACGTTACAAGTTTGCCAGTATTGTTAACGAATTGCTGGTTTTTATTTATAAATGCCTGATCATTTTAGACTGACAATTTTAGGTTTTTCTAAAAAATTCTATAATAAAACTTCACTCGCCTTTTCATGAGAAACACATAACGAATTAAGCGTTGACATGGGTTATATTGACATTGAATCCATATGTCGAAATCCCTTCCAAAAAAGTATAAAGTACAAGATTTTTGTTGTCGCAAGCTCACAAATATCATTCTTCTGTTACAATAGAACACAAGAAGTAAATAAGTTAGAGTGCTTTATTTTGTGCTCCTAATGTTATATATACTTCATTTTATATTAATTTTTTTATGAGTTTTCAATAGATCTACTCTTTTTTAAAAACATATTATGTAGGTGAAAGTATTGATTGAGAAATATTTTTATTTACTTATTGTAATATGTTTTAACTTGTTTAAAATTATTTTTTTGAATGTTAAAGGCATTCACGTCATATGCCTGCAACTTTGCAAAATTGCACAACAATGACGGGAGCCAAAAAATATTTGAAAATTATGTCGGAATTAAAGGATTAAATAATATTAAAATTGTTTTTATTTTTATACGCGTCACCACAGGTGTAAAGAGTATATGTCGGTTTATTATTCCGTTCCACAATATTCATCTAAGACCCCATTAAGTTGATATATTCTGGGTCCTAATTGATAGGAAAGTCTATATAAGGATGTATGTCTGTTTGTCTACCAGTCTGTTGAAATTAGTTTTTAGAAAGCTCCAGTTATCGGATATATATGTTTTATACATCAAATTGTAGGGAATATTCCGTAGAAGAACGCTAATAAAAATGAAAAAAAAAATCAATTTATAAATAACTGAGATATCGCCAAAAATATACCTCCAAAAATAATTTTTGTTGTCGGCTTTTCTAAGCAATCTAACTAGTTCGCATGTGCAAGGAAAATTCAGAATCTCTTTTTTAAATTTTGGAGGAATAATAAATGAATAAAATTGGTCCATTAGTATCCGATATATAGGCCAAAACGCATTTGTAGACCTTCTGAAACTCCTATATAAGCTACGAGTTTGTACAGATTGGTCTTAAATATTTTTCTAAAATTTCGGTTTTTTGAATCAAACAAATCGTACGATAAAGAATCGAGTTATTGGCAAATCTTTTTATACCCTACACCACCATAGGTGGTTGGAGTATTATACATTTGTGCTGATGTTTGTAACGCAAAGAAATAGTTATCGGACACCCACCTTAATGTAAACCGTTTGAATCATAATCACTTTCTGAGTCGATTTAGCGATGTCCGTCCGTCTGGACGGCTGTCTGGCTGTCTTTCTGTCCACGTAAACCTTTTTTTTTTTTTTTTTTTTTTTGTAAACCTTGTGAACAAAGTACAGGTCGCAATTTTAAAGATATCTTGATGAAATTTGGCACGATCAGTTGTTTTGAAACAAGGACAAGGCCTATTGAAATTGGTTATGATCGGTCCATTATTTCACCTAGCCCCCATACAAATGTCGTCCTGGAATTGAGGTTTAACGATCATAAATAACTTAAAAATAGCAATATTTTATAATTCGTTGCAAAGAAGTTTTGTGTAAGTATCAATCTTTGTGCCAAGTTTCATCAAGATCGGTCCATAGTTCCCATATAAATACCTCTTCAGAAAATCACTTTAAAGTGCACAAATCCCATACAAATGTCAATATCAAGTTAATATTCGACACAAATAAGATCTATATAAGTAGAAACAACATTGCCATATTTTATGAGAATCGGTCTATAATTTACCATAGCTCCCATATAAACCCACTTCCGGGAATCGCCCTAAAGGGCATAAAATCATATAGATGTTAGTATCAACGCATTGTTCTATATTTTTATATTATATTTTACACTTGCTATAAGTATCGATCCACAATTAGCCACAGGTCTAATATATGACCCCTCCCCGAATTTTTATACATGATGCTGTAGGGTATCATATGGTTGGGCTTGACCGACTATATTTTTATATCTCGTTTTTTTTATTTATTTAAAGGTTGCTTTGCATATTGTTGTTTGTATGGGCACTGAAAAATAATGATGAATTTTGCTGCCGAATGTACCACTAGATCTCGTTTTATCTACTAAATTCTTTAATTTGTAAATTAAGGGATTAGAGCTTAACCTTTCTGTATTTTTTAAAGAATTAATTTTTAACTTTTCGTTTCTATTATTTTGTTATTATCCAAGGATTATATTTTAATTTAAGTTTAAATTTCAGTGCTACTTTTTGGTTTAGAGTTAAAATGTTGCAACATTATAAAAAATTATGTAATTTTGAAACAAAATTTTTACAGTTTCATCCTGTGTATGCCGAAATTTAATATGATATTTTATTTTTCAATCGGAGCAGGGTGAGTGGTGCTTACTTACATTATTTCAATTATCGCTGTTATAGTAAAAGCTTTTAAAATTTCAACGAATAAAATATAGTGGGTAGGTCGGTGCGAAGTAAAGTGCAATTTTAAGCAAAAGCCTTCAAACTTTGTGCTACTTTCTTATCAAATTACATTGCTTAATTAAAAAAGGGTAAATAGGTCAAGAGGGAGTAGTAGTAGTAGTAGTAGTAGCAGGAAAAATCTTAAAATATGGTAAAAATAAGTTGGCTCTCCCATTAGAAGAGGTAACAAAGCGCATCGGAAAAAGCTAGTTTGTAATAAAAATCGATATCGTCCATATAAAACTAAGTTAGGAATGCTGATGTATCGTAAAATACTTTTTTTTTGTGTTAAAAAATATAAAGAGTTCATGATCACCGAAATGAAAAATGGTAAACGAAGAAAGGTAGATTTTTAGATTGTATGACCACCTATCTGCAAGGAAAGTGGCTCATTAATTATATTACTCTGAATACTAAAGAAGACCTTGATAGGGAACTAGAAGTAGTGTGGAGGATAAAAAAAGGAAAACATTTCTGGGACGAACCCTTCACCACAATATTTATTTGAAACAATTTTGATTTGAAAAAACGTCCAAAAACAATTTTAAAAGATAATATAATATTATTATTTGTATGCAAAACGCTAGACAATAATCCATTCTATATAATAGTTCCATTAGAGGATTTAAAAGGTTATTGGTTGTTAGATTGAAGTATATTCTACTTTACTCCAATTTCCCCTACTTTTCATTTCAAATTTGAAATTTCCTAGAAAAACTATAATTTTCTGCAAAATTAATATCTTTTTATACCCTACACCACCAAAGGTGGTTGGGGTATTATGTGTTTGTGCAGAAGTTGTAACGCAGAGAAAAAAATCATCGGACCCCCACCTTAAAGTATACCGTTCGACTCAGAATCACTTTCTGAGTCGATTTAACGATGTTCGTCCGTCCGGCTGGCTGTCCATGTAAAGCTTGTGCGCAAAATACAGGTCGCAATTTTGAAGATAATTTTATGAAATTTGGTACATATGCTTTTTTCAACACAAGGACGAAGCCTATTGAGTTAAAACTCTATTCCGGGAGGACGTTTGTATGGGTGCTAGGTGAAATAATGGGCCGATCATAACCAAATTCTTTAGGCTTCGTCCTTGTACTTTGCGCACAAGCTTGGACAGCCAGCCAGCCGACCAGACGGACGGACGTACGGACGGACATCGTTAAATCGACACAGAAAGTGATTCTGAGTCGAACGGTATACTTTAAGGTGGGGGTCCGAAGATTTTTTCTCTGCGTTATAACTTCTGCACAAACACATAATATCCCAACCACCTTTGGTGGTGTAGGGTATAATTAAGTATACATATTAGGATGGGTAATTGACCCACGTATAGCTAAAATGTAATCTACGAAGAATTCTAAGAAATTTGTATAAAGACAGGCTTAAAATTGAGAATTTTTAAACACATTTCCGAGAAAAAATTAACCTTTTTCTTTATCTTGATTTATGGTACCTATGATTATCGCTGGAAGAGAACCAATTTTTTGCTATACGCATTTTCATAATTACAACCACACTATTAAAATTAGACGCACTCTAATACATATGTATGTATTATGGTAATCCAGTAGTTTTGTTCGTATGTATCGTTCATCAAAATTATTACATATATAAGGAGTGCGAGCGAAAAAATCTTAACACACGTTTTGCTTCATAACTTTTTTTGAAATATATTGATTTTTTTTTGATCTAGTTGTCATGGAAAAATACGTCAGTTATTATTTTTAATAACAACCATGTTGATTTGTCGTGATTTTCATCAAAATGATTGACGAAAAATATTTACGTGCTATAAATTATTAAAATATTTCAAAAAAATCCAAAGAGGTCCTACAAATAATTGACCAAAGAATTAAATTTCTGCCGTCAAACTGTTTATAATGTTATTAAACAGTATCAGGGGAATTTGGCCATTGATATGAAACCTAGTTCGGAGAGAAAAAAAAGGACCAATTGATATTGGGAAGGCCAGAAAATTGAAAGCATATTGAAAGGAATTCCAAACACATCTGGTAGAAAAGCAGCCCATTTAGCTCAGTGCTTTGACCATTGGTGCGAAAATTTAAAGCTAATGTAGAGTTGATAACATATAAATTCCAAAAAGTTCCAGACAGGAATGCTGCTAAAAATTTTGAAGCCAAGAATAGGACACAGAATTTGAAACGAAATTTCATACAAAAATACTCAAATTGTATAATTGACGAAGAAACGTATGTGCTGACAGAATTTTAATACTCGAGGAAATGTTAAAGATAAGTTTAGGACCCAAAAGCAGAAAAAATTTCTTTCAAAAATCCTGGTATAACCAGCTTTCTGCAATTGCGGCAAATCAGGAAAGACATTTGATACATTCGGATCTATAAATACCAAAATATGCATAAAGGAATATTTGCAAAAAAGACTTCTTCCTTTCATAAGAGAGCACAACGTGTCCGTACATTTTTGGCCCGATTTGGCATCATGTTACTTCGGTAAGAAAGCTCTGGAGTGGTACCAAAACAATAACATAGTTTTTGTACCAGGAGAGGTCAAATTTCAAAATTGTCCATAGCTTAGGCCAGTGGAGAGATATTGAGCTCTTGTGACAAGTGAATTAAAGAGCACAAAAAAGGTGTCCCAAAATACCGAAGATTTTAATAGAAGATGTGCACACTGTTCCAAATAAGTGACTTAAGCAACTATAAAATCTCTAACGGAAGGGTTACCAAAAATGGTCCACAAGTTCATTAGTAGTGGTTAGAACTATAAAAGTTATATTTTTCTGTTATCTGTAATAAATTATCAATTAAATAAAAAAAGAATGAAAACTCTAGGATCAACCATTTCCAAGTTATTGAATATTATATATGTTAAGATTTTTTCAAACTCACTCCTTATATGATATAAATTTCATAACAAAGTTTGAACATTTTGTATTTTATTTAATTTTATTGTGCTTTTTTACAAATACATCACATGGCCTTATGATACCTTTCAAATAGAAAAAAAAATGGAAGACCTTTAGTACAACCAATGTAATTTAGTTTACATCTGTATAATGTTGAAATATACATCCATAAATCAACAAATTTATACTTTTTAAAAGCACCTCAAGCACACGAACCCAATCCCAAGCCACATCTTGCCGTTTCGCTTTCCTTAAAAAAAGTGTCCCTTTTGACTTTAAAATTTCCAACATGTTTAATAATATTTATTTGCTCTTTCCAGCTAATCAAGTTATTTTGTTTTGAATAATTACAACATTTTTATAATATCACAAAATTACCAAAAATTATATTTTTTTTTTTCTTTTTGATTTTTCTTTTGCAAAAATTTTATGTAACTTTAATAAGTTTAAACTTTATACGTATTCATTTACCTACATGCAACATTACATGAGGTCACTTTAGTTCGTTTTGTAAGTTTACTTTATTTGTTGATGGTTGCAGCATATTGTTTGTTTGTAAAGTTGCAATGAACTCATTGTATGTATGTTTATATATATTTTATTGTAAGTCTATAAGTGTGACACTATAAAAGTTTGATGACTTCCCTACATTTTGAAAGACAAAGGGAAACATGGAAAGAAAAAAACAGAGAGTAAATTTCATTAGATCAATAGGTTAATAGCTTGAACCTACAACAACATTAAAATTATAGTTTGTATTAGCAAAATACTTACATACTACTCTATACTACTAATAATAATAATAATAGAAGACACTAGCGTCTAGAAAACATGGTGGTAATAATATAGAGGAAAAAATAAAATGCAGCATTAAAGTAGTTGAAAATTTATGTGAAAACCATAAAAATTGGTAATAGACGACTGCGAAAGTGTTAACTTTTAAATTTGAAATTGAAAGTAATTTTTAAATAAATTGCTTAAGTATTTGTTTAATGAGATACCAGTATTCTATGCTGGTTTAGGAAAAATTGACAGCAAGACAAATAAGCAGATTGGTGCTTACACACACAGACATCAATGGTGTCTTAGTATGAGAACAGAAAAAGAATGTTACAGATTTTGTTTCGCATTTAAATACAATATGACAAAGCAGCAATTAGTAAGTAATCACTGCTGACCACTTTATTACTTATATGTCCTTTAGTATTCAATCAACCATGTTTCTTAACTTACATGGCTCAAAATAAATATAAGTCCTTAGAGGTTTGTACATTTCGATTTATTTTGAGTCATCATTTACCCCAAATTCCCTGGGTATTAACTAACTTAGTATACCTCCTTTAAAACAAAAGTCTCAACAAAAACAGTAATATCAACCTAGTAATATACAAAAAATAACAATAGGTTTGTAGTTTTTTTTTTTTAATACTTCTTAAACAATGCAACAGATACTAAAAAATGGTATTAAAACAAAATGAACACAGAAGAAAAAAAAAATGTTAAAGGAAAATATAGGTCTTATAACGATTACCTACTAAACGACTTTACAGATGTGGCCGGAGTTTAAAAAAAAAAAACAATATTCCATTTAAAAGCACATACATATTTATTATTTACAGTATTTTTTTTTAAGCAAAAATATTCAACATTTTCTTAAAAAAAAAAAAAAAATTAAGGGGGAGAAAAAACGATTGCATAATTCTTTAAAAATATATATGTATATATAAGTATGTATGTATAATATACCATACAACTTGTTGCATTTGCAACTACCTCAAATTGTTGTACTCAAGTCAAGTTAAACAATGCCAGTAAATGAAAAAACAAAAAATAAAAAATAAACACAAACATCAATTGTATTGGTCTTTGAGTTCACTATTTTTTTTTTTTTTTTCTTTTTCAATACTTCTAGCTAAATTTCAAAATTAAATGGAAAAACCTCTGGGAAAAATCACACATTATCTTTAAGTAAAAATCAATAAATCAGCCATAAGTTTATAAATAAATACTTAAAATAAATTAAATTTTATAAGTTGAAATTCAACAAAGAATAAGTGAATTGGTAAGAAATATAAAAATAAACCCCAATGGGAAATGTTTCCATTGAAAGCAATTAAAAAGGTGTTATTCTAAATAAGGAGATTTATTAGAAAAAATATATTTTTATTTATAAAAAAAAATATTGCAACTAAAGTATACAAGACATTTTTTTGAACTGCTGTTGTTTTATAGCAATTTTGCAAATATTAAACAGTACTGTTTTTTTCGCTTTTTTAGAAGTTGTTTTTGATTTTAAGCTTTTTCACTTTTTGTTTTTATTTGGTTACAGAGTGGCCAGCCAATATTACTTTTTAGAACTTGAAAAAGAGGAAATATTAATAATATATATTTTATGTCGAATTTTTCTCACTTAAATATAACTAAAGTACTGACTTAAAACATGAAATATAAACATCTAATAACGTGAATTGATGATTTAAAATAATATTCCAGAATACTGCAGAATTAAAAACTCAGAAAGAGGAACTCTAAACGTTCGGTTTCCATAACATATCTGATTATGGTTTGATGTAGCACCATAATATGGTTAAATCAAAATAAAAATATTATCGATCAGCATCCATATTTTTGTTGTATATGCACGTGATTCATGTATACAGCAATAAAATGATTAAATCGCAATAAAATTATTGTTGATCTGCAACCATATTTTATATGTACTTTATTAATGTATACAGCAATAATATTGTTAAATCACAATAAAAATTTAGCTGATCTGCAACCATGTTTTTGTTGTATACGTGCTTGATTCATGTATACTGCAATAATTGATTCACAATAAAAATACTTATAGTCTCGAGAAACAATTATTATGCCAAAAAAATAAATAAATAAATAAATAAATAAAAGCCCATGGTATGGTAGTTTTATTAAAATAAAGTATAATTTAGTTATGCAAAATAAATCACTTTGGTATAAAAAAATGGATAGATTTATGACCAGTGAATGATGAAATCTGAAAAATTTCCTTAATACCTTACAAGGTGACGCGTTTTTTGCACTCTGAAGATGCAAAACTTTTCTTTGTCTATTATCTATTTAAAATATTTTTACAACCTGAAACACTTAAGTAAAATATTTTTTTAACTTAATTTTAATTAAAATAATTTACTTTTTAAAAAATTCATTCAACTAACTCTATGCATGAATTACACTAAACTGAATAAAAATCAGCAGGTATACTTATTGTCAATTAAATACTGACAATGTATATTGTTGCCAATATAAAACAAACATTTTGTTGTCAATTCAAAATTACAAACACAATAATATATTCAGATATTGAGAATAACTTTTTTTGCACATAGATTTTTAACACATTAACAATAATGCTTAACATGCTGTGTCAAAAATATAATTGTGAATTGTCAACAAATGTATAATTGCTACAACAAAATTGTTTTTAAAACAAAATGTTTACAACAATAACAATGTTTGCGATGAAAATATATCTTTGCGAAGAAAATTGTATTGTTGGGGCAACCATATTGAGAAATGTTTTTTCTTTGAGTGTTCTATTAAAATTTTTTAACACAAAGAAATATATAAAAATATTATTTAAGAATACGACTGATGAGTTGTAAAGTTAATACTAATGCGGTATTAATTTCTCGTTGATTTTAGCACATAGTGTACAATTTGATCATATGTATATCAAGTTGATATACAACCCAGCAAACACAAAGGTGTGATATCAAATTTAGAATGATTTGAAATCAAACCCTTTCTCAAAGGGTCAAACTTTTGAGAACACTTTGAAAACAACTTGAAAATAATAGCTTTCTCAACAAAAAGGGGAATTAATTCTCAAATTGAGAAATGCTATTATTATCAAATCATTATTAAATGAAATTCTCAAATACTTTTCAAATGCGGATTGTGACTAAATGTGGAACATAAATAAAAATTATTTGATATTTAATTTTATTTATTATTTTATTCATTATTTTATTGAGTATTTGTTTGTAAAAATATTTTAATATGTAATTTATAAATAAATATTTTTGTTTAAAAGAATTAAATAAGAATTTATAAAATATATATACTTATTTACAAAAACCGCAAATTTTAGATCCTTTTTAAAAGAAATGATCTCAAAAATTATTTCAAAATAACCGCTACTTAAATTTCGTGTAAATATTTATTTACTTTTTAAGTTATTATTTTTTTAATTATCATAATCTAAGCTTCTTTTTTTTTTTTAAATGATTAGATAATTTAAATTAATTATTCTTAAAATGTTTTTTTTAATTTTGTTTACAATAATTTGATATCAAATTGAGAAAACACATTATTTCAAATTTGTGTAAACTTGTCTTAAGATTTATGAATAATTTGATAATAACATTTGATACCAAGTTTAGAGCGTACAATTTTTCAAATATTTTTAAAGTTATCTTTAGGTTTGATAATGATTTGATAATAACATTTGATATAAACTTGAGAAAATATAATTTTTCAAAGGATTTTTCTCAAATGAAAATAGTAAATTTTCGTCTAAGCAAATAACCATGTCGGTAGTGGTATAGCATTTATTTAGTTTGTTCGAGGCTCCAGACTGCTATCTGTAATGTAATCAAGAGATACCCTACACTCAGTTATCTTAATTAAGTTTTTAATCCCTACATTTAACGTAAGAGAATGATGAGCATTATGGTCCTTATGCACCAGTCTACTAAAACGTATGTCTTCTCTACGGTTAAAGTATACTATTAGATGGAAAAGTGTTGCCATTGTGTCAAAAAAAAAAAATTGATATTAAAGTTTTAACTACATTACTTGTATTGAAGAAAATAGAAAAAAATTTCCATGACAGGACATCTTACATTAAAGCCACAACTCTTCGTTCCATTACTTTGCTTCTTTGGATCGAAGCCACCAATATTATCCACTGAATTTTTATGAAACAAAATTAGCTGATTGTTTTCATAAAAAGTAGCCGACTAAATCTGAAACTTTTTTTGTTACTAAATCCCCTTGAACATCTTCGTTCTATTGTACAATTGGAATAGGGCTATTAGCTGCTTGTGGTAACGTTTTTAATGTACTAAAACAAACTATCCCTCAGCAACCTTCAATTATACAAACCAACTTCTTAAGCCGATCTAGCGATGTCTGTCCTTCCGTCTTACTACCTATCTATATAAACCTTGTAAACTATTTTAAAGATTTGTCAATTTAATGAAATTTGGTACGTTGGGTCGAAGCCTACTAATCGAGCTAATATTTAACCTAGTCCCTATAAAAATTATATCCCGGAATAAAGTTTTAACACATACGAAGTCATTTGTAAACATTAGTAAACTTTTATGAAAGTATAAATTAGTGATCAAAATTTTAAACATAAACATAAATAAATCTTGTATTAATATTAAAAATGCTTTTTAC
The DNA here is from genome assembly GCA_951394005.1 of Protophormia terraenovae. Taxonomy (NCBI): domain Eukaryota; kingdom Metazoa; phylum Arthropoda; class Insecta; order Diptera; family Calliphoridae; genus Protophormia; species Protophormia terraenovae. The sequence goes on along the minus strand of OX596074.1, from coordinate 30,330,938 downwards.
AACTTGTCACTGCTTACGAGTTCCTCAACTATTGACTGCAAAATCTGACTATTGTGCCACTTGATATCTTCCTTTCTTTTCTGTGGTTTTCAGTGGGGTAATTCTTTAGTTCGATTAGTTGGAAAACATTTTGAAAAATTAATGTTTTTTAATACAATTTAGAATGAATTTCTTAAAATACACAATAACACCCACTCCCCCCAAGAAGGTTTCGTTGATAGCACTTTTAAATTGTTGCAGTCAGAGTTCGATTTAAATTTGGGCTCTTTGAACTCAATGACGCTCTTTTAGAAATTTAAGGTTAAATAATAAGATTTGTTGAGCTTTTATGGCTAGCTTTTTTTTAGAGTTGTAGATTAAAGACTTCGGTTAACAACATTTGGGCTCCTCCCATCTCTAAATTGGATAGATTTATTGAGCAGATGATCGTGATGATTGTGTTCATTCAAAAAGATAAGAATTAGATCCTCATTTGAATATTAAACACTACACAACCAATGGAAAATTTTTTTATTTTTGTTATTTAAATAAACTTAAAAAATTAATCCAGTTTATGGACCTGGTTCTTTCCAATACCTTCACTATCCGTCAGATACATTATTGGATTCGATTAATCTGAATTTCCTTCTGTACATAGGTATATATGTTTGTATTACCTGATAATATATTATGAATTCCTTTTTCACGACCTCTAATACAAATACTTTATGAATCGTTAAAGATTCAGTGCTAAGATTTTAATAGATTTTTGATTTTAAAACCTATAAAAGTTTTTTTTTTACTACTTTTAAGACTTTATATTTTTAGCGCATAATCTAGCTCCTTGCTTTTTTACTTTTATTTTTTTCCCCTTTTTTCATTTACTTCATTAAAACTAACTACGTATTTCAAATCACCGCCTTAGACAAAAAATCCTAATAGCTGTTGAGTTCCTAAGAAATATGGCCTATTCAATTTTATTTTCTATACAATTTGCTTTTGTAGTTCATTAAAAACAAACCAATGGCCAGCCAGACATCAGATCATTAGTTAATGAAAAAAAAAAAACGACCTGTATATTTATCTTACAGTTAGTTACCTTTTGTTTTTCTCTTTGTAATCTTGCTACCAAAACCAGGTAGATAGATGTTGTATTATTATGACGTAAATAGGCGTTAATTTAATGGTTGATTTAGCATTTGTAGCTACAAGATTTAACTATACAATGTTTCATTTACAATTGCAACGTTTTCATTTTTTTTCATTAAATAAATTTCCAAGGAAATGCTGAAACTTAAGAGAGAATGTTACAATTGCAGCTCTGAAAAAAGAAGAAATAATAAAAAAAGAACAACACCCTATAATTGTAACAGCAAAACAAATTTTTGAACAGCTAACAAAAACAAAAATTAAACAAAAAGTCGAGACGTGTTTTAAATTACAGAAATAAAAACTTTTTTTTATTTCGCACTCGAACGTGAGTTTAACAACCTACAAATCTACTTCCAATATAAAAAAAAAACAAGTAAAATCTTATATAAAAATTTTAGGGTACCCAAAAAAAGCCTACAAAAATTTAAATCAAAAAAATAATCAAAAGTTTACAAGTACAATTTATAAAGAAATATATTTACACAAAAAATATAACACAAATACTTCAAAATCGTTGTAAAACCAAAGTGAAGGTAAGATTATGGTTACAACTCTTTAAAAAAAAAAAAACACAAATAAAAATAAAAATCGATTGTAATCATAACAAATGCTTTCGCCTTTCATATTCACATTAAAATGAGTTTAAATTTTATATATTTTCCTTAACAAAAAATTATAAAAAAACAATAAAGCGTTCATAAGAAATTGAAAAAAAAAAAATAAATAAATAAAATAAACACACTTAAACAATTTTATCGATACCCTAAAACTTACAATCACAACATTCAATTATAATTTAATACAAATTTGAAATGCTTCAATTCACCTGTGTATTTAAAAAAATTTTATTAATGTTAGAGGGTTTCCATTGTAAAATGAGAAATAACGAAATAAATGATTACATTTAAAAAAATGCTATAAAAATTATAGCTTCAGAAAATATTTTTACTATGGCTTTAAGGTACTCACGAATTTGTTATAGATTTCATATTAATAAGTTTTCTCTAATGGAAAATCTTTTCAGGGTAAATGTTTTGAAATTTCTATTAAAATTAGTTTAACTAGAATTGAAAAATTTCCTAAAGTATTGTTATTAATAAAATTAATGTTAAATAGAATTTCAGGTGTCTTTGCTATAAAAACTAATATAGATTAAATGTACTTTCACAATAATAAAATAAGTTTCAAATGTTTATATGATTTTGATATAAGAGATTTTGTAATATAAATGATGATCAATATTTGTTTAAGAATTTCAATAAATTTTTATTTTTTAATAGTACAAACCAAAAGACAAATTTTACTCTGTCCATCTGTCCGCCATTTATATTTTAAAATCGTCGTTCTAAAGTCCTGCGATAACTAAGGTATATGTAGATATTCCCATTCCAAAAAATGCTAATAAAGTTGCCAGAATATTGTTGCCTCCTGTTCCCAAAATAATGCTTGATTTTCGCAAAAATCCATATTTCAGAATATAAATCCCCACCTTTGTCCCCAAATTAAAGGTAAAAAATTTATTTAAAAACAAGAAGTATCAGAAATTTTTTTGCAAACATAAAATTTACTAATTTTCCACGAAATAAAATGAATTTTAAAATTTCTATAAACAATTTTTATATGAAATTTTCTACAAATACCAAATTTTTAAAAAGAAAAAACATAACACAATTATTTCAAAATTGTTTTAAAATCAATTGAAATTAAGCTTATGGTTATTAGAAATATTTTCTATAGAAAATTTATCAAAAATTTCCTATAAAAGATAAATTTTTAAAAATTTTAACAAAAGCCAATTTTCTGTAAAAAGGAAACTTATAAAATATTATCTATAAATAAATTTAATTAATATACAAAAATCTCGAAATCCAACCCCACAAAAATCTGGCCCTACACCCAGAGAAATATCAATCACATACGTGTTGAAAACGATACCATTCTGTGTCAATAGTGAATCTACACCGCATGTGTTTAAATTAAACACTACGTGTTCAATTTTTATTGAAAATCGATACCTAATTGGCATCAAGTTGAAACCATTTCGGTATCAAATTTTTAAATTACATATGTTTTGTATTAAATTTGTTAACGAAAGGTATTAAAAAGCTGTTACCGTAAATTACCAATGTGACCACAACCGTTGTTGATTTTGAATCGAATTTTTTCCCTTAGTGTATATGAAATTTAAAATTCCCGATTTTGGGCCAAATTCCCCTAATGTGGTCACAATGCATCTAATGCTTTCAAAAGCAACAGCGTCACAATCACCTTGAGACATTACAATTCGAGAATTTGGAAACGGTTTATCTTAGAGTTTTGGCTATTTTATATATAATTGATACTACATTTCACAGAAAAATATAATTTTTGGACCTTTTTTTGATAACTCTTCCATTAGAGCTTTGATTTCAGTCACTCTTTTAGAACAGTTTGCCCATCTCCTTTTAAAATCTTCGATATTTTGAGACACATTTTTTGTGCTCTTCAATTCTCTTTTCGCAAGAACCTAATATCTCTCCACTGGTCTTAGCTCCGGACAATTTGGAGAATTGTCCTCTCTTGGTACAAAAACTATGTTATTGATTTGGTACCACTCCAGAGCTCTCTTACCGTTGTGACATGATGCCAGATCGGGCCTACTAAAAATAATAACTGACATATTTTTCAAAGATAACTAGATCAAATAAAATTTTAAATATTGCTTCCGAAAAAAGTTATGAGGCAAAACGTGTGTTAAGATTTTTTCGAACACACTCCTTAAACTCAAATCGTTTTGAAATCTAAAATGCATTTTTTTAAATTTGTGCCTAAATTACTTTTCTTTATTTATTCTCAAACCTTTAACATTTGATCGCTTACTTATAAAAAAGTATATAAAGTATAAATATTGCGACTGTCAGTCTGATTGTCCTGTTTCCAATTTCGAACTATAAATATAAAAGAAAACTTATTAGAAATGGAAAGTTTCCACCAAATTGTAAAGATTGACAGTTGATTAAATCTCTGATCATTCTCTATTCTAAAATGTTTTTAAAATGTCTAAAATTATTTTAAATACTGAAGTAAATAGTCCTGATAAGCGTACACTAAGTTCCCCTGAGTGTACAAAAGGGTAGATTTCTATTACCGATTTTAAATAGAAAAATATTTAAATTACGTCTTTAAGTATGCGGTAAACAATTTTTATTAAGAACTTCTGATGGGAAAAAAGGACTTCAAATAATAAAATCACAAATTAGACCCCCCAGGAAGAATTTTAAAATTTGTTATATTATTTATATCTAGAAGTAATGTAATCAGAACCAGTTCAGATTATTTAATCATATCCTTGGAATTGGTACCCATGAAGCTTTGAGGAATGGTTTTGAGAACGAGTGTTAAAATAAAGTTTTGTTTTACTTATGCATGACTTCTCTGATTAAATTATTATTTCACAATTGACTTATTAGGAAAACAAACAAAAAGAAATAAAACTGTTTTTAGAATCGATTCCTAATGGTTTTATTAAACTAGTTCTAATTGTAACAATTATAGTCCTGACCGTTCCATTGAATAAGTACTGGCTACGTAACACTTTCACAAAACCAAAGTAGTACCTCTTTTTTTATACCCACCATCAAAAAGATGGGGGGTATATTGATTTTGTCATTCCGTGTGTAACATGTCGAAGGAATCATCTAAGACCCCACAAAGTATATATATTCTGGGTCCTGGTTAGATTCTGAGTCGATCTAGCTATGTCCGTCCGTCTGTCCGTCTGTTGAAAGCAGGATAGGGCTCGAACGGAGCAACGTAGGGGGACGAAATTTGGCACAAATGTTTGTCTTATATAAGGTTTGTTTGAAAATGGGCAAAATCGGTTAATAAACAAAAAAGTTATGAGCTTAAAACTAGAAACACAGGGTGTCCATTTTACACTTTTCTGCCGATATTTCTGCAACAAAAGCATGTACGACAGCGAAATTTTGTATGTATAGTTTGGGGATCGATGTAAATTCGAAAATCAAAAATGGGCGTGGTCCGCCCACTTTGCGCTTGTTAAACTTAGATAAGTCATCTAGGTAACCATTTTTTGCTAATTTAAAAAACTTATAGTTTTTATCATTATAAGATCAATAACCGTAAAAGTTCGTCGGTACAGACTAGGGTTTGTAAGTCGATTATAATCGTAATCGAAACCGCGCAGTTCTACATACGATTATGGTTAAAAAGCAAAATAATAAAATTTTTTACGCCAAGATTGCAATAAAAAAAAAAATTGTTTTGACGAGAAGTTTATAAAGATCTCATAAGTAAATTTGGGAAGATCAAAAAATTCTTTCTTGCTTTTAAAATTAACTAATCTTATGATGAAGATTAAAAATAATATGTTTTCTTAGATTGTTTGAATATTTTTTATTTCATAAGTTAAGTAAAAAATCACTTTTAAATCCATACACAAAAAAAAAAGGAAGATTAATCTACTATGACTTTCCAGTAAAAAAGGATCTGAAAAAGAGCTGAAAAAGTCATGAAGGAAGTACTTAGTGGTGAAAAAGAGCTGCAGAAGTTCTTCTTCATTTCTTTTGAAGTACTTCCCTTAAAATTTGTTAACAAAAATTCCGCTTTAGCCTTATTAAAATATAATAAAAATACTTTAAAATTTATAAAATTTAAATTTTCTTAGAAATTATTAACCTTTTTTCCGCTAAAATTTCGTTTATTTTCACATTTTTGGAAGTAATTATTAAGAACTTCCAAAAAGGTTTAAAATATTTGTTCTACTTTTGAAGTGGTGACAAAGTTCTTTTTTGGAAGCTCTTGATCGTTTAAAATTATTGGATTTTTTCCTGCTAAATTATTTCTAACTCTTATTTTTTTTAATCGAGTATTTATATCGCAAAAACTTATTATTTTATAAAATTGCAACAAAACTTTCGACTACATGTTTTCCCATAATAATGTGTAAATTTGCTTTAAACTTTCGACTACATGTTTTCCCATAATAATGTGTAAATTTGCGTGAAAAAAATTCAAATTTTTTTAAATGTTGCAAAACTGTGAACAAAAAATTTTTAATTTTTAGATTATTTTTATATTTACCTGACATAAAATTATTTATTTTTTACCCAAATAGTGTCAAATATATTTACTTTTTTGATAGATATAAATCCATTGATAGACGAGGTACAAAAATATGTATGTAGTCCAATAAAGACTACTCCAGTATCTGAATATTATGATATAATTATTTTTGAGGGGTTAGTGAAATCTAAATCTAAACTAAAGTGTTGAAATTAAAAATCTTAGGCCAATTTAAGCAGAAGAGAGTGTAGAATCCTTTCAACAAAATTCCAAGGTAAACTAGTATATAATAACTGAATAACAAGTTCGGGAAGCTCCAACGTCAAGTTTTTGATCTCATGATAATGAAGATCTTCAAAATTGCTCCAAAAGTGCATAAAAGTGATCCAAATAATGTAAATATAACTGTTAACTTTCCGCATACGTTATATATATTTTATTAAAATGCGATTAATCGTTAATCGCTATTAAATGCATATATTTTAATCGTAATCGAGATTATGGAAAATTACGATTATATCCAAACCCTAGTACAGACATTATATTTAAAGGTTTCAATATATAAAGCAGCGATATCCAAAAAGAGTGCCACTAATGTAAGAATGTGTCAGTGTCTTGTACTCTTGCAATTCCAGCAGGCCACATGTCCATTAACGACACTTTCATCGATGATGTCGTCTAAATTTGTCGTCAAGAAAATGCATGTAGAGGACAAGTTTGATTAAAAGTCACTTATATTGTCATCTTACCCCATTTTTGGCGACTTCAATATCAAAATATACTGAATTGTCGTACATATTTAGTTCGGTGACAATATGAGTAAAATGTCCAGCGAGAATGTCGTGAATTAAACCAAACACACGACATGCTGCATGACTGCTGCATGACAATGTCATCAATACCTATCAGATAAATAAAAGCATTAATAAAACCATTAAAAAGTAGAGAATGTTGTAGCTGAAGTGGTAAGTGCGCTTGACTATTCAATAAGAAAGAGAGAAATTGGTGGCCTGGGTTCAAATCTAGGCGGAACCCAACTTTTTTTTCATTTATTTTTCTTAAAATGGTTGACGAAAATATACATGACACTGTCGCTCAGGTTATCGTTGATGACTTAAGTGCCCTTTGTTCGAAAATGTCACCAATGTTTGTTCGGAGCTGTCGTACATGTGTCATCGAAGACTGTGACAAATCATCAAGACATCGTCGATATTTTCTACAAGACATGGCCTGCTGGGATCAGAATTTTTCACACACATTCACGTTGTGCATATTTTAAAAAACGATGTTGAAAGATAGTGTGAGTGTTTCGTTGACTTTCGGGTTATGTCTGTGCAAACAGCCGATTATGTTTGAGCCCTGGGGAGAAGTTGGCTATCGTTCGTATAAAGTTAAGTGAGATACATCGATACAGGGGAAGGAAATTTCCTCTTTAAGTAAAGATGTTTCTTCAAATTTTTATTATATTAATCGATTCTGAACATGTCCTCTTGGACCAGTCCTGTGACCTGTCCCATGAGACTAATTAGCCACCTCCAATGACAACCCCATGTAAAAGTGATAAGTTCCGGAACTGGAACTGCTCACTAGCCCTGAGAACCTGTCACGTGACTAGTTTTGAACCGGTTCTCTTTCCTCTAGGGAGAGTTTTATAAATAAATAGTTACAAAATATTAAATTTAAACAAAATGTTAAATTTATCCAGGCGAAAGAATTCATTAAATAAAAATTTATATTTTAAATAAACTAATCAATTAAGAGATTAAACGAAGCACTATGGTAATTAAAAAAGTAAACTTTTTATACCCACCATCAAAAAGATGGGGGGTTTATCGATTTTGTCATTCCGTGTGTAACATGTCGAAGGAATCATCTAAGACCCCACAAAGTATATATTTTCTGGGTCGCGGTTAGATTCTGAGTCAATATCTGTCTTATATAAGGTTTGTTTGGTATTGAAAATGGGCAAAATCGGTTAATAAACAAAAAAGTTATGGGCTAAAAACTAGAAACACAGGGTGTCCGTTTCATACTTTTTTGCTGATATTTCTTCCATAAAAGCATGTACGACAACGAAATTTTGTACGTATAGTTCGGTGGTCGATATAAACTGGGAAACCAAAAATTAGCGTGGTCCGCCAGCTTTACCGCTCACCTCCCATATAAGGTGAAATTGTGTTCAAATAGCTCAAGAACCAATGTAAACTCGGAAACAAAAAATGGGTGAGGTCCGCCCACTTTACCGCCCCCTCTCATATAACGTAAAATTTTAAAAAATTGATGGTGGGTATATAGATTCGGCCAGGCTGAATATAACATTCGCGCTTGTTTAACTTGATTATTACTTACTCTTTTATTTTCACTTTCACTTTTATATGTCATATCGTGCAGACGAAAACACATAGGACTATTTTTGAACAAATTTTCAGGATAGTGATTAAAACAATTCAATTTTTAAATTAAATCCATACTAAATTATATATTTATTCTTTTTATAATGTCAGAATTAATGCAGATATTTTAAAAACTAGAATAAAATATTTTAAACAAAAGGTTTAAAATTTTCTAAATTTTTTCCTTTTGATAAGCATTTTAATGCGTATTTAGCTTAAAACAAAATTTTCCAAATGTTTGTTTGATAATTCATTTTAGCTGAGTATATAGTTAGTTTTTTCAAGTGTTTTTCAATTTTGCAATATAAATAAATTTTTTTGTTTGTATAACTATTGATTTGAAGACATGTGTCATTAATTAGCCTATAATTCTACAACAAAAAATATATTTCCAATTTGAATTTTGTTGTGAAATAATTAAGGAAAAATAGTGAATAAACATGTATGTATGCATAAATGTTTGTATGTACAATATGATATAACGTTACGCCTTATAGTTTATATCAAAATTAGCCATTTGGATATAACCAAATAAATTTAATTACGAAACTAGTCATTATAATTATAAAAAATTATTATAAATATTAACTCATCTCATTTATCTGTCACAATCTAAACACCTAAACATACACTCAATTAAACAAATATTTTTATAAACAAAAAAATATTTTTTGTCTAAAACTTTTATTTTTCATATAGAAATGATAAACATTTTTTTTTTAAATAAAATAAAAAATTAACAACTTTACTAAACATTAAACAAAAACAAACAAAACAAATAACAAAACTCATAGAAATGTATTTATGAAACAACTTTCACTGAAAACTTAAATTTTACACACAAGTGGATTTTTTTTTTTTATTTTATATTTTATTTTTTTTCTAAATTAAATATACACAAGTAAATAATACGTTTCTATGTTGGAAGTCAATTGATGATGACGCCAGAGGAGAAGGTTCAGGTGAATGAACACATGTGCATTTAACACAAAAAAATATAAAAAAACTCGGTATATGTTTGAATTAAAACAACTGAAAAAAAAAAAAAAAAAAAAATCACAATAATATTTGAAAAATGTCAATAAATTGTGTTTGGTTTAATATAGCTACTTTTTATACACAAATATAAAAAAAGCTATAGAGCGTTGTATAAAAGGTCTCAGCGTCTGTTTAGCTAAATTTTATAATATAAAATTTAAAGTTTTATTTTTAATTTCCACACATGTTTTTTTTATTTTTATTTCTACTTTGATATTGTCTATAATTTTTTTAATGATTACGACCACAAAATGATAATGAAATGATTGTTATTGCCATTAGATTGTCGTACTCCTAGTGCATTTTAGTTTGTTTTTAGAGAAAGATACACTAGCAATTTTATAGTAGTGAAAAAAAGAAAAAAAAAAAAATTCATGAGCTATTTTAATTAAAAACAAATGAAAGGAAAAACCTTTATGACTTTCCAAAAAAGGTAATAAGTATTTAAGTTGAAAGTAAATGAAATGAAATGATCACGTATATTTAATGTTTTACACTTAATACTTATTCGTTTTAGTTGAAGAAAAAAATTTGTTATTTTTTGTCAAGTAATGAAATGGTAAGAGAAAAAAAAGCCTACAGTTGAAATTATAAGAATGAAAACAACTTAAACGCTTTGAAGTTGGTAACAACCAGAACCATGTTATAAATGTTTGAATAAACGATCGATACATTGACTAAAACTCAATACTTTTTAAACAGGCGTAGAGCTGAGAAAGATTGACTTGTAATAGTCTGGAATAGTATAGGAGGGTCGTATGGTTAAGTAGCTGTAAAAGAAAGTTTACTCTTCTAAACGCCCGATAAAAACACTTGGACTGAATCAGCTATAGTCGTATTAAATGATATCTAAAAAGCACTACCAAACCATTAGGTTTGATATTAAATCTTTTCTTAAATGTCAAACATTTGATTTTATAATCAATTTATCTTTACTTTAAATTAATTTGTGTAAACACAAATATCTCCACAATTTTATAAAAAATCGATATCAATCAAAAACCTCTCCCTATAAATAAATAAGTTAAGATTTAAGAGGGAAAATATAGAATCAATGATTACTATTAAGTATGAAATCCATTAGCATGATGATGAGTTTTCATGGGACTGGATAAGTGGGCACCATCAATAGCCCTCAGGGACCGAGAACCCCTGTTTATACGAAGCATAAAAAGGATCTCATTACATAAATATTAAAAAATATATTAAACTCATTAAGTCATATAAAGTAACTAATAAAAAAACATACCAATATGTCTTATTTGTTTATACATATTCTCTTTGTGCCTGTCAATGCTGTAGATTATATTGAAAGACTCCATAGTCTACGATCCAGAGAATATTTTCAGTAGCATTTATGTATAACTGGGCAAATAAATCGAGACATCGAACTCAGCAAATTTGCTTTCATCGTAGTTCTTAATATTATTACAAAATGGTCCCAAATTAGTTTTAATCTTAGGTCTTAATTTAGTCTCAAAGTAGTCCAAAATTAGTGATAATCATTGGTCTTAATATAGTCTCAAATTAGCTTTTCAAGTAGGTCTTAAATAGTCTCAAATTGGCTTTTATCGTAGTTTTTAATATAGTCTCAAAATAGTCTCAAATTGGCTTTTATCGTAGGTCTTAATATAGTCACAAAGTAGTCCCAAATGTGCTTTAATCGTGGGCAGTAATATAGTCTAAATATATCCCATTTATCTGAGTTTGACTAACTTTCTATCCAACCAACTAAACAACCAAGCACTACTTCTGAATAAAAAAAAAAAAAAAAATGTTTTTGAACTCCCACGTATACAACACATTTGTGACATTAATTGTCGAAGTGTCGTCCATGAGAAAGTACAATCAAAGTGTCAAAATTTACGAAATTTTAAAATTTGATCACTCGATTTATTGATACAATTAAGTTATTGATCACATTTTTTCTGTGTATGAAATTTTAATTGAGCTTCGTTTGACTGAACCCGTGAAAATTTCTCTTCTATATAAAAACCAGCACATTGTTTAACCAACACACATTCTACACAGAAAAAAGTCACCAATTAACAAATATGTTAGAAATTAATTCATTCAATTAAAAACTTGTTTAAATTTGCACCTCTCACCAAAATGATTATATCAATTACTAAAAACTGTAAATAATACAAAACAGAAAAAAATTCCCAATTAATAAATTAATTAAATTAATCAAGTAGTTGATTGGATGAATTAGAAATGTATATAAGATATAAAAGTATAGTTAAATTTTATTTTTATTTCATTTTTGCTTGAATAAATTTATTAAATTTCGATGCAAAATGAAACAACTATGTTAATTAAAAAAAAGACCGTAATAATTTCTTCTGTGTAAGTATAAATTACAGTGCACTAAAAGTGAAATGTCCTAATTTGATAATCAACCAGTTATAGCTGATATAACAAATACATTCGAAACAAAGAGTGTAAACAAATAAAATATACAAACACATTAAAATTTGTATGTCCCTCTTTCTGCCTTTCGCTGTTTTAGGCTATTGGAATTCCCAAATCATGTTGATCATAACATTAACAGAACATGACAGATTAGAACAATAATAGCCAACTTAACCCCAGGGCCCGAACATAATCGGTTTTTTACACAGAACTAACACGAACGTTAACGAAAAAGGAAAATAATAATTCAGTGGCATACTTGCTTTCGACAATACAATGTGAATGTATGTGAAAAATTCTTATTTAAAAAGAGACACTAACACAAGCTCATTTTAGTGGCTCTCTTTTTGGATATCGCTGGTATAGTGAGGTGGGTAAAATTGTTTGCGGTGGCATTTTGGTAGTGTTGCTAAAACTTTGCGGTTATGTCTCACCGGATTGAACTTGAAAACCCGCTAGAAACTGCCTACACTTTAAATAAAATCGCTGATATTTACCGCTAAAATATTACTTTTTAAATGAACTAATAAATTGTTATTTTTTATGTTAAAAATTAACATAAATTCTTTCACAATCTTCTTTTTGAAAACTTGAACGCATTTCAGAGGTTATAATCAAAAAGAAAAGAACTTGCCTTGTAGAGTAGTCCATGCAATCTTTTATTTTATTTAGATTTTACAATATTCAACTTAAAATCCTGATTTGGTTTATCAAATTATCTGGATTATTGATGTTTTTCCTGGCCACCTTTTGTTAAGTAAAAACTATTAAAATATAATTGGGGGATTCACAAGGTGTGCTATCATGTTTTATTGTCATATGTCCTAAAATATTTCAATGTATATAAAATATTGTTATTGCTTTTCCAAATATAATTTAATATATACAACAGTTAAAATATCAAGTCCAAAGTTTTCGTCTAAAAACAGTCTATATTTTAAGTTAAAAAAAAAAAAAAAAAAATCATTTAATCCAAAAAATACAAACTTCTCTGTACTCATTTTACTGAAACAAATTTAGGACAAAAACTAAAATGAAAATTACGGAATTCAATTATAATTAACTCTTACATCATAATTCTTATCGTATTTTCTAAACTTTGCTAAAATTTAAATAGAAAATGTACTTTTTCAATTCGGATTACAAAGTTGCAATCAATCCGGTTTATAGAGTATGTTATGAAATGGGAAATGCCGTCTGTATTACCGAATAATCCGGATTATCGCTATTCAGATTATCGAGTTTATACTGTATTTCCAATAAAGGAAAAAATCTCTAGAAACTGACAGGTAAAAAAATATTGCAGCAAAAAAAACATTTAGCAGTTTTTAATGAAAAGTATCCGCTAAGAACAAAAAAAAAAAAAAAAAAAATATATCGTCTGATCTCGCGGGAAAACCGCCGTTTTGGCAACACTGCATTTTGGGCAAAAATTATACATGACTGAATTTCGCTTCTTAAAATTTTTGTTGTTGTAAATTTGGGCTTCTGATTTAAGTCCCTCTGAGCCAGTGAAGCAGCAATTTACTATGTATATTCAAATAAAAGTGGCAAACTTATTTTGTTAAACAAATCTAGTTTCTTTGCAACTAATTCAATTAAAAGGATGTTTGTTTTAAATCCTTTGATCTTTAAAGAACTCCTTTATATATCTATATAATTATTCAAAGAACATTTTTGAAATTGAATTCAGCTGTAAGAAATTTTGATTGATTACATTTTTAATAAGTTGTAAATTTTTAATTTCTTAAGTTTTTTTTTTTTTTTTTTTCTCATTTTAATTCTTGCTTCTCTCAATATAATTTCCATTTCATTTGTTAGCCCCATCAACCCTCGTTAATTTACACTTTATAACATTTACTACTACTTTAGCCACTCTACTACTACTACTACTTACTGCTGCATTTGATAGACTGTGTAAATTCAAATTAACACGAATTAATTAATTACATATGCATAACATAAGATTTTTTTTTATTATTGTAGTTGTTATTGTTTTTTTGTCTTTTAGTTGTTATTGTCTATAGATTTTATACTCTACATGCCAATAGACAACAAGAAGACGACCATAAAAAACAACCAACCAGACTAGCTAGCCAACAAACAGTCTTAACTAAAAGTTGAACAACACTAAGTGTAACTTTATGTAAAATGAAAACATTAACAGATATCAAAAGGCAGGCGGAGGCATAAGCAGTCTGTTCAGCCCTTTTTTTCTTAAACAGAAAACAAAAATTGTTTCTTTCTTTTTGTTGGGTTGGAGTTTTTTTTTCCAATAATTTCTATTCAATTGTAAAAATTACGTGCCATAAAAAATAAAAAAGAAGTTAAAAATTAGTAATGGGTATTAGAAGATTGGATGACACCTTATACGAAATGGTTTTCTGTATTCAGATTAGTCTAAATAGAAAGACCTGTATTTACACCTGATATATTCCAATTCATTTTATAAAGCTATCTAATCTTGCATCATACACGTCTTAGCTTTGAAATTCTAAATTATTATTTTTACCTACAAATTAAATCACTCTAGTGTTCCCAGGGGTTTCCATCTGACACTTTTTGAACTACATTTGTTCTAAAAAACATCTTGTAATATTTGTATCGATTGATTGGTTTTCTTTTCCTAGAGTAGGGTATATTACAAAATTGATTTCGATTAACAGACAGACGCTTTAAAAAGTGAAAAAAACTGGTTGGTATTTTAATTTTAAAAATAAAAATATAAAAACAAAAAAAATAAATTAAATCTACATAAAAACATAAAAAAAGCATACAACATGAAAAGAAAATAACAATTCAAAGCAATACACCGAATGAAGGTTGTATGTTGCAGGTGAATGAATGAATGCATACCAAACAAAACAATCAAACGAATTGAACAAAACAAAAGTAAAAAAAAAATATATATATAAAAAAATTATATATCTATAAATGATTATTGGTGTTGTTGTTATTGTCTATGATTGTCTACCAAGCAGCAACTTAGAGCAAACCCTTGTTTTTCTCAATCTATCAATTCAACTCAAATCAACTCCCAGCCAACCAACTTTTTTTTAATATTTAACAACACATGTGATCAAATTATTACTCTTTATACCCATGATCCGATATAAAATATTTATTTAAAGTTGTTTTCCCTATATACAGGGAATTAAAAAGTACTTAAGATTTTTTTTTTTAATTTATTAAATATCCCATTTTGTTTAGGCACTTTTTACACATAAAAGGGTTTAAATAGTTATTTTTTTCAGATATTTTGTTTTCTAATTAATGATCAAAACAAAAAAAATCGATTTTTAATGACTTAATGAACATTTTGGATTTTTTTTTCATTTGGATTGTTTGCTTGTGTCTTTATTGAAATCGATATCAATAAAAAGTGAAAAAGTGGGATTCTTTTTTTTTTCATTTATTAAGTATATAATTAAAAATTTCACACTGCATTTACCATAAAATGGTAATTATATTTTATAAATATTTTTTTTTTCTTTAGTTATAAAATTAAGTAGTTAAAAATATGACTTGGAAAATTTAAAGAAACGTGCATAGAAATACAAAAAAGTTTTATTAATGTAAAAGTCTGAAATATTTTTTTATATCTAATATTACTTTAACAGAAGCTATTTATTATTTTTCTTATGACAACTAATTAATTTTTTAAAAACCTGAGAATTTTTGTTAAACAAATTATGTTTAAAAATTTATGTTTATTTATAAGCAATTATGTTTAAATTTTATAAGCAATTATGTTTAAATTTTATAAGCAATTATGTTTAAAAATATTCTAACTAATAAATTATTGTACCTGCTAAATTTGAGTACTAAGAATTTATTTCGTTTAATATTTTCAAATACATCTACATACGAAGAATTTTAATGCACTAAAATATTGAATTGCTGTTAATCAATTAATAATACTATTTCATTCATATGCTAGTAAATATAATGTAGATAATTATACACGTATATAAGAAAGTTATGCGCTTGTATATTTGTATATATCATAATTTTTTGATCAATAATATATAATAAATTAATCTTAAGCTTCTTTTTAAGGACTGGATAATAATTATTATATTTTCTTATTTTTCTTTCTAGGTATGTATCATTTAAATTTTGAAATCTTATGCTAGTACGAATATAAAAGAAAACTACAATATCGTTGGAAATATAGTAAGTTTTTTAACCTGTAAATTACTTTGCTTAGAGAAACTAATATTAAATATCATTTACATAAAACATAACTTATAGAAATTATATAAAACAGTAGTATTTATGTAGCATAATGAAAATAAAATCCCTATAACAGAACAGATCGTTGGATTAAAAAAATCATTGGAAATTTTGGAGTTCAATATAAAAACAAACGCGAATGTTATATTCGGCTCGGTCGAATCTACTTATATACTCACCATAAATTTTTTATGTGGACCACGCCCATTTTTGGTTTCCACGTTTATTTGGACCCCCAAACTATATGTACAAAATTTCGTTGTCATACATGCTTTTGTTTAATAGATATCAGCAGAAAAGTATGAAATGAAGATACAACGGACACCTGTGTTTCTCGTTTTTAGCTTATAACTTTTTTGTTTATTGACCGATTTTGCCCATTTTCAATACCAAACAAACTTTATATAAGATAAATATTTAAGCCAAATTTCGTCTCCTTACATTATGGGGTCTTAAATAGGGTGATCGATTGATCGACTTTTTGGAGAAACCGGTTTTCGAATAGTTCGAATAGTTGGTATTTTGAAAAAATCGGTTGCACTTTTTTAAATTCAGAAAAAACCGGTTAACCGGTTTTTTTGCACAAGTTAATATTTCTATCAAATGCCTACATTTAAAAAAAATCATTAAATCTTATAATGTTCAAGTTAAATTGTATTAAAAATAATTATTTTTGAAAATAACTATTAACCCATTAAGAACGAGAAAGAAAGATATAGTCGCTCAAGTTTGACAATATCCTTTGAGCATCAAAATTCGGGGAGGGGTCTTCTTTTTTCCAGACATGTGTAATTGTGGACCTTGTATTAAATGTAAAATTAAATACATATACGAATACAGAATATTACGTCGATACTAACATTTATGTGGAAGTTATGGTCAATTATGAATCGATCTTATATGGAACTTACATGCTGCATTTAAGGGATTTATGATCGTTAAACCGCTTTTCCGGGAGGTTATTTATATGGAGGCTAGGTGAAATAATGGACTGATCATAACCAATTTCAACACGCTTCATCCTTGGGCTATAATACTGTTAATTTATGTTCAAAACTGCGACCTGTATTTTGATTATAAGGTTTACAAGGACGGACAGACGGACATCACTAAATCGACTCAGTGCCGATTGGTATAAATTAAGCTGGATCTGAGATCAATATTTTTGGGTGTTACAAATTAGCATAACAATTGTAAGAAAATAATCATCATAAATGATATTAACTTTTACTTAGCGTAAACAGAAACCATGGGATCATATGGAAAAAGCCAAAATAAATTTTATTGAAACGATTATTGAGAATATTGGAAAAAAATACTAAAATATTTAGTAGGTATAAAAATATTACTGGTGTTACAATAGATAAACCAAATTTCATTCAAGATAATTATTACTAATTTATTTATTAATAAATTTCGATTCAAATATCAGCGTTTAGTACTCGTTTTTTTAAATAAAAAGCTATTTTTAAAACCGGTTTTTTGTGTTTAAAAAACCCGGTCTATTCGACATTCGAAAAATGAACATTTTGAAAAAACCGACAGCACATTGAATGAAAAAAAAAAACGGTTTTAAAACCGGTTGACAAACCGAGTCGATCACCCTAGTCTTAAATGATTACTTCGACATGTTACACACGGAATGACAAAATCAATATACCTCCCCTCTTATGCTGGTGGGTATAAAAACCAAAAGCATCAGAATGGGGTGAACCAACAACCACATGATTAAAATATTACTGCAGTATTATATTATTTTGTACTTATTTATGTCATAAGGAGTGAAAAATAATAATGACGCCTCATTATCAAAAAACTACTTTAATAAGTAGTTGCCATTACCGAAAACCAAAAAGTTACTGTTTTTTTTTTTTTTTTTGCTATAAAGTTGTAAAAATGCTTTTTTAGATTAGGAAATACGAGGTGGGCCTTTTATATTTTGCGAAATGGGAAAACTACGCCACTTATGTTAGATCTGTCAACGGAATCATAAAATATGATGTTTTTAAGGTCTTATGTCCTCAGACAATTTTTTATACGAGGACTTAAAAAATTCTCTTCGACAAATAATTAAATTTAACAATAAATGCCATAATATTTTATAACTCTCGATGTGGATTAATTAAAAAAAAAAAAAAATATCTTTTTAAACTCTAATTAACTTTTTGAAATTAAGCTCTAAAGGAGGCCATCTTATATCGCTGATATGCGGATTCATGGACACTGTTGGCTCAAAGATAAAATTTTTAAAGGTCTTCTAAAAACGGTTGTTCTGTAAAAATAAAACACTGATGCTGTAGATGCAGTTTTTCTCTTTTAACACCATATAAGTTTAAAATTGTTTAAAAGAAAATATTACTCAACAGTATTACTCCTTCAAAGTTTGATCAACCCTATAAAAGTTCCATCCAGACAAAGCATTAAAAATCAAACGGTCATTTGTTTTTTGAGAAGTCATGACTCTTTGGTAGTGTACGTTTGGAGTATAAAAGTACTATTAGTACTAGCTTTTACAAAGTGTTAGAAAAAAACCGCCAATATGTATTATCACTACAAACATCGAATTGTGTGATTTTCCGCGATGCAAATCTGCTTTATTCAATTATTTCATTGCATTACCCAGTATCAAAATAAATTGCATAGATAACTTATTTCGACACAAAAAGTGGTATTTTTAAATTCGTGAAAAAATATATATGTAGAGGATGGAACCATTTTGAATGTTCTCTGTAAGTATCGTGATGGGACTCTCAATAGTTTTTGAGTTATTAAAAAAAATTACCTTTAAATATTTGCCTTAATGCACATTGTAACGTAAATACTTTGGAAGATATTTGTATTTCTAAAAAGACAATTTTCCTAATTTTTGAGATATTATAAATCGCGAACTATCGCGGTAATCAAACTTAAACTCGGCATTTGCGTTACTAGCGTCAATATTAATATTCTTGCCGAATTTTATTACATTCGGATAATTTTTGGAAGAAATTGGCGATTTTTCTATTTTATTACAAACAAAACAATACAAATTACAACAAATATTTCGAATTTATTATGAAATTTGTTATAATAACTCCTAAAATATTGCGAATCCCAGAATGCCACTTTCCACGGTTATAGAAAACATTTTCATCATTAACTATATTTTTTTTAAATTTTTAAAAAGAACACTTTTCGAGATATTTACCAGCGAACGAAAAATCGCGAGATATGGACCATTTTGATGTTGAGAAAAAAGTCATGTCATACGTCATATTAAAGATAATTTTGATACCTTTAATATGACATCTCAATAAATCTTATATAATAAATACTTCGAAAGATATTTGTAATTTTGTGTATGCAACTTTGTACATATTTTGACAATAATAATTGTACCAAATATTATCAAATTCGGAAGAGGTGAGAAAATCAGCTGGTTGGTTTTATATGGAATGACTCACTTGCAAAATCGGTTATTGCAACAAATATATATTTTTGAGGTGCATCAATCAAGGTTGAAAAACTGCCTTAAGACTTGGTTCAAACGTATCAGAAAAGGTATTGCTGTTGTGAATACTACTCTAGAAAACAATAATGTACTTTTCAAAATATAAAAGGCACCCCTCGTATAAAAATTCACTTATTTTGAGTACCAAATAAATAACAAATACCAAAGTAAAATATCATCCCAGTTCCATATGTTTTAACGAGTACTGTATATTACAGTGCCTTGACTTGTACGGGGACAAACAAATTGCAGATGTACCCTCCTAAAATTAAAGATTTATATGTTTTTAACTCTAAATCGACTCAGTGCCGATTGGTATAAATTAAGCTGGATCTGAGATCAATATTTTTGGGTGTTACAAATTAGCATAACAATTGTAAGAAAATAATCATCATAAATGATATTAACTTTTACTTAGCGTAAACAGAAACCATGGGATCATATGGAAAAAGCCAAAATAAATTTTATTGAAACGATTATTGAGAATATTGGAAAAAAATACTAAAATATTTAGTAGGTATAAAAATATTACTGGTGTTACAATAGATAAACCAAATTTCATTCAAGATAATTATTACTAATTTATTTATTAATAAATTTCGATTCAAATATCAGTGTTTAGTACTCGTTTTTTTAAATAAAAAGCTATTTTTAAAACCGGTTTTTTGTGTTTAAAAAACCCGGTCTATTCGACATTCGAAAAATGAACATTTTGAAAAAACCGACAGCACATTGAATGAAAAAAAAAACGGTTTTAAAACCGGTTGACAAACCGAGTCGATCACCCTAGTCTTAAATGATTACTTCGACATGTTACACACGGAATGACAAAATCAATATACCTCCCCTCTTATGCTGGTGGGTATAAAAACCAAAAGCATCAGAATGGGGTGAACCAACAACCACATGATTAAAATATTACTGCAGTATTATATTATTTTGTACTTATTTATGTCATAAGGAGTGAAAAATAATAATGACGCCTCATTATCAAAAAACTACTTTAATAAGTAGTTGCCATTACCGAAAACCAAAAAGTTACTGTTTTTTTTTTTTTTTTTGATATAAAGTTGTAAAAATGCTTTTTTAGATTAGGAAATACGAGGTGGGCCTTTTATATTTTGCGAAATGGGAAAACTACGCCACTTATGTTAGATCTGTCAACGGAATCATAAAATATGATGTTTTTAAGGTCTTATGTCCTCAGACAATTTTTTATACGAGGACTTAAAAAATTGTCTTCGACAAATAATTAAATTTAACAATAAATGCAATAATATTTTATAACTCTCGATGTGGATTAATTAAAAAAAAAAAAAATATCTTTTTAAACTCTAATTAACTTTTTGAAATTAAGCTCTAAAGGAGGCCATCTTATATCGCTGATATGCGGATTCATGGACACTGTTGGCTCAAAGATAAAATTTTTAAAGGTCTTCTAAAAACGGTTGTTCTGTAAAAATAAAACACTGATGCTGTAGATGCAGTTTTTCTCTTTTAACACCATATAAGTTTAAAATTGTTTAAAAGAAAATATTACTCAACAGTATTACTCCTTCAAAGTTTGATCAACCCTATAAAAGTTCCATCCAGACAAAGCATTAAAAATCAAACGGTCATTTGTTTTTTGAGAAGTCATGACTCTTTGGTAGTGTACGTTTGGAGTATAAAAGTACTATTAGTACTAGCTTTTACAAAGTGTTAGAAAAAAACCGCCAATATGTATTATCACTACAAACATCGAATTGTGTGATTTTCCGCGATGCAAATCTGCTTTATTCAATTATTTCATTGCATTACCCAGTATCAAAATAAATTGCATAGATAACTTATTTCGACACAAAAAGTGGTATTTTTAAATTCGTGAAAAAATATATATGTAGAGGATGGAACCATTTTGAATGTTCTCTGTAAGTATCGTGATGGGACTCTCAATAGTTTTTGAGTTATTAAAAAAAATTACCTTTAAATATTTGCCTTAATGCACATTGTAACGTAAATACTTTGGAAGATATTTGTATTTCTAAAAAGACAATTTTCCTAATTTTTGAGATATTATAAATCGCGAACTATCGCGGTAATCAAACTTAAACTCGGCATTTGCGTTACTAGCGTCAATATTAATATTCTTGCCGAATTTTATTACATTCGGATAATTTTTGGAAGAAATTGGCGATTTTTCTATTTTATTACAAACAAAACAATACAAATTACAACAAATATTTCGAATTTATTATGACATTTGTTATAATAACTCCTAAAATATTGCGAATCCCAGAATGCCACTTTCCACGGTTATAGAAAACATTTTCATCATTAACATATATTTTTTTTAAATTTTTAAAAAGAACACTTTTCGAGATATTTACCAGCGAACGAAAAATCGCGAGATATGGACCATTTTGATGTTGAGAAAAAAGTCATGTCATACGTCATATTAAAGATAATTTTGATACCTTTAATATGACATCTCAATAAATCTTATATAATAAATACTTCGAAAGATATTTGTAATTTTGTGTATGCAACTTTGTACATATTTTGACAATAATAATTGTACCAAATATTATCAAATTCGGAAGAGGTGAGAAAATCAGCTGGTTGGTTTTATATGGAATGACTCACTTGCAAAATCGGTTATTGCAACAAATACATATTTTTGAGGTGCATCAATCAAGGTTGAAAAACTGCCTTAAGACTTGGTTCAAACGTATCAGAAAAGGTATTGCTGTTGTGAATACTACTCTAGAAAACAATAATGTACTTTTCAAAATATAAAAGGCACCCCTCGTATAAAAATTCACTTATTTTGAGTACCAAATAAATAACAAATACCAAAGTAAAATATCATCCCAGTTCCATATGTTTTAACGAGTACTGTATATTACAGTGCCTTGACTTGTACGGGGACAAACAAATTGCAGATGTACCCTCCTAAAATTAAAGATTTATATGTTTTTAACTCACTCCCAAAATATTTCCGTTCAATTATTTCACTTACGTAAGCTGGACCATTTTTAAAAAACCTCCAAAAACATGGTTTTCGATCAACAGTATACACAATTTTTAACTTTTTGTCAAAAAAATTACAATATATGATAGAAAAACGACGTCTAATACATATTGAGCGAAAAATACTATTTTAAAATTTGTTTTCGTTCTTGCGAAATTAAAATTTTAGTAAAATTTTAAATGATTTTATTGTAAACAGTATTTTATTAAAGTTTGAATATTTTGGACATTTTCCATCTTAAATTATATTTTAGGGCATCATTGGAAAGGTCTCATTAAATACTATTGATATTTA
This sequence comes from Protophormia terraenovae, assembly GCA_951394005.1. Classification (NCBI taxonomy): domain Eukaryota; kingdom Metazoa; phylum Arthropoda; class Insecta; order Diptera; family Calliphoridae; genus Protophormia; species Protophormia terraenovae. Next base: position 30,307,864 of record OX596074.1, on the reverse strand, counting down.
TTATTGGATTGATTTAACCCTTTAGTTGCACAAATAAAATTTTGGGATTTCCGGTCCATAATTGGTTAAGTTAATTTTAACGGCAAATAACTGGTTAGTTAAGGATATAAATGTCCTCGAAAGCGTAAATTGATCAAAAAGCTGTAAATTCGTGTAAAATTTCTAAAATTCCTTTTTATTCGATTATTATCGCGGTTTTAAAGGAACTTATTATGTTTTTCATAAATATATCAATATTTAAGTGTAGTGAGTACTTCCATGCGACTTATTTGCAAAAATTGCTAATTTATCCTTTTGGGAACTAAATGCATAAATTTGACCCTCTATCTTTTAATGGGTTAATTATGTATTATCTTCAATAGCAGCAGGATAGACCATTCCTATGGTACATTAAAACCTAATATATTTTGAAAAATGTGCGAAATATATAAAATTACATGTTTGAACAATGAAAATGTGATAAAAATTTTTAGTAAAATCGTAATATCCCGCGACTGAAAAGAAATATAATAATTATTTAAATGAATATTAAAGGTCGTTTTAAGTCTCTATTATAATTTGAAGTTAATTTTCTTATAACTAAAATTTTGATAATGATATTGAAAGAAATACGTAATTTTAGAGGTATTTTGAAAATGGTCCAGCTCACGTAATTTTTAACATTGAGATGTAATATTTTGGGAATCATATAAGAACATACTAATCTTCATTTCTGGAGGGGTAAATTTGCAACTTTCTTTTTTTTTTTGTGAGGCTCTTTATTGTATATAGAATTTAATTTTTATTTATTTAAAATCTGGAAAAGCGGTACTAAAATGTTCCTTAAATCATTTGAGTGTATTATTAAGATAATGAACCGAGTTAATTAAGATAATTATTTTATATTAATAGTGCGTATAAAACCCTTTTTAAACACTCTAAAAAATCTCTTTATATATTTCTTATTCATTATTAAATAAAACCCTTAATTTTTTCTACTCTTCTCTAAAGATACTAGTCCGTCCATCTATCCCATAGCAACAAAAGTTTATATGTGACAAACGAAAAAATAAACACTTAAATTTTAAACAATTTCATTAAATAACTGGTTGAATAATATTGATAAAATTTAAATTTTAAATTTGTTTGTAGTCTGTCTTCTTTTTATTTTCAAATTAATTATATTACACATTTGACGATGGGTAAACAAGTCTGAAAAAAAAACAAATTCCCTTGATTGTTTCTTTTTTTTATTAAATTTACGACACAGAGACAAAAAATAAAATAAATTTATACATTCCAAAAAGGTTCAATCGAAAATCAAAACAAATACGAAACAAAAAAAAAAAAAAAAATAATAATCATACAACAAAATTAACATTTCAAATCTTGTGCTCAGTGATAAATACTAAAAAAATACACTTTAAGAAATATCTTTTAAATTTTAGAGTTTTTAAAGTTAGTGTGTGTGTTTTTTTGTTTCTTCTTTTTTGTTGAGTTTTAAATTTATATTTTAGAGTTTTTTTTTTATTATTTATAATGAGTTCATTCAACTTTAAAATTGTATATTTCTCATAACACTTCTCGGTTGTGTGTGTTTGTGTCTGTCAGCCAGTCTCTCTCTTTTTGTTAAATCTCCCTACTTTGGAGATCATCTTAATTTTAGTACTTGTATCTTTAAACAAATTTCCGTCTTTGTCTTGTTTTTATTATTGTTTATACATTTTTTTCTTCATCAATTTCTACGTGATATTTAGTATTGTTGCTGTTTAGTTGTTTTATTTTATTTTGTTTAAGGTACTAATATAATTTGTCCGTCTAGCTGTCTATGTTTAGCTCACATTCATACGCCTGAAGTATTTTTATATCCATTGAATACTTTCTGAAATAAATACAGTACCTTTGTTTTTGTTGTTAATTTGTTATCTGTCAGTTATTGTACTTGTTAGTATGTTGTTGTTATTTTTTTTAGTATTTGTTTATTTTTTTGTGTAATTGTTGTTACTGTCTGTTGCGTAGTCTTTATTTACCGTAATTATAGTGTTTATGTGTGAGAGAGTTTAAGTTTTGTTTGTGGTACTAGTAGATACAAGTAGTGTTTTTTAAATATATTTGAGGTTTTTTTTTATTCACGTGTTTATTTTAACACATCTTTTACTCTGTAATTTTCAAAATCACATTGATTTAGGTTTTGTTCTTTTTATTTAATTTTCAAAAGAATCCTCAGGAATAGATAAGAAAGAATAAGCAAATATCTTTTGTAGTTTGGTGTGAAGTTTTAATTCATGTGTAATATTTTTGTTTAAGGCAAGTAAGGAAGCCACCATTGAAGTTAGCGCGTTATTTTATTGATGCCCTTAACTCTATGGTGGCAATATTATAAAGTTTTCAATTCTGTTTTTTCTTTTAATTTTGAGACATTAAAAAGTTTGTTATTTAAATAGCTATTTACCATAAAAAATGGAATGAATAATTATCTTAACTTGTTTGAATTAAAGATGTTGGATAGTATTACTATAAACATAACCAAGCTTGGTTTCTAAAGGCGGAATATCTTCTTATATTAATGTGGACGGGTCATTCAAAAGTACTGAAAAATCAACTAGATGTTTCAATGCGCCTTTAATCTGAAGGACCAATGACCACCTATAAGGGGATTGAAATTTCTATTTAGGTTTCCGGCATAGAAAAAAAGGTATAGTCGGTCAAGACTGACCATATGATACCCTACACCATTATGTATGACCATAAAATTTCGGGAAGGGACTAATATTAGACCAACACTTTTACTAAATGTAAAATAAAATATACAAATACAGAATAATGCGTTGATACTAACATCCACTTGATTTTATGCACTTTAGGGCGATTCTCGGAAGTGATTTTATATGGGAGCTATGGTAAAATATGGACCGATTTGAATTAAATATTAATATATTTAATGCAATGTTGTTTTACTTATTTGTGTCGAATAAGTTTTATATACTAACATTAGTATGGGATTTATGCACGTTGGTGATTTTCGGAACAGGGGTTTATATGGGAGCTATGGTTAATCGTGGACCGATCTTCAAAAAATTTGGTACAAAGATTGATACTTGTACAAAACTTCTTTGCACCAAATTTCATTAATATTCTTATTTTTAAGGCATTTTTGAGTGTTGAAACTCAATTCCGGGGGAACATTTGTATGGGAACTAGGTGAAATAATGGACCTATCACAACCAATTACAATAGGCTTCGTTCCTGTATCCATAAAAGTCCCACGTGCCAAATTTCATTAAATTACACAGAAAAAAATATTTCAAATAATTTTTTAATAAAATTATTAATTAACTTTATATTGGAATTTAATTATATGATTTATTAATATAATTAATTTTCTAATTGGTTTACAGTTTTGTTTTTTAATAAATTGACAGCTCTTAATAAAATATAAAGAAAAATTAAATATTTGTCTATAAAAGTACAGAAATAAAATAAATTTAAGTAAATTTTAAAAAAATTTTCAGCTCATTGCATCTATTTAAGGAAAAGAAGTAATAATAATATCAATTATTCTAGTTATTAATATTATCATTTTGATGATTGGAGAAAAATCAATTATAAATTAATTAATATTACAAATTTCGTAATTGAAGTCCATTTTTACTTTTTTCTGTGTATTTTCAAAATTGCGACCTGTACTTTGTGCACAAGGTTTACATGGACAGCCAGCCAGCCGTCCAGCCAGCCAGACGGACGGACATCGTTAGATCGTTTTAGAAAGTGATTCTGAGTCGATTGGTATACTTTAACGTTTTCTATGCGTTACAAACATCAGTACAAACGCATAATACCCCAACCCCCTATGGTGGTGTAGAGTATAAAAAGTACCAAGATAATCAGAAATATCAAATGTTTGAAATTTTTGAAATGTTTTCATGGACTTTTGCATTGAATGAAATTCTGAAATAAGACAAAGTATTTTGGCTAGAACTTTATAAAGAGACCAAATACCTTGACTTTATATTAGAATCTAAATCTTGGAGGAAACGTAAAGCTAAGGGGAGAATGCATAACGTGTTTGGAATGATATAATCTCAGACCTTACATAAACACAATCTTACTTATGGGCTAAATATTCGTTTGGTATAAATCGATCAATTCCCTTTTTAACGAAACATGTCAAAATTACTGGATATGAGTGTCTTGGAGGTTTAGACGATTTATATAATCCATGCATAGATTTATGCTAAAGTTGCAGTTTCTAGACTTACATTGCATATTGGGGTAGAATAGAATTTTTTGAAGTAAATTTGTAACTTAAATTTAAATAAAATTGCGTACAATTTTATATTTGGAAGGGGCCCCTATAACTTCCAGTAGCGGCAAGAGTACCTCTTGTGTAGAAAACTGTTCTTTGCTTGCCAAGTTTTTGTTTCTTACCCGATTTACTTTGATAAAGCTTATGAAGAACTTGTATGTGCTAGTTATCTCTTATAGTATTTAAGTTAATTGCATTCGAATAAACTATCTCAATTTTTCGACTTTTTACTTGAGTCGAAATGTGTGTACACTTTTTCTCTAAAATAGAGTTTTCTTTAAAAACATGTAATAATTTTATACTTTTCTGAAAGGCATCTTCTCGTAGATGATTTTAGATATAAAAACAATTCCAAGCATCTCATATATCTCTGTACAGACCTTTCCGAATTTGACCAATTCTAAATTAAATCTTTTACTTTAGCCTAAAATTCCAAAGGCTAATATGTAAATCCAACCACCGATTAGAAGTTACAGATTATTAAAAAAAAAATTTTGATTCTGCCTCACTTTGTATTAGAGAATAGTCGACATTAGAGCCGCGGTTAAGGCCCTAAATTCACATGTGGTAAAGTCGAAATGTTTACTCAATTTCTAGCTAAATTAATCCTACAAAGTTCCAGACCTGTCTCAGTGTAAGGATATTCATGTATCCATGCATTCATGTATTCATTTGTCCAACTATTAAATATGATGGCGAAATACTTAGGTTCTAGAGGGTCACTTGATAGAAATGGAATAAGGAAACTTTTAGTAAGAGAGAGGGTATTTATATGGAACACGGTTTAGGAAAGGTAACGCAAAGCAATCTGAAGGCCTTTATCTCGAGTATATGGTATATCTAAAGAAACCGGGAATGCCAGGCAGCAATATAGATTTTAGGCGAGAATTTTCTGCGATAAATAGCAATCATGGTTCTTTATACGATCTCTGAGAGTCGCGGAGTTTTATGAAGAATTTCTATATTTACACTTATATATAAGAAGTTATATTTTCCTCTAAAATGCAGCGTTCTTCACATTGTGTATTAGCTGTTACAGAAACTACAAATCTGCAGATATTCTTCAATTATCATATCTAAATACGCTCTAAAACATTATATTTGGGATGGCTGGCTATTGCTATATCCCTCTTTTAGAAGTTGAAGATGCCGAATGACTTGTTGGCGAGTCTCACTCCTTAGAGCCCAAACACAAGCAAGCGGTGTTGAATGTTGTTTTCCGCTCTAAGAGAGAAATACAAATTAAATGAAGAAGGCGTCCATCAGCGAATTTCACATACATTTTGTTTTTGTTTCTTTATATTTTTTGTGTTTGGCAACAACAAAACTACATGTATAAAAAATGTTTTTCTTCCTCTCTTAAATTCCATACATAAAAAATGTATAGCAAATCATTCTATCTCTTTCCTTCTTATATGAGATTCAACAACGGCAACACCGACAGAGAGGGAGAGTGAGAAAATGAGTGCTTTTGAGAATCCGTTGTATAAATGAAATAAATTTTAATTTTCAGCGGATTCTACTGTGTTGGTTTAGTTGCCAAATCTTCATATAAAAAAAAATAATCCGCTTGGTTGTGTTTGGGCTCTTACTTCCTAAACTATTGAGGTCAATACAAAATAGATGAACCAATAATTTCATCAGTTGTATTTCGAGACAAATTTGGTTACAATACGATCTTTATGGTTCAGAATGATTATATTCAATCTTTTAAAATAATCAATTTTCAATAACTGCATAGATCTTCTGAGTGTGAACAATGACCTGCATTTTCTTGACTTAGACTTTCGAAAGTTCCACTAGAGAATTCACGTCTCTTCATTTTCATAACGTTCAATTCAGGTCAAATATTTTATTATTGATTGATAGCGGTCACCATTGGCAGTCATATCATAAGCAACATTAAAGACTGGTTTTGAAAACTGGCTTTATCCTATACATGAAAATTTAGTTTTTTTCATCGAAAATAAGAGCAAAATTCTAATCTAAATGCTATAACGTCCAGTAAGCGATCAAGTGGAATTACTTGTATTAAAAAGTAACTGAGTTTTTGTGCAGTTTAGTTTTTCTGTGAATGTAACTAGAAATTCGATGCAAAATCCACCACGATTTTGGTCACATTGGTTTAATTTGAGCATACAGCCCAAAATATTCAACGGCTTTGTCTACGTTTATTAATTTTAAGCTTCTGGGTCAGTTTGATTTTATACTTGGTTGCCCTAATAATTATGATATTTAGCCAATAATTCAACATTTCACCCTAAGACTGTCAACATCGAAAATCCTTTATTTGGAAAGTCCTTTATTGCAATTTCTCACATTCCACTATTTAAACATACATAGCGGCAATTTATATTCCGATCTAAATTGTCTTCAAATACTTTACTTTAAAATTACACTCTACAAATAAAATAATTAAATTTTGCCTTCATTTAATTAAAAAACCAGGTCAATTTTGTAATAAAAACTTTTTTCTTAACAAAATTTTGGCAACTGAAAATAAACATAATTTCCTTGTCTTCACAAGCTCATTTTATTTTGTTAAAAAAACCAAGACATTTCTTGCTAATGTTTCTTTCCAAAACATCCCAATACTTTCAAGGCCTTGTTTTATTTTTCTTTTTTAAATCGAACAAAAAAATGTTTAGTAACATGTTACTAATGTTTTAACTATTTTTTTGTTCGTATTTTTACTTTTATTTATCTAATTAAAACTATTACAAACAATAACAATTTGTAACCATATTTGGTTGATCATACAATTGCTAAATTTACCACAACAATGAAAAAAGTAAAAATTTTAGTTGCTTTAATTTTATTTACTTTTTGTTACAACAATTAGCTCTATTGTCTTCTTTTTGTGTTGTGTGTTTTTTTTTTTTTTTGAAAATAGAAAAACAGTGAAATAATATTAGAAAAGAAAATTTTGTTCAATATTGAAGGTATAAATGAATGAAACTTTCAAAACTTTCTCATATTATTGTTTTCAATAGGAGCAAAATCGTTTTTCTTCTTCTTGAATTGTAAGTTGGTTGCCATTTATATTTATAGGGAATTGTTATTATGGTTGTTAACAAATTGTCAACAACAGTATAGCACTTTCCATTTTGCTAAAAGCGAATGTGTAAAGAAAATAAATCTTTATATAATTGGAAATTATGAGATGATTTTTGATGCTCTAAATGATAAAAAAATAAATAAATTTAGAGATTGTAAAGGATATGAAGGAAAAAAATGAGGAGATGGTAAAGTTTTAACAGAAATTATTTTAGGATAAAAGCTTAGAATTTTGTAGTTTTCAAAAAAACTAATTTTACAGCTGATGCTATAAAATTTATTTTCAAAAATTTCTTAAATATTTTGTTTTAAGTTTTTGGAATAAAATGAATAAACTTTTGTAAAGTTGTATTGCCTTGGGTGATATAACAGAATTTTTGCTTTAGATCGGCCCTCAGTATTTCTGAAGTCTAATAAAGGTATTATTATATTAAATTTCGCCTTATAAAAATATTTGTCAAAAATTTTCTAATTTCTTTAAATTTATAAAGGCAATTTATTTTTATTTAAATATTTTATTCTTTTTAAATTATTTTGCTCTTTCAAAACTAATTGTCTTATTCAAATATTTTTCAATTTACCAGTCTTTGACCTTTTCTTTTAAGCATATATTTTTTAATTTTTTTTATTTTCAAAAATAAACAGTTTATTTTAAATAACCATTTGTTTAAATAATGTTGAAAAGATTATCTAAGAAAAAGGGTATAATTTGTCTTACTTAATTTATATGTTTAAAATTAAGTAAGATCATTAATTTATTTTAATTAATAAAGGCGAAGAATAAACTTCTTTTAAACTCATAAAAGACCATTAAAATTGACAAAAAGATTAAGAAAAGTAGAATTCTAAAAATAAAAAAATAATTTACCAAGATAAAAGAAAAGTAGCAGCATTCAAATCATCAACTTCATCATTAGTTTAACAGAGTTGCCAGAGGTGATGAAGTTAAAATAATCAGTTGGAATTGAGAAAGAGGCCACAATTTCTTTTATGTATAGAATAAAAAAAATAAAAATTAACAAAAGCAATTTTTTTTACAAGTATTTTTCGACTCTACTTTTTTAAGCAGAAGTTTTATCAAAATTGATTGATATATATATATATATTTTTTTTTTAAGAGAGGAGCCAAATTGTTTACGATAAATACTTGTAGATTTATCAAACTGAGAGGATCTAAGCAAAAACTTGGTAATGGCATGTAGTTACGAATGTATGTATGTATGTAGTTTCCTTTCAATGACGACAAAATACCGTCTGCATTACACATAAGTAGTTTCGTAACTATTTATGGTTTTCTTAATTTTTTTAATTCAGTTTAACAATTCATATATTTAAAGAAGGAAGAAAAAGCATTATATTTTTAGATATTAAAGTTTTAAAATTTAAATTTTAAAACATTTTTTACGTTGAAAAGAAAAAAAAAAAAAACTAACCACAAAAGAAACTGCTTTTTATATTCCGACATTTCATTAGTTATTTGTAACCTAAAATATAAATAATTCCTGTTGTTTTTACTAATAGTGACTACTAAAATACTTTAAAATCAATGAGTTATTGGACAACTTGCAAGTAATTAATTAAAAATAATTAATTATTACACTAAATAAAGTAATCACATTCTAAAATGCCCACTTGTAATAACATGAGAAATGTATTTGTCTCTAATGTCGTAGCCGTGTTAAAATAATAGGCTATTCAGCTAATATGTAAGGAATGAAGAGCCATTATACTTATTACCTTTTAAAGTCATTACTTTCCAACCAAAGTTTTTCTAAATCGGTTTAAATTTTGGAGAAATAAAATATGTTTTAAAAATATAATTTTTAAACATTAGTTGCTTTTTAAGAGCATATTTTCGCGTTTTTAGAGCATATCTTTAATTTTTTACTGTATATTTAATGCGCATAAATCACTTTATTTAGGGCATATTTAGGTTTCACTGCTGATAACCAATTTGTTCAATGAATCGGTATTAAAGTTTCCCCAATTTCAATCGTCCGTATTATTTTAAATCTATTTCATATAAGTATTAGGGTCCAACAATATGAATTATTCATGCCTTCGTGCAAAATCCCTGATATATTTGCTCTTCTTCTTTTAAGTAAAAAGTCAAAATATCAATTAAAGAAAATACTTTTTTAAAAATATTTTAACTCCAATCTTATTGTATTTTTGCAATAAACTCCTCATTATTTGCTTTAAATCAGGAGATTTGAGATTACCCAGGTAATGCGATTTTCTAATTATCCATCCCTTGGCATTTTATTTGACGTTAAATATTTTTAAAAGATTTTATCTGTCATTAATTTTCGAATAACAGGTTTGTCACATACATACATATGTATATATTACAAGTGCTTTGAAGTAGTTCTTGATAAGGTAAGGTTCTACGAAAAAATGTGGTTTGAAAGTATTCTGTGAGCTTAGAAGTGGTAGAAAGGAGAATTTTTTTTGTCCGGCACAAATAATACTGAACGATTTTTTACCCCTGCAACTATGATGCGATTAACTCTGCCCAGGTCCAAATATTGACCTAAATTTGTATAACTGTGTATTCTATTGTACTTATGAAAATGTCACAATACTTCTTTGAGCCTATTTATATTTATGACATTTTGTTTTGAAGTTGCTTCCAAAACCATTTTAAAATAAGAATTTCAATTGAGCAGCTTTTCGAACAATTTTTGATAGAAGAAAACAAATCACAAAAAAAAAAAACAATTTAAAAAATAACCGCGAAATTTCAAGCTTTGCGATGACGTGCAATTTTTCTTGCCACGCTTTTTTGTATCTGTACTCCTAGTGCCAAGAAAGTTGCAATTATTTTTCGCATTTAAACTTTTTATTTTTATTTTAGATGTAAAAAAAAAATCCTCAAAAGAGTTTTATTTCATGACGGCAAAATAAAATTCTCTTTTTAAGAATTTCATTCGATCTTTTAATTTTTTCGTTGAAAACTAACTCTGCACTGTTGAGCTGAGATCGTTTTTTCCCTTTTTTTAAGATCACTGTAGATTAACAGCAGTCTATGATGACTGTCCCAAACCAGTTACTTCACTGACTGCATTAGGGCGCCAATAGTCACTTTACTAACTATGTGACTAGACACTTTAACATGAGGATGTCCTAGGAGGAAATCTATTGGCATCCAAGGATCAAAAAGTAACGATATAGTGACTAGTACGAACAAATCAATTTATCGGAATTCTTTTATTTGTCAAATTGAGATAGTCACCTGACTAACTTTTTATGTGGATACTTTACTAGCTACGTGACTAGTCTCTTTAAGATGGGGATGTCCTAGGAGAAAGTCTATTGACACTACGTGACCAAAAAGTGGCGATACAGTGGGTAGTTAAAAAAAATCGATTTACGAAAATCTTTTTAGTGACAATATTGAGTCAGTTATTCATTATTTAAAATTCAATCATTCCGATAACATTGATTTATGATTAATTTGAAAACTAACCATTTCTACAAAGCCTTTAAAGAAAAAAACCGCAAATGTAGAATAGTCGGTCTCTTTAATAAATTTAAAATTCTAATTAGCAACACTGGGTTTTGTATTGTGTAAAATAGCGAAGATCTTATCCATTTCTATTGGATGTATTTCACATGTTGACAATGGATGAACCATTTACATTTTTGACTTTTTCGTGGCCTCTAAAAAACAATCGCCACTTTTACACTTACCAAAAAATAAATAAAGTATCAATCACCATCCTAAAGCTTACCAAAGTGTCATTAAAGAATCAATCGTAACCTCCACGCTTTCTAAAGGGTTCTAAAGTACCACTTACTGTCTAAATTACCCCCTTTTACACCCTAAAAGCTGCTGGGTTATGAAAGAGCACTTTAATACTAATATATTAGTATATGACAGTATAGGTGTCCGTTGACTCTAGTATGGAGAGCTTTTGAGTTTAAATTTTCTGTTATTTACGGCTCCCGATTAAAACCCACTAAAGATATTAATCCCATTGTCATTTTAGAATTTTAAGTATACAATTTCTTACATAAAAAAATCATTTAAGTTTGTTTTAATAGCCTTTAAAGATCAACTCAGTCTATCAACTATTATGTCTCTTGAGACGATTAACATCTTTAAAAATCGATTTATTAAAGATAATTTTGTAGTGATTATTTTGCAAGTAGTATATACAGGGTTATATCTCATTACTTAATTTTTTTTCTTTAAAAATCATTTGTTTGAAAATTATTGTATTTATACTCCCTGACTTTCCCACAATTCCCTTTAAATGGGTAACACTGTTTATCTCTCCTACATTTCTCTCATTTTTTTTTTTATCATTATTGTAACTTTTAAAAAATAATATTTATTTTTAAAAGTTCTTTTCAAAAAAACCAATCTGCAAACAATAACCAACATAGCATTAGCCTCCCCAAAATAAAGAAATATTCTTTATAAACACTTCAGAATATATTGTTTATAAATAAACACAACAAAACACGGGTCACTAATTTATCTAAAAAAATAAGAAAAAAAAAACCTTAAGGCTTTTAAAAGTCAGAAAAAAGAACAGTTCTTTTTTTTTCGTTTCACTAAATTATGTTCTTCTACAAACACTGATGGAGGCTGATTTTATTATTATCAATTTTTTTTTTCATGATATTTCATTTATTACGAATATATACTTAATAAAGATTCTTTGTTTTTATTTATGTTTTTTTTTTGAAAAGCTTAAGGCAAAATTTCTGTTGAAATTTTGGGCAGATTATGTAGACATTTTATATGAATAATTGGAAAAAAGAGTTTGTCTTTACTTAAAAGGTTTTTTGTTCGTATAATTATAAGAGAAAGAATATTTTACCATGTATTGGATTTGTTAAGAAATGATTTAAGACATTTAGAGGGAACTCTTTAATATATTACTTATAATTAGGATAAGCTTCAGGCTATAATCTACAGTTAAATGTGGTCACTTTGTTCTTAAATAACCCGCATGTATATGTGGATTTATGAATAATTACTTAATAACGATTAATAAAGTAACAATATTTTATATACTTAAGTACCAAGATTTACATCAGTGCGTAAAAAAGGTACAATTTTGTGCAACTTTGATGTTATTAAACTTTGAATTTTGAAATTTATGTTACTAGAGGTAAGGAGATTTGATTTGATTCTTTGTTCTTATTTCTTATTTTCATTTAATTAGTTACACTTTTTTGTAAGTTTGGTATCAAAAATAATTATATTAGTTATTATTATTTTAAAAATAAAAGCCTTTTTTTTTCCTAGTAAAGTACTTTCACCTTAACCTATGATCATATTTAAAGGAGATTTTGTATTTCAAATTTTATCCATAAAAAAACTAAAGTACTCTCACCTTAACCTTTGATCATATATAAAGGAATTTTGTATTTCAAATTTTAACCATAAACTAAAAATCCTGATACAATTTTCCCTTCCACCTTAAGAAAACCCGTATAGCGCTAGTTATATACAGCTAATTTGTGATAAATTATTTGAATTTATAAATAGTTTAACAATAAGTTTAATACAATAAATTATCACCATTTTTGTTATTTAAATTATAAACATTTTAAATGTCATCACTTAAAAACTAGAGATCTTTTTAAACCATTTATTCGAAATCTTTTAAAATATCTCTTTATCTATCGGATGCTTTATCTATTAATTTCTTTTCTTGTTTTCTTTTTTTTTTTCAAAAAAATGTCTTTAATACTTAAAGTTTCATTAATTTTTGTTTTTAAACAGAACGCCTTAAGCGTTTCTAAATCATTCACCACCACTTATGGTCTCAAACTCTACTAACTACAATTTTAACAATGTCTTTTTGAAATTCTATTTTTCTTTTAAAGTCAACTACAAAGTTTATAGTAGAAAATAAAGTAGAAAAAAATAACGCACATTCTATATTTGTAACGTCATATCTTAACTTATATTGAAAATCGGAATTTCCATGTTTACCAAATTTGGCTAGAGAACTGTTTAGTTTTTTTTCTTCGACTGTTGCTGTTGTTGTCTTCTATCATCAACATCATCATCTTCATCGTCATCATGTTTAACGTTTCCTATACCCTCTTTACCTTCCTAAACACTTGGCCCTAGGTTGTGTAAACAACAGCAACTTGAATTGGCCAGAAATATGTTATAAAAGTGTGGTATAGACAAAGTAGGAGTAAATTGTAATAAGTAGAAATTGAAGAAGAATTTTATAAAAAGGAAGATGTATATAGTAAAGGAGGGAGGAAGAGGGAAGTAATAAACAATGTGAAATTAAATAGTTCTACTTTAGATAAAAATTTTGTTTGAATTTGGAGTGTAGCTAAGGAAGAGTATTAGAGTTAAGGGTATAAACTAAGGTATCTCTGGAACACGACTTTCTGAAAACAAATTTTATTATTTGTATAACATTTTTGGGGTGTTTTTTTAAGCACCCCATAGACACATACTGCATAAGCTCAAGCAATAAGTATGTATTAGTAAAATTGAGAGAGCTTTTGAATGTGTGAGTCACACCGACAATGCAGTATGAAAAATCAAAATCGTTTTGTTTTTTCGAATGAATTTGATATTTTTTTTTTTTTTTAAATTTATGAATTTTATTATTTGTCATTTTAAATTAAAAGAAAAATTAAAAAAATATTTTAAATTATTTTAGTTTTAAACAAATTTTTACACAAAAATAAAATTTTGATTGACGAATGTGTAGAAAAATCATCAAGCACACACGTATAGGAGGGTTCATCGGCAGTAGCTCTCTGCAGTATGTTTCTATGGGAACCTTTAAGAAGATTTCATTTAAGTGCGTTAAGTTCGGTTAAATCCGATTGAAATCCAGGTTTTCCAAAAATTTCAAAATAATTCGAAGCTAATGTTTTAAAACAGTTTAAGATAAACAAGACCTCTAAATTGGAACCAACAGCCTTTTTTTTTTGCAGATTTGACCTAAGAGATGAACGAATTTTTCGTAATAATTCGATTCTATTGTTTTTAAAACAAAAAATCTACATCGGAACCATAAGACTTTTCTACAGATCTGACCTGAAGATTCAAAAGATTTGACCTAAGATTGTGGCGAAAAAAATAGTCTCCTTTTCGCGGAGGACAGAAATCACATAAAAATTGTTTGTCAATAAACAGAAGACCGCTACTGTTTTTAACTTAATTATGGAGAATTAGTTATAAAACTATCATAAGTTTGGACCTCAAATTTCCTTCATACTAAACTTTCTTTATTCCCGTCTCGGTTTTTCACTTAAAATCTTGGCGATAAGAGTAACGTGAAAGGAGGGCAAATTAAAAAGAAAAAAAAAATCTTAAAATGATATCAAGAATTTTGGAAAAATGCCATGAGGAATTCTTAATGTTGGACTCTGAAATGTGAGCAAGATTCCTAACAATTCAATCGATTCAGTTCGGCCGCTCTTCAATTTCGATTAGTGTTTATAAACCGGTTAACCGAAAAACCGGTTTTTTCTTCAAATTTCGGTTATTTGCGAACCGGTTAATTTGAAATATTCAATTTCGGTTAAACGGTTTACCCGGTTTTTATGTGTCGGTTAACCGGTTTCAAAAATTTGCTAAAAATATCACTAAATTTCGTCCTTTAGTTGCTTTTTTCTGAATTTAAAATATAAGAAAATATTTTTAAACTACTAAAAATTATTGCTGTTTGAGTTAACAAGTAGTCAGGTGATAGATATATTTATTTGTTGGAAGCTAAATATATTTTAAAACTGTATGTATAATAAATATATAGATAATTAAGCATTCCATTTACAAAAACGTTAATTTCATGCGAATGAAATTTTCCAAAAGAAAAAAATAACCTACTAATGTATAGCTTTAGTGAAAGATAAGATTTTGTATAATATAATGGGAAAACAGACTTCAAAAGTAGATCTAAATAAGTGCAGAAAATTACTTTTAAATGATTAATACTCTTCTAAAAATTAAAAACAAATCCCTTTTTAGCAGAAAAAATATTAATTATTTTTCCAATTTTATGCAGATATTTTTATCACATTTTTTTATAAAAACTTTTCCTTAAGAGAAAAACTTTAAAAGCGGAGAATATAAATCATAATATAAAGTACATTATCTTAGGTCTAAAGCTTCCTTTTTGCAAAATTTTATTTTTAAGCTAGAAAAAAAAAAATCTTAAAAAATACTATATGGGATAAAAGATGTCAAAAAAGTTGTTTTTAAAAATATTTTTATAAATTTGCGATGTAAATCAATCGCGATTTTTAAATAACAGTGCACTGCTTATTATTTGGCACATGGTTAAACCAATAAGTTGAAAAACACTTTTTTTAACCAAAAGTATTTTTATTATGCTTCAAATTAGAGCAATTATTAAAATGTCGGTTAACCGGTTTAACCGGTTTTTTAGTAGACGGTTAACCGAAAAACCGGTTTTTTAATTTTACCCAATTTTCGGTTAACCGTTAAACCGGTTTTTTGAAAAGTCGGTTTTTTATAAACACTAATTTCGATTGATCAATTCTTTTAGATAAATCTAAAACACAGAATCTTTAATTTTTATACCCACCATCAAAAAGATGGGGGGTATATTGATTTTGTCAGTCCGTGTGTAACATGTCGAAGGAATCGTCTAAAACCCCACAAAGTATATATTTTCTGTGTCCTGGTTAGATTCTGAGTCGATCTAGCTATGTCCGTCCGTCTGTCCGTTTGTCCTCCCATATAAGGTGAAAATCAACGAAATTGTGTTCAAATTGTTCAAGGACCAATGAAAACTCGGAAACAAAACATGGGCGTGGTCCGCCCACTTTATCGCCCCCTCCCATATAACGTAAGATTTGAAAAAGTTGATGGTGGGTATATAGATTCGGCCGGGTCGAATATAACATTCGCGCTTGTTTTTTTTTTTTTGTTTTTGAAAAAAAGAATTTAGGATTTAAATTTAGTACCCTAAACAACATTAGAAACCATTTTTTGAACCTCAAGTGGCAGCTCGTATATGCGAAGGTCCTTCTTGACATGCCCCGGTGGAGTTCCCAACTGTGTGATATTGAAATTTTGAGGATTCCTCCGACCACATCCTAGAAGGAACTGCTGACTTAACATTATATTGTGTTCTTTAACAGTAAGAAGCTTTGTTTTCTTGTGTAGGTAGTGCGGTGAGGTAATTTGTAGGCTTTGGTTCTTAAGGCTGCATTTTGGTAGCTTTGAATATATCTCCATTGGGTGTCACTCAGTAAAGGGTTCCACACAGGCACAGCGACTGATGGTCACTCAAATAATTTACTATCCATCTCTTCAAATTGTTGGCCATTGTGGACTGCAGGATGTCCTGGAAGAGAGTGGAGAGTCTGACGGTATCAAAGGCCTTCGACAGGTCAAATACCACGAGGATAATCCATTCACATGGCCTCTGCTGGTTTTAGCCATGTGCGATTTGAGTTGCGATGGCAGCTAATTCTGTGGTGGTGCTATTTATCTTACGGAATCCATGCTTGTTGAGCTGGGGTATGACCAGGCTTCTCACTGACAGGTCCTGTACTCCCCGCTCCTATAGGTTCTTTAGCCTCAGCATGTCCCATCTGAGCCAATCGCATTTGAAGGCTTAGCGTTGTTGATGACCACCGCAACTTCAGTTCGGGCGAACAGTTTTGGTATGTCTGTGACTTGAGAATTGTGAAGTTTGCGAACAACATTTGAATGCTCAATAAATTGTTGAAAAAAGCACGCGAGCATACCTTAGGGTCGGTCATGGTGGTCTCCTCAAACTTAATACTATCATACCTCTTATTCAGGTTAAAGAGAGACCGATCAGTTGACTACAATTTCTAGGTAGGTAGCCAACGATTTCCACAATTTCTCTTGGTAGCTCTCCAAACCTCCACCTAATATACATGTTTTAAACATGTTATTCCCCCATGATTTCAGAATTAGAACATATAATGGAATATGATGAAACTAGTGTGTCAGCTGCACTTTTTGGAAGATTGGCTCATCAGAACATCCTCCCTACAGGGAACTTAAAGTTCCTTGAGGTCATTGCAAACATTCTTTCTTCACTGCTTTAAGACGAAGTATGCCTTCCACTCGACTACGTCCTAGCTCCACATAATCGACCTAAAAACTACTACCTTTTTTGCATAGTATATTTTGGATCCATTCAAATTTTTTTTATCGCTTAGAATGAGTCCTTTAGTAGATTCTAGACCAATATCTTCCTACAATAAATTGTCATCCATTATTTTGGAAGCATTTGGATCTTGTTTGTTTTTTAATTCAAATGCAACAAAGAGAATATAATCATAAAGAGAAATAGTCGATTATTATTTATATAGCACAACATTTCATTAAGAGTATAAAATTCTTGAAATCTTCTAGAACTTAGTCCAACCCGATAAAGAAATTTAAAGAAAAACAAAGTCTAAACAGAGCCATATTAAAATTTGGACCACTAATTAATATTATCTAATTTACAAAATATAACAAATCCTCCATATAAAAAAGGGTACCCCTACTTCGTCTTAACAGACGCAGACAAACTTTTACTTGTTCCATTTACCACACGGTTGGACAATAACAGGCTATTGGCAATTTTCCTTAACTTCTTCTATTTTTTTTTTTTTGCTTCATTTTTCCAACAAATTTTAAGGCCGTTAAAATATAAAACAAGCTGGTGTGGTGGACTTCTTGTTTTAGACTTTTTATAAACTATTTCTTCACCATAAAATTATTTGCAAAGATTCCAGAGGGAGGTAATGGGGGAAGATATAATGGCAAGCTTTTAAAACTACGTAATGCATTAGCAATAGTCTCTAAAGAGTAGCAGCCACATTAAAAACAGAAAAAAAACTAATATAGGAAAAAAATACTAAAAAACTGTTGTTAGCCGCGGGAAAATCACTATATCAGATTTTGCATTTGTTAAGTTCTGTATTTTTTCCACTTGCTTGTTTTAGTTCTTTTTTTACATTTTTTGTATGTGATTGACAAGTTGGTATTTGGTATGGATCAACATGCTTGTAAGTACTTACCAAAACTGGTAACTCGAGTTTCTAATATTGGTAAAAACACAAGAAAAAAAATTAAAAACAATGTGAATGAGTTTGTGTATTAAAACATAAATACGTTTATGGTTGATTTGAAAAAAAAAAAAGTTTTACATTATTATTGACACAACAGAACGGAACAAACTGAGGCACTTGCTAAAAAAAAATATTTTAAAAAAAATTTTTTTCTGTTGTTAGAAAAAAAACACAAACTTTTGTTTTTTTTCTCTACACAAAATATTGAAAGATCCATAAATCTTCAAAAAACTTCAATTCACTTTTAGCCATCATTTGTTTTTTTTTACAAACAAAAAAATTTAATACAAAAGTCTTAAGAGAAAAAAAGTTAAAGTTCGTTACTACCAAAAAGAGTGAAAAGAAAGGAACAAATAATGCTTTTGATCATCAACATCATGATCATGTTCATAATGCACATTATTGTCTACGTACATAACATTTTATTATTCTTACACACATGTCTGTGATACCCTTATGACCTGGGCTTAAAGAAGAGAAAAATAACCCAAACCCCAAAATATAAAAAAAAAAATAATATAATAAAAAAAGCTTAACCATAACTTAAGTAGCCACCATCATCATTGGTGATCGACCGACACTATATAACAACACTAATGTTTATAGGGATTAAGTTAGTGTTGTATGAGACTAAAAAATACTCTATAAATGACATCCACTAATGAGTTAAAATGCTTATAATAACATTACGTTACTCATACTTTAGAAGCCATTATGAATTTATTATGCTCTAACTTTTTCCTATTACTTCGTTAACTTTTCAAAAATTTTACTGAGTCCTTCATGTGATCAATGCAATATGATAAGGTAGTTGAAGGCTCTCATTATAATATATTATAATAAGAGAAACTATAGTTTCTTAGTTATGGTAAATGAATATTTGCTTTGTATGGGGGGTACCACTCTCCCTGCTCAGATCGTCAAATAAAAATTCGTCTTCAGCCATCAAATCGTTAGCGGTATCTGACGGAGTTATTTCGCGAATAAAATGTTAATACTAGAATAAAAAAATTTTTTTGAAAATGAATTATCCATGGGTTAGTAACGACAGTAAATTTTTGTTCTAAAAAAGTTCCGAGAGAATAAAGTGTTCAAGCGAATGTGTCGATTTTTTCTCGGGAAGGTTAGGTTCTATGGTCAGTGACTCTGAAAAACATCCCACTTGGGTACATGATAGTAATCTAATTCCGTTGTTTTATCCAAATGCAACTAGTACAGTCTTGTTTCCTAATAAGACTGTATTACTATTGCCCTTCACCACATATTTCCTGTAAGGAAGGGAAATAGCAATCTTAACTTCGGAACACATAGGTCAATATAGTCGAGAGTTGGAAAGCCTAAATATATATACTTCTCAACTCTAATAAAGCCTGACTATCGCATAGCAGGTGAAACTCTTCCTCAGTCTCATCATTACAACTCCTGTAAAAGTCGTTTAAGAGAATACCCATCGTAAACGCATCAGTCCTTATAGTACATTGAGCAGTAATTATTGACACCAATAACCTCACTTGCGCTCTAGAGAATGCATATAGCTTTTGTCCTGTACCCATAGTAAGTTGGCCAGATAATTCTTGTAACCTGACAATTGTGTTTATTCTTCCAACTTGTCTGAGTTATCTGATAGAGTTCCATATGGAACCAAAATTTGCATTGCGCAAGTGAAATACTGTTCGGGTGATTGATAAATTCATCTTTAAGTGCCGATCCTTGTTTGGCAATAGCAACCGCAATATAATTCCCAGAATACAGTTCCGAGCCCTGGAAATCAAATTATCTTAAAACCCAAATTACATTAGCGCGTAAGCAGCAGTTTGTGCTGACACAATGAGCTGATATTTTAGAATGCACTGTTTGTTACTTTGAGTCTACATTAGACAAATGTTTATCAAGACAAACGTCAAAATCAGTGCGAATCTATACAAAGTAGCCTCAGTTAAACAGCTGATTATTATTTTTTGTTGTTACAGCTATCAAACTGCATATATAAAAAATATTAATGAATTCGCCATACTGTTGTTTTTGCACAACTGTTGCCACCTTCCATAAACTCGAATTCATATTGACGTTTGTCTTGTAAAAATTTGTCTAATGTAGACTTAAAGTTATGGAGTTGATGACATTGGGTCAGCAGCAGTTTGCAGTTCTGTTTTATTTAGCCCTGTTTCTAAATTCACTGCGCTGCTTTCAGATTGAGAGCGATACAAAGAAAGTGAGCAAATAAATGAGAGGCTAAAATACCCAAGTAGAATAAAGCAAGATAGTGCTTGTAAATTTTTGCTGCATATGCTTAAATGTAATTATAATGGCAGCAACAAGTTATTCTGACAATGAACAGTTGATGATTTTTACTAATACTGTTGTTGACTACGTGTTGATATAATTTGGGCTTAATATTTGAAAGACTTGCTGAGAGATATCCGACTTTCAGTTACCGAATTACTGCTTTATCGATACAGAAATATTTTTCGACACATTGCCTTATCGGCACGATAAATATGATATCGAAATGAACCGTCATCTCGACCTGACACTACAATCGGCATAGATACCCACTAAAGATCGAACGTCTGATTTACTGTAAGTAAAAATACATATATTTATATCCGATGATACTCCAACCAGTTTGCTGTTCTTTTTGTAGCGGAAATTTTATGAATTTTCAAGAGACGAATCAAATATAGACAAAGTTAAGGGGTATCCGTTCTAAAACAAATGTAACATTGAAATGTTTCTTGTAACATCTCGATAGGTAGTTTATTAAAACCTGGTGATATCAATAAAATCATTCCCTTGGGAGTTCTTTAAATATAAAGAGGTCAGTTTAAGTACTCAACTAATGCTAAGCTATGATTTCGTTGAATTTCGCAAGTATGTAGGAAATAGTATTAGATTTCATTATTTCTGAAATGTCCACTTAGAACCTAACTTTATTTTTCTAAATCTAGCTATAGCGTACACATCAAGCACCCAAACTTTAAACCAACATCATATAAATTTTTTGGCTGCACACTATGTACTACCGTCTTAAAACACCATCTCCCAAAAAAGGAAAAAATTCACAGCAAAACAATAAAACCATTCATTGTATTTGTCTCCTTTTTCCAACAAATCCTATAAAAAACAATTTTATACATTTGACCCTTTTTTATAAGCTGTTGTTGGCATAAAGTAAACAGGCTGTTTAAAAAATTAAATAAAGTTTTTAGAAAAACAAAAAAAAAAAAAATACCACCGATCTTTTTATTTTCATCATTTGGTTTTGGATGATAACATATTGTGGTGGCTGTCGTTTTTGGTAATACTGAAATTATATTGGTACTACGTTAAAAATTATTATGCGTTAACATTGCATGGGCGGTTCAAAAGTTCAAATGGACTTTAATTTATACCCATCTTAATCATTTATTGCCCTTATTGTTTGTAAGACATTCATGTTAAAGCTGTGGTTACAATTGTTATGTAGTCGATTTATTTTCTATATATTTTTTTTCTTAAGGCTTTTGGTTTTAAAAATATCATAAATAAATGGCTTATGACTACCGACTTTTACTTTTATTTGATCAATGATGTTTAAATAATCAATTTATATAAATGGTGGGGTTGGTTATTGGTAATATTGGCCTGAGGGTTTTTGTTATTATAAATCTTATACAATTATTTAGTTCTAAGGAAAGGTTAAGTATAGATTAAGGGGTAAATGGTATAAATGATTTAATTGTTTTAGGAAGTACAGGGAATTTAAAGCGGGCATACAAATTTCTAGTATTCATGTAAAATTTTTGGACATTTATAAATACCTCCTCAGTAATTTTGCAATTTATGATATTTTTAAAAGAAATTTATTTCTTATATATTTTGAAGATGGTTTCTTTAAGATCTATAAAACAAAACTGTGTGACAAAAGTTTATACTCAAATGAAATTCTAACAGAAATTATTTGTTAACGAGAGATAAATATTTAAGCTTTCTAAACTCCAAGTTGTAATATGAACAAAAGTCATATTTATCAGCTTTCGGAATTTATTATTTTATTATTTAAAATATTAACATCCCATATTTTAAACTTTCCTTAAAAGCTTCTGGTTACTTTTAAGCCCTAAAGCTTTATATTATTAACGGTATATCATAAAGCGCAACACCTTTTATTTCCTTAGATGTTTTTTTTTTTTTCAAAAACTGTTGTCTTTATAAGATTTTTTTAGAGTGAACTATGAATCATTTTAATATATCTAATAAATAATATTGATTACACATCTATTCTCTCATAAATTATATAATAGCTTTAAGCTTTCCTCAATTACTTAAACTTAACAAAACAAAAACAATTTTATAAAGATTTTTATTAAAGATAAATACCAAAAAATCAACTAAAACTAAATTGAAAATGTAATATCATATAAGACAACCTTTTTTTAAAGATATTTTAGAGTAAATAAGCCAAGATATTAAACAATAAATTAAAAGCCAAATAAAATTGGCCACAAATGTCGTTCTACTTTTATAGAAGAGAATAGAACCAAATAAAAAAAAAAAAAAAAACTTCTGACCAAAACTAAAGAATCAATATTACACATATTGAAACTCGTACGTTAAATTTACAAAGTAACAAAATCCAATAAAAGAAAAACTCATGCAATTTTCTTGTTTTCGGAAAAAAAAAATAAAACAAAAATTGTTTTAGAAACATTGTAAAATAAAAAACAAGTTGTTTAATATAACAAAACCAAATTGAAGAAAAAAGTACAAAAATAAATGCGTATAAAATAAAAAAAAAAAAAAATCCTACAAAAAATAAAGTTCAAATTCTTTGTGGATGTTTTTTTTTTTTTCAGTTTTGTTGATTTTTTCCAAAAGTTGCGCTATAAAAAGTTTTGTTTTTTGTTGTTGCTTACTTTGACCATTGTATACGACATCGTAAAATTTTCATCAAATGATCATCAACATAAAAATAAATTTCAATATTGTACCATTTAACGGTGATGTTATTTGTTGTAGTTGTTTGTTTCTGTTGCCGTTGTTGCTGTTTTATATTCGCAACATTTGCTGCTGCTTGCGCTATTGCTATTGCGCTTTTGCTGCTGTTGTTGCAAGTAACAGTTTTTTTATTCTGCGATTCTTTTGGCATTAAGCCAAAAATGAAATTTTTGTTTTTTTAGAAGCAACATATCACATATACATGCATGCAAACATGGTAAAAAGAGCATGAAGTTTAGAGATGTAGAACTTTGATTTTAAAGAAACCGATTATTATCAAATTTATATTTTAGGATGGTTTGTTAAGGAACAAGATTAAGATAAATTTAGCGAAATAAAAAATTTTTATACGATTTTGCAGTTAAAGTCAGATTAAACAACTTGCAAAATTATAAATTTTAAATTTAAGCCATATTAAAGCTCTTCATAGTAAAATCTATTATTTTAACTGATAAAAAAAATTCATTATTATTTAAAGTTTTCCAAATTTCAAAACAAATTTATTTAATAAAATGTTTGGACAAAATTACCTTTATTTGCAGCATAAGACAGAATTCATTTCTCTAATATTTATTAAATAAGCTTTAACTTTAACTTTCATTTCATAGTCATAATTCTATGCATTCTATTGAATTATATTTTCTATAAAAGCTTTCGGAAACTTGTGTAGTTTATAAAAGCTTTAATGTAATGTTAACTTTACTAATACACTTTAAATTTTCTAGTTAACGCTAATTAAAAAAACGCTTTTAAAAGCTTAAATATTTTTCAAAAAAATTACCTGTAAAAGTTTTAATAAAAGACATACATTCTAACCACAAAAGAAATTTAAAATTCTTTTGGTTAAAATTAACTTCATTTAAAAAAAAAGAAGTTTTGTTTTTCTGTACCTTAAGTATTATTTCAAAATCAATTTTAAAAGTTTTTTGAAACTCATACATTGAAACATTTAAAAATATTTTTCAATGAATTGAAATTACAAAAAGAAATTTCAATAAATTATAAAAACAAATTATACAATAAAATAAACCAAAAAGCTAATTTTAAAATTTAAAATTAAATTTTAAAATTTTGTTTGAAATATTTTTAATATTTCAAATTAAAAAAATAGTTATAATAAAAAAGATTAAAAATTATAATAAAAAGCTTTAAGATTAAAATAAAAAAGTTGTAAAAAATTAATAAATTAGACTTAAAAATTGTAATAAATAATGTTCAAGATTTAAATATTTTTATAAAAAGGCTTCAACATTTTAATAAAAAAGGAAATAAAATTTTACGCATAAAGCTTCTTAAAAAATATAAAGCTTTTTATTAAACCTGTTAAAATAAATAAAACTTTTAATAAACAAAGTCTAACAATTTTAATATAAAAGACTAATGCTTTTAATAAAAAAGCTTAGAACTTTTAACTAAGATTTTACAAAAAAAGCTTGATTCATTTAATAAAAAAGCTTGTAGTTTTTAATAAAAAGGTTGAGTTTTTTATAAAAGAAGCTTAAAACTTCTTAAAATATAAAGCTTTTAATAAAAAGCTTAAAATTGTTAATAAAAAAAAATTAAGATTTCAAAAATTGCTTGATTCATTTAATGAAAAAGCTTATAGCTTTTAATAAAAAAGCGTAGACATTTTTATTAAAAAAAACTTAAAGCTTTTAATAAAAAACCTTAAAGCAGTTAATAAAAAGATTTTATTAGAATCTTAAAACTGTAAATAAAAAACACATAAAGCTTTTAATAAGAAAAAAGCTGAGTACTTTAAAAAAAAACCTAGAGCTTTTAATAAAAAAGCTAAAAGCTTTTAACTAAAAATCTTAAAACTGTTAATAAAAAAGCAAGAAGCTTTTAGTAAAAAAGCAAAAATATTTTAATACAAAAATTTAGAATTTTTAATAAAAAAGCTTAGAGTTTTTATACAGATTTTATGAAAAGGTTAAATAATTTAATGAACAATCTTATGGTTTTTAATAAAAAAAATAAGAGCTTCTAATAAATAATTAAAGCTTTTAATAAACGAAGCTTAGAGCTTTTAATAATTATTACTTAAAAAAAACATTAAAGTTTGCAAAGCTTAAATCATTTAATGATGAAGCTTATGGCTTTTAGGATGCTTAAAGATTTGATTAAACGAAACTTAAATCTTCTAATAAATAAAGCTTAAAGCTTTTAATAAACGAAGCTTTGATAAATATTTGTTTAAAATTCTTATTATGCAATTAAAGTTAAAAAAAAGCTTTCATCATAAGAAGCTATCTTAACAATAATAATAAATTTTACAACTTTGTATTCTTCAGCTTAAAGATATTAGAGATAAATTTAAAAAATTAAGTTTGTAATAATAAAATATCATAAAAAGCTTTTGTGTATGAATTTTAGGATTTTTTTTAAACAAAACATCAAAGATTGGAAGAAAAGTAACTTAAAGCTTTCAATAATGTATTTAATAATAAAGCTTACAATAACAAAAAGCTTTTAAAATTTGACAGTTTATGTTTAGATATTAATATTTATGTAGTTTTTCTTCCCCCGAACGAAATATCAATAAATATTATAGATAATATAGAATAATAGATTATACCAGCAAAGCTTTTCTTAAAATACTTATCTGGTTGAATTTCTTTAAAAAATAAAATTTTATATCAGAATTCTATAAAAAAAATTAATAAGAGCTTTCATAAAGCTTTTTTAATCTAAAGTGAAACATTAATCATGTAAACATTTTAAATTGTCTTAAACTCCTTGTAATCTCTTTTGAAATCTCTTACCTCTTCTAATCGATTACTTTCTCGCATAAAAGCTTTTACACTATTTATAACTTTAGCCTGCCTTTTTCAGCTCAACTAAACAGTCAGTCAACCAGGGATAAAGTAAAATTTGCTGTTCTTTTTTTTTTTTGTGATTTTGTATATTTAAGTTTACGTATTTTATTTTCTTGCTAAAGTTCTAAAGATAGAATTTTATACTCTGTTTGTTCAAATGTTCTATAAGACGCAGACAAAATATAAAATAAACAAACAATCCAACGAACAGATAAAAACACATGCTTGCAATAAAAGCAGCAGCAAACAGCAACAGAAGAAAGAAAAAAAAATACTTGCAACAATACTGTACAAAGTTGTCAACTTTTTAAAACCGCTAAAAACTTATATATAAAAATGTGTGTAAGAGTGTGTTCAAATATGTACACATATTTATTTTAAAAGGAATTTGTTATAAGTTTGTTCAGGAGAAAGGAGTTGCCAGAGTATTTCACTTTACCAAGCAAGATGTTAAAAGGAAATTTAATATATATAAATTTTTTTCTTTGAGTTTAGCAATTTAGCAATTTTTGTTTTAATATACAGTAAAATAGATGGCTATGTTTAAAGGCGGATTATTTTATGAATTACGTGGAAGTTCTTCAGTAATTGAACCAAAAATATTAATAGAAATCTGCAGCTTTAAAAATTTGCTAAAACTTTTGGTAATACGTACACACTACTTTTTATTTTTCATATATGTGAACTCTGGCAACCCCTAATCAATGTTAATCATTTGAGTTTTTTTTTAAATTTATTGTATAATTTGTTTTTTCTTCGCGACTTCTGTTGTGATATAATGTATAATTTGGTATTGGTTTGTTTCCTTCTGCCTAACTGTTGTTACCTTCTGGTCCCCAGAGTAATGTTTATTCTTAGCAGAAGACATGATTTTGTATTTGTTTTCCTCTACTCCAATAGTATACATAACTGTGACTCACATGTCTCTTATATAGAAAATAAAATTTTGCACATAAAGAAAATAGAATTTTCATCTATAAACTGCTTTAAAATATTTTAGTTTTCTTCAGCCTCATCTCAAATCCATAGCATCATCTGTTTGTAGACTCTTTACTTAACTAAAACAAAAATAATAAAAAAGAGACTAAAAAGCACAGCTTGACGCGTTTGTCCTATAAACTAAGTTTAGGTAAACTTAGTTTTAGCATTTATTTTCTTCTCAATACTTGTATAAAAAAACAACGATGACAGTAGTAAATTTTGGCGCGTATCAAAAACAAAAATCAATTGTCATGTTGTATGTCAATGACGGAAGCATTTCTGGCCAATTTGTGTGTACAATGTTTTTTTTTTTTCGTTTTGTTTGATTTTTGGTAAATTTTTTGTTGGTCTTTCTTTACGGTTTTAACGATTTTTATTAAAAAAAAAAAAGCTCTAAATATATTTTTGTGTCCATGTATAGGAATTTAAGCCGCAGCTTATCTGTTACACAAAAAAAGTATGTGTATTTTGAAAATTATGTTCCAGGGTTGTATAGTTTATTATAAACCAGCTGATTATTGTTGGGTGATAAATGTTAAGGTTAATCATTATGGTCTTTTGTTACACGTTTGGCTAAAAAGCATTTTTTTCTACTTATTTTTATTTTTTTGGATTTGGTTGTAGGCACAAACCAAAGTCAACCAAAAATGAAAATAAGGCTTATATATTTTAGCCTGATATGAATCAGGTTAAGTACACAAAACCGCTTTAAACAACAAAAACAACGGCACACAAGCGGATCTCAGAAGAAAAAAATTAAAGTGTCATTATGGTAACAAAAATGATCATAAATTAGATCATACCATACGATCATACATACAGATTTTTTTAAGTTAAAAACAAACAAAAGGATGGCCAAAACAAATAATTTTCTTTTGGGTTGACAGTCATTGAAAGAGTATAGTTTTTTTTTTTTTTTTTGAGGTTTAAGCTATATTTCTTATGAAATGAGTGTGATTTGTTAAACATTAAGACTTAAGTGATTAACTTAATGGCTGAACTT
The DNA here is from genome assembly GCA_951394005.1 of Protophormia terraenovae. NCBI lineage: Eukaryota > Metazoa > Arthropoda > Insecta > Diptera > Calliphoridae > Protophormia > Protophormia terraenovae. The sequence continues at coordinate 30,279,681 of OX596074.1, read as the reverse complement.
TAAAGGGTATTTCTTAAGCTCTACGTACCGAAATGTCACAAAATATTACAAAACAAAATCTTTGTAAAAAAGAATTATATTTTAGCGTTTTCAAACTGAAAGTAATTCTTAGGAAATAGGTACTAAGAACACTTCCAATTTGTAAACATAACATATGAAAAATTACTTAATCCGTACAATTTTTGTTTAATAATGAATCACTTTTTCAACGTACAAATGCAGAAAGGATCATGTTAATTATTATTATATTTTTTTTTTTGTGGATTATGGGACTCATTATATGACACATTATTCAATCAGGATGATATCTTACTTCCAGCAGTTCTTGTTCAAATCCTATTTTGGAAACCTTTTGCGAATGGATTCAGAAAGATCCCTAATAATTAGTGGAATTATAAAGTTAAGAATAAGTATGCTAATTTTAAAATTTGCGAGTAAATAATTAAACTTTTCTAGAATTTTTTTTTCCACAATTTTAGTTGCGGATTAAATATTCAGAGTAAAGCTATGTTCTCATTTATAAAATATTTGACCAAATTTGCGTGTCTACTAGTTTTACAAAAATAATGTTTCCCATTGTTTGATCTCGCAAATGTTTTGTAAGAGAAAACAGCGTCCAACAAGATTAGTAAAATGATTAGTAAAAAATATTTTCCACTTAAATTGGAGAAGTCAGAAAATGATTTATATAGTGGTTACAGCATTTTGGTCAAATATTTGACTAGTCTGAACATACCTTAATGTAATATTCATAATTTATTAAAATTCAATTCATGGGTTAAATGCAAGTCTCTGTGTTCCATGGCTTATAGACGATACATTTAGTTCTAATTACATAAAAAAGGACGTAAAAATCATCCAATTTATCGCATAAGTGATAAAATGACGGCTTCATTGTTAAGGACATTTCAGCACGATAAATGTTCCAAGCATAGGCCTAGATTTATAAAAGCTTGATTGGAGGAAAAACAAAGAATGTATGTTAGTGGTCACCACAATCTCCTGATCTGAATCCGATTGATAAAATATGGATGATTACATAACTTAATATCAGCAAAAAGTATTTCAAAATGACGAAGAACTTTTCCTAGAACTGGACAAACTATTATCAATGACTATTGTATATTTATTTATTTTTTTACATTTTTCTTTATTTATTGAATCTGCCAACAAGTAGGTCTAACAATAAGTATTTAAATCTTATAACTAAAATTAAACTAAAGTGTTAGTTCTCTTTTGAAAGCTATGAAGGCAAATAAGTCTTAGTTTAGTAGGTTGGTAGTTGATGAGGCTTGCGTTCAAGTAAGTAATCTTGCCAATGGATTAGGTTGAAGTTATAGTTTTAGAGTGTATCTTTCACGAATTTTAATAAGTTCGTCTTTTTCCAATGTTATTTCTAAGTCCCTATGGATGTTTTCATTCCTTTTATACCATGGTGCTCCTGTCATGGTCCTAAGAATTTTTGATTGGGACTTCTGTATAAAATTTATATTGGAATTGCTTGCTGTTCCCCATAATTGGATTCCGTACGTCCAAATCGGTTTTAAGATGCTTTGTACAGGATGACTTTGCAGTTAAGGCTTAATTTTAATTGATTATCCAGTGCATATTAGAAGTTTTAAATCTCACATATAGTCTCATGGCTTTTTATATGACGACGTCAAGTAAAAAGTCTGTTGAAATATATGCCAAGGTATGTCACATGGTCAAACTATGGGATGTTTACATTTGTAAGCGTGGCAGGGGGAAATTTCCCATCCTGAGTGTTAATGCAACATGTTTACTTTTGAGTACATTTACTTTTATTCTCCAGTTCTTCAACCACGAGTCTTAGATATTTATCGAGCTCTCTAGATGCAGTGTATGGCTCCACATGTGAACTAAGGATTGCCGTATCATCTGCAAATGTGGAAATAGTCCATTTATCACAAATCTCTCACACAGCCATTATACTTTACCCTTATTGTCGATAGGTAAGATTCTAGTAACCTATGTGTACTAGGGGGCAATGAACATTTAATTTTATGTATTCCCAATAAGCACACAAATTTCAAAAATTCAAGCCTTGGAAAATTTTGCTGGAGTCCGACATGAATTCAAATATAAAAACATTTTAAACATGAAATATAATTGAAAAAAATAAAATTTTTCAAGTAAAATAAATTTGACTGGAATTTAAATTTCCTTTTCACTGGAGAATGCTATTGAATTAAAGTGTAATACTATTTTAATTCAATGCTTGGTACTGGATTCAAGGCTGGAAATACATTTGGTTACAATTTGAATTCCAGCAAAAATGCTTATTGGGTTAGACCTTTATGCCAAACTTTGTCGAAAGCTTGTGCCACATCAAGGAAAATCCTTTGCTCAAAAAATTTTCTTATCTCTCCAGTAAGACGATAAACTTATTTGATGGTGTCATGATATTCACGGAATCGAAACTGGTGAACTGGGATAAACAATGTTCATTTAAGAATGATATGATTTTCCTTGAAATATTATTTAAAATATTTTTGACAAGCAAGGCAGCAAACTTATTGCCCTATATGAGGATGGAACTGTTAAGTCTTCTCCCTTTTTTTTCTTTTCTTTGCAACTGTATTTTTTTTTTAATAAAAAAAAAAATTATTTTTTGTTGATCATATGAATAGATTGAATTCTCAGATGGGAAGTTTTTTCCTCTTATCGCTTTTAGACCCGTTAGTGCTTCAACAAATGTTGGTGTCAGATTCAATGGATGAACAAAAGATAAAGTTAAATTTGCTTTTAATATTGATCTCTCATTGGAACAATACTACAAGCCAATTGATTTCACTATGTCACTTTCAATTGGCCTTTTTTAAGCAATATATCGTCAATGAAGTCATTGGAAAAATTTATAGAAATTCTTCTGGTATACTTCAAATTAACAACAGTCTCGCGCTGTTAAAAAGCGTTTTTTAATTTAAACAATTAGTTCTTATATCCTTTTGGAGACATTTAGTGACAGTCTTTCAGAGAACCAGTCATTCTTGGTTATTGAGGGTCAGAATTTATTAGCTCAGATTTCTTGGAATGATTTACGGAAAACCGATTTTTTATTTTTTAATATTTAAGATCAACAAAAATATTAAGAGTTCGTTAAAATTCTATAGATAATTTGTTTACATTTTGACTCATCGACAATCAAGAGGTAAAATGCCAAATATTTTGATACCAAAGCCAAATTCGTTTCCAAGAGAACGCAAGACAGTGAAATAAAACATAACATTAATTAATAAAACATAAACATTAATTTCAAATATCTTTCTTGATTACAATATCTTTTAGTGTCAGATTTAACAATAAATTGAATTTTTGAAATTCGATCGTTTGTCCGCAAGCAGATGGCTATACAAAAGAAAATTTTAATTTTTTTTAACTTTTTTTGAACTTACTAGAAAATATCGATTGAGTTAATTTTGAGCATAACATTTTAGGGTAATAAAAAAGCTTAACAACGACATAAGGAGTGAGATAAAACTTGATTTCTGAAAAAGATAAAGTCACAAGAATGACTAAACATGTTCGGCCGTATAATAGCATGTTGGTTTCACTTCTTCGAAATCAAATATGTGCCATGTTAAAGCTATGCCTAAACTATACTTAATCAAAGCTAAGAAAATTTTAAATAAAAACTCTCAGAAGAACTCTGAAAAAAAAAAAAAAAAAAACAATCAAAGCTCCTCAATAATTACAAAACTTTTCTCATGATTCAAGGTACAAGCTTTATATACTAAATTTTCAATAAAATGGTCCTTAATACACAGAAAAAAGTCACCAATTAACAAATATATATGAAAATAATTCATTCAATTATAAACTTGTTTAAATTTGCACCTCTCACCAAAATGACTATATCAATTACTAAAAACTTACAAAAAATGAGAAACAGAAAAATATTTCCAATTAATAAATTAATTAAATCAAGCAAGTAGATTATTGAATGAATTAAAAAAGTGTGTAGGAAATAAAATCATACTAAAATAAATGTTTAATAAATGCGAAAACGTGATCACTCGAAAGCGTGAGCGACTCAGAAATGTGACAAATTTTTTTACGCAGACTATTATAAAACGTGAATAAAACATGAAAGCTCAAAAACGTGAACAATTATTATTTTTTTTTAATTTTTGGTGTTTACCTGTTTTTGTTTGTTAAAAGAAAAACATTTTATATTTATGTTCACCAATCGAAAACGTGAACAGTCTCGAAAATGTGAACATCCTTGATAAAAATTAGTTGACGTTTTCGCGAGTCTACTGTATTTATTAAACTTTGATGCAAAATTAAACAATTGAGTTAATTGTAAAAACGACGGTAAAAATTTTTTCTGTGTAGTATTAAACACAGAAAAATTTGGTCTGTTAAATGATTTATCAAAGATAAAAACTATTCCAATTACTTTCTTAATTGACTCAGTTACTCAAGAGATCAAAATAAAAATTTCATTTATTTTTATTAAAAATAAAATAATTGATCGGCTTTTAATTATTTTTCTTATTACATCAATTAATCAATTAATTAAATATAAATAAGAATAAGTGATCATTTGAATAACTTAATATAAAATTTTTTTAATAGGTAGAATTTCAATTAATAAAATAATTGAATATGAATCATTTGTAATGGAAATTCGATTTTAGATTTTTTTTTTTTTTAAATTTGAATTTAATTTGTTGAAATACTTCCATATAGAGCAACGGTTCTCAAATGGGGGTCCGCGACCCACAAGGGGTCCGTAAGGACATTCGTGGGGGGTCGCGAAGAGATCCCTAAAAAATATTCTTGTACACACAAGCTATATAAAGAAAATATGCTTATGAGACTTTATAATTTAAAGAAGGAATGTTCTTTCAATGAAAATATTGATAAATTATCAGGTTCATTTCAGAATGAGTTAAAATGTAACTCATGTGTTAAATTTAATTTTGAATCAACAGATTTAAAAACGTTTTAAATGAGTATTGCGGACGAAAAAATCCGTGCATACAAATCTGGTTATAAAAACTAAACCAAAGGGCGAATTTTTTAAAACTATATTTTTTTTTATTAATGACTATTAAGTTCAAGTTCTAAATTTAAAAGAATAAATTATTTCTAATTGGTTTTTAAAAAAAATATCTGGTCTTTTCCGGAATAACCTCCATTAGAGCTTTTATTGTGTTTTCGGCTACTATTTTCCTGGAATAAGCTCACTTTTTTTAAATACTGTTTTTTTTTTGTGAGTTTTTCCTTAAAATTCTTTTTTACTAGGACTCAAAATCTTTCAATTGGGCGAAGTTCTGGATTAAATTCTTTTAATACAATCACAACACCATTTATTTGATACTACTCCATCGCTTTGTGGCTACATTGAGAAGTAGCCACAAAAGGTCAGAAAAATGCGGACACAATGTGGTTTTTTAGGAAAGGAAGTTTTTTCTCAACGCACTTATTCGCGTATATAATGAAGTGCTTCTTTCGTCGCATGTACAAATGGCTTGCCAAACCAAAAACTTTTTTTGAACATTTTGATTTTTTTGTACACAATTTTTTTCCGTCACATTTCCTCTAGCATCTGCAACATAGAATTCCTGGCCACGAAGTTGCAAAACAATGCCAGTACGTACATTTCATCGTCCATTATCAGCAATCAAATTCTGCAAAAATTTCGTCTGAAGTATTGTTGCCTTCTGTTTTGTCTCTAAATTCTTTTTTGCGTTCCTATCAGGAACTTATTGTACCTTGTACGTCTCTAACAAAAGATTCAGAGCAATTAACTTTTTGTTTTTTCTAAAATTATTTTTTTTCCTCCCTACAGCCTTTACATATTTTTATGTTTAATTCCAATTTTAAGAAAAACTAACTTTGCTACTTATTACAATAAAATTTAGCACAGGGCTACTGAGCTTATTTAAAAGATTGATATAAGATGCAAAATGTTTCTTAGTATTCCAAATCTCATGAACTAATAATATTATTCCAACGTCGTAACTAATAATATTATTTTTTTTTATATTTTAATCTTTACATAACATCTTATCTGATTTTTAAATTAGTCAAAGTTGTACTGGGTCGCGGTTCCATTTCAATGTCAAAAGTGGGTCGCGAAGCAAGGTCTTGTGAGAACCCCTGATATAGAGTAATTATTTATTTAATTATAAATACATTTATTTAATTTATATAAAAATATTTAAAATCATGCCTCTGAGCAGGTTTATTGTCGAAAATCTGGTGTAAGCTGATCACAACTATTAGCTTAAGAAGGCAAAGCCATAGCAAGAAAAAAATTATGAAATTTTTGAAACCAATTTCGGGAAACAACTTGAAACCTTATTTTGATCGAAATATACCAGACATGAGATTTTTAATCGCTTTTAGGAAACTGAAGATTAATTAATTTTTTTCAATACGCATCGTTTCCTGGGAACATTCTATTGTTTAATACACAAAAAGTTTAGATTTGCTTTTATTTTTATATAAATTGAATTTTAAGAACAGTTATCAGGAATACCACGAATTTCCTTTCTCAAAGCTTCAGCCCTCTATTCAAAATGTGGTAGAACCTGCTTGCTATGTTAAGGCTATTTTTTAGGGTTCCATCTGCATTATGTATATACAATTGAATTAAAGAATTATATGACCAATATTTTTCTCAAGTATGTCATTATTCTTTAAAAATAATAAATTTATTTTAAATCAAACTCTCATTTGTCTCCAATTTTACAAAAAGACCTTTAATAAATTCTTATTAAAGACCACCTAAAAAGAAAATTTTTAATGAGGTCATTTCTTATTTAAGTAAACTCTACTCGTTGTACTCTAACACCAAACTTCTTATAACATCAAATGATACACTTGTTTATATTTTTAAAATCTTCTAATGCATTGAACAATTTTATGAATCACATCCTTATGCAATGTTTTTTTTTTTCTATATTTTTTTCATCTTATGTATGTGATACACATTTCTATTAACTAATATGGTATAAAAAAGCCATAAAAAATTATAAATAAAAAATCACAGTATTTTTTCCAACTAATTTTCCACCTCTAGTTTTTTTCTTTTATTTTTTTATATATTTCTACGTTTTACGAAATAGTAACGAAACCGGTACTAGTTAAACTCATTCATAAATTGCCTCTAAGTTATATATTTCTATACTAAGACTCTATGATGTATTTTCAATTCATTCATTTTTCATTGAATGGTTTGTTTGTTTGTGCATTCATTCAGTCATACAATGTCTTTTATTAATAGACATTTTCGTATGACCATAATAAAGTTTGTGCTCGTATCTACTATTTATATTTTTTTACCATTTTTATATATTTTTAATGCGAAACGTCTATGAAAATAAAACAAAAACAATATTTACAAGTTGGTTTATAACAAACCAAATATATCAGAAGACTCTGAATGGTTGGGTTTTATTTTTTTCTCTCCTCTCTAGACAAAATGCCATAATTTACAATAAAACATTAAATTAAATGTTCTACTTTGTTTAAAATGGCAACTATAAAAAAATAAAATGAAATAGAATAAAAAAATAAAAAATAAAAAGAAATATATATTGCCTTGAGTAGAAAAAAAATTATTACAATATTTTTCTAACCTACACCAAGGTGCAAAACAGGGTGTTAAGGATATTAAGGAGCTTTTTAATATAATAAATACTTGAAATATCATTATCGAAGGTATTTATTAAGGAACTTTGGAGACAAAATATTAGAAAATTTTAGTGGTTAATTATTGTGTTTAAATTACTGATTTCCTAATGAGAGCTGAAGAAACGCGTCTAAATTAACAATTGTGGGCGTAAAGTCTGATGACCTGTTGAACATACGGAACTTTCGGTAATTTATATATTTTTGGTACGAATGTTCTTTTAATAATTAAAAGAAGAACCTTTAATTAAAATATTGGGTCATGGATTTTGTCAGAATTTACATTTTAATAGTGAATATGGGATTATTCATTCGGCTAAAATATCATCAATAAAACTTTTTCAAAATTGAAACTAAAAATTTACGATACAATTTTGAGTATAAGATCTACGTTTGCTCGGCCTTGGAGTCTTATCTGGAAAATTTATTGCTTAAATAAAATTGATAGATATTTAGATGTTTTGAAACAAAAATTAATGATAACTTAATTTAAATTTATGGTTAACTAAATTTTCTTTAAAAAGAGCTAATGGTAACTGAATTTATTCAAAGAAAATTTATCGATAATTTTCTGATAAAAATTTATCGAAATGTTATAAAATATCAATCAAAGGATAAAAATATCCTTTTCGAAAATTTATAGATAACAAAATTTGTTTAAAAAAGTTATTTGGTTTATGTTTATGGAAAATTTATCGATAATATGTAATGAAAATTTATCGATATTTTAAATTTTTTAAAAAAATTTTTGTCGATAACTAAAATTGTTTAAAGAAAATGTTTATTATTTTTGAAAGAAAATTTACAGATAAATTTCCTTGGCTTCCTTGGTTTTTTTATAATCCATTTTATCGATAGCTATAATTTATTAAAGAAAACTTATCGATAACTTAATTAATCTAAAGAAAATTTACCCTTTACTTAATTTATTTAAAAAATCTTATCAATAAGTGGAATTACTTACAAAAAATTTTTTTGTTCTTGCACTTTTTACAATAAACTTATCGATAACTTTCTTAAATAAAATACATCGATATATAAACTTTATTATATAAAACATATCAATAACTTAAATGTTTTACTGAAAATTTATCGATATTTAAAATATCTTAAAGGAAAGTTAAGATAACTTAATAAATGTAAGGAAAACTTATCGATAACTTAAATTTCTCAAAGGAAATTTAACAACAACTTAAATTGCTTATCGTGAACTAAATTATATTGATAAAAGATTAATAGTAACTCAATTTGTATTAAAAAAATGTATCGATAATTTACATATTGTAATGAAAATTTATTGATATGTTAAATTTTATAAAGAATAATTGTCGATAACTTGTTTAAATATATTGATAACTTAAATTTTCTAAAAAAAAATTATCGCCGATTTACGTTTCTGAAACGAAATTTATCCGCAATTTTTTTAAGAAATCATAAAGATAACTAGAATTTCTTAAAGAAAATTTATTTGATATTGTACTTTTTCAAAAAAAAAAAAAAAAAAACGAAAATTCCTTCATAAAATTATCAAAAACTTGAAATTTTTTTGTCAAAAATTTTTAAAGAATTTTTTTTTTAAATGTGTATACTTTCTGCTGTTTATGTTAAGAGCTACAAATTTAATGTTTTTATTAGTTGTATAGTTAGTTTGGGTAGTAAACTTCCATTTTCGGATATTGTTGCAATAATATTAAGAAAAACAAAATGGTAACAACAAAACATGGAAGTAAGAAAATACTACTGCTAACATTTAACGCGGCGCAAATTGGGCTGAATATTATGTCTTGCCATTCAACACCGTTGTTAATGATTTCAAAGTCTAAAATTCTGCGGTGGTGCGTGACGATCGCATTTTTCGTTTACGAGAAAATTTGGAAAATGTTAAAACAAATCTAAAATATTAAAAAAAAAATGTGTTCTTTTGATTTTCATTCACATATAACTTTTGATGTAGGAATGTAATCTTCAAGCACCAATGCAGAATTTTAGTTATTATAGTCATCAACGACTATATTAACTTTCAAGGCATAATGTTCAGTCCAATTTGTGCCGTATAAAAAACAATAAAGCCTATTTTCGGCAAATTTTATTCATTCATTTAAAAAATAGAGTGCATATTTAAAAAATCCGGCTACTGAAATTAATTATACATTAGTACTCGTAATTAAGACCATAGAGAATGTTTTTAATTTAAGACCCCATAAAGTATACATTTTCTGGGTCCTGGTAAGATTCTGAGTCGATCTAGCTATGTCCGTCTGTTGAAAGCAGGATAGGGCTCGAACGGCACAACGAAGGGGGCCCAAATATTTATCCTATATAAGGTTTGTTTGGTATTGAAAATGAGCAAAATCGGTAAATAAACAAAAAAGTTATGAGCAAAATACTAAAAACACAGGGTGTCCGTTGTAGCTTAATTTCATACTTTTCTGCTGATATCTCTCTTAAAAAAAAACTATGTACGTTAACGAAATTTTCAAGGGTCGATGTAAACTTGGAAACAAAAAATGGGCGTGGTCCACCCACTTTACAGCCCACCTCCCATATAAGATGAAAGGTCAACGAAATTTTCTACAAATACTTCATGGACAAATGCAAACACGGAAACAAAAATAGGCGTGCTTCGCCCACTTTACCACCCATCTCTCAAACAACATTCGCGCTTGTTTACACTTGTAATATTATTGTTTTTTAATGTTTTTCTCTGTATCAATGTTTTTGTTTAGAACATTTTTTACTGATTTTCGGTTATTTTTCAACCGATTTTAAAATTTTTTTTATTTTTTTTGGAAAGGTATTCAAATTACCTTTCTAATTGCTGAACATAGAACAAATTGTTGCCACTAGATGGCGAAAAATTCATTTTTTATTAAAAATGCATCGAAACACCCTGTACTTGCAAATATTATCATATATTCAGCAAAAATACTCGCCGAAGGATTTTGTACAAAGTTAACAAACATCATTTGTTCGAATTCTGGAAATTTCAAACTCAAAATTTTGATTTTATTCAATAACCTAAAAATAACGGTAATTTTGTAAATAACGGAATTATGAAAAAGTCGCAGAACAAAAGTTGCTGCTGAAGCCCTAAAGAAAAGTTCTTTTTCGCAAAAAGTCGATTTTGGCATATTGCTAAATATAAAGATATTCAAAAAAGTAAAATTTTTAATACGACAAAATTTTTAAAAATGTTTTACAAATGTAATTACAAAAAACATAAAATTTGTTATTTTAGAATTTTGCAAAATTCCAGTTAAAAAAATTATATATATTTTTATTAATATCCAAAAATTTTAAATTTTTTTATGCAAAATTGTACTAGAATTCATTAAATTTAAAATAATAAAGGAAAGACTGACTTTGTATAAAAACTTTTTATTATTTTTAAAAAATTTCTCATTCACACAAAAAAAAAATAAATAAAAAAGCCCACATTTTTAACAAAACACAAATATAACAAATGATACAAATCGTCAAAAATGTATTCAAGTTTTCTTGAAATCATTCAAAATTATACAAGAAAACTTTAAGTCAAAATTTGATCTATCTCGTGTCTAACTTATTAAAAATGGATGGTACGTTGTAAATCTGATTATTAGATTAGTGTTACAAAATCAATAAAAAACACATATTTCCAGATACTATAATTTTTATAAATATTAAACTAAGAGCTCATTGTCCACAAATAGGGTTTTAAAGTTTCATTATGATTTTTTTTTACCACAGAAATTGTTTAAACTCAGCTTAAAGCAACATGTGATCGCACTTTTTTATAAATAATAAAATCATATGACATGTTTTTAATGTTCCCTAATCCTTTATTAAATCAATTAATAATCTAATTCAAAAAACATTTTGGATTTTTACAGACTATTGAAGGTATTAAAATAAAAATATATTTATAACAAAACTTTTATATTTAAAATACAATCTATAGCTTTTTTAACACCAGCCAAAAATATTAGTTATTAACTTTTATTATTCAAATTTTAATTTTTTTTAAATAATCCGCAGAAAATCTTTTTATTATTAATATTTGTTTACATTTTTGTTTATTTTATTTATTATTATTTTTTAAACTTTTTAACTAAAATTTCTCTTTTCTTTTTATCTCTTTACAGGTAAGCATCACTATATATATTTTTTTTACCTGACACTTGTGGTAAGCTTTTTGAACTCATTTAACATTTAATTTTTTTTTTTCACTTTTGTCAGCATCAAGAAAAAAAAACTTAATTATACAATTTGTTATTGTCACTTTAAGTTTCCTTGAATTTTAAATACTACTTACATAAAAAACCAGAGTCATACTTGCATTCATACATCAAAAATTAATAGCTTGACAACATTGTTTGCTTTAAAAATATATGTTTACATATACGTCATAATGTTGAGGATAAACATCATTATTATCATAAACGTCATCAACATTTTATATAGTTTTTTGTAATAATTTTTTCTTATAGTAAATGTTATTATTTCTGTAGTTTTTGTTGTTGTCAGTAATAGTTTTTTTAAGCATAATAAATCTAATTCAAGTTTTTACTTTCACTAAAATGTCACATTGACAGCTTTAAAAAAAGTTTTTCATCATTTTGTTTGTTAAATGCTTAAGAGAAAAACAAAATCATCAGTTTAATGTAAAGTTGTTGTTGATTTTTATTCAATTTTATTGGAATAAATGCTAGAGTTGTTTGTTTTGGTTGTTGTTTTTTTATATGACAATCATCGATCGTCATCTTAAATTGTTGTCAGTGTTGGCATGTCTATTTATCTTATGATTTTGAAAAAAAAAAAAATATATATATATATATATATTTAAGCCATCCAGTTTTGTAGTTTTGGCTGATTTTGTTGTTTGTTACAAAAAACTTCAATTTTAAAATCAATATCCACTTTATAACTGTTAAGTTGTTTGTTTTTGTTTTTTTCGTGTTGAGGTATTTTTGTGACATTCAAGGTTCATTGGCATTATAACTATTATTAAAATTGTTTTGTTTGATTTTTCTCCTTAACACCCTACAATAGAGGAAATTATAAAATTATAATATAATAATATAGACTAGACTATAGACTAGGCTGTAGACTACACTATGGACTAGACTACAAACGACAGTATAGACTAGGCTATAGACCTTACTGTAGGCTAGGTTGTAGACTACACTATAGACTAGGCAACAGACTATACTATAAACTAGGCTATACACTACACTATAGACTACAGTATAGACTACAGTATAGACTACACTATAGACTACACTATAGACTACAGTATAGACTAGACTATAAACTAGGCTATAGGCTAGACTATAGACTAAACTATAGACTAGGGTATAGATTAGACTATAGACTAGGGTAAAGTTCAGGTTACAGACTTGTCGGTATGTTAGGCTATATTCTAGACTATACGCTATTGTATAGACCAGGTTATAGGCTACACTATAAACTATGTTATAGAGCAGACTATAGACTATGTTGTAGACTAGACTATAGACCACGCTATAGACAAGATCTACCCCTGTATGCCATCTTATTGAGTGAATGAAAGCTTACGCTATAGAATAGGCTATATACTAGGTGATAAACTAGAAATTTTACTAACTATGGAGTAGACTATGGACACAGTCCAGAGTTTCAAATTCACTTCTGCCCAATATTTTTATTCATAATTTTATTTTATTTTTTTTTACACCGAAAGTAACATTTACTACTTGTTTGCTGGTACCAAACCACTTATGTACTTATAAATATTTCTGTTTTTTTTTTTTTTTCTCTGAACAAATTTATATTGATTGAAGTCTTCAGTATTGAAAATGAAAGTGTATTTTAACTGATTTATAAGCATTTTTTATTTTTTTTCTTGGCAGTCGTGCAATTATCTTCTTATTTCGTTTTATAATATAAAAATTCCCCAAAAAAGCATTTCCTTAACAATGAATCAAAACGAAAAAAATAAAATTAAAGTTAAACGTTTTTACCAAAAATTTCACAGAAAACGTCAGAGATACGGTAAAAACAAAATTGTATGTAGCTGTTTGTTTGTAAGTTTTATGATGAATTACTGTGTTCAAAAATTATGTCCCAAAGCGTTGACATTTAATGATTGATTTGACACACAAGGGCATCATGGCAATAACAACAAAAGCCGCATTTATAATAATAACAACTGCAACAAACTTTAAGCTTAAATATTGCAACAATGAAATTTTTGTCAGCAGCATCTTGTTACGACTAGTATTTTAGGATTATGAAAACTTAAATGAAATTTTATATATTTTTTAGAAATATTTTGTTTACGTTTTTTGTATTTGTTTGTAATAAAAATTATTTGTTTCATGGCTAACAAAAAAAGGTTGTTAAACGTTAGTTTTTTATAGTTGTAATTTAATATTTTTTAAATTTATTTCCTTTTATAGTTGAAAATTTATTATTTATTTGAAGTGGTTTTTAATATGACCTTAGGTCATGTTTAACTAAATTAAAAAAAAAAAAAAATGTTAACTTTTTTATGATTAAGGGGAATTAAAATTTTTTTTATTTGATTAAATATCTCAAAAGTTTATTTTTTAATAACATGGAGAGCTTTCGTTTTTTTAAATTTTTTAATTTACCCTGAATTTTTTTTTTTTCACAAATTATACATAAATTAAAATATTATTTGTTTGTCAATACATAATTACATGGCTTTTGTTAACATTTATGTAAATAGATATTAAGATGATTAAATAGGCTTTTAATCATACAACAGCCATCATTATCTGCTAAATTTTTATTTTGTTGATTGAGTCAAATTAAAAGCACGTGTTTTGTTAATTTGTATACATATAAAAGATATGATAAAATGTATAAGAAATTTAAAAACCTATTAACTGTTGATCGCTTAAAGCAGCTGGGTCTAAATTTATTTTAATTAATGTTGATTTCTCTGTAGTCAGAGATAATGAATTCATTATGTCAAACAAGTTTCACTTTTAGCAAATATAACTGAAGATATATTTTGGTGATATAATAATTACATACATAACTATAAACCCAAGACTCTTTAGCATTTAAGTAGTCTATTGAAGCGATTAAATATTAAATGTAGCTAAACATTCTTTAAGTATTGAATTGAAAAAGAATATTTTTTAACAATAACACTGGTCGACAAAAAAAAATTTTTCGTGCTCCTTTAAAAAAAAATATGTGGACTAGATGGAATTCCATATGCTAAACTCGAATCTGCTTTCAATTTTTTCCCATCAGGTCGTGTCTAATATTGCGCCCTAAATAAGCCGATTACTCGAATATATTTCATTATAACTTGATAACGGTATGCACGATTTATATATATAATACACAAATTATTTATATAAATCGTGCAATTTTATGCGTAATAAAATTGACTTTAAGTCGTTCTACTATAAAATTTTTATCCGCTCAATAGTTTTGGATATATTTCCAAATAAGTGTCCGAAAAAAATTTGTTCATGCTAAATTCAAGATTTCTTTTTTTTACTAAAACTACTTTTTAAAAGTGAAAACATCAAAAATGTTTCAGTTTATCATCTTTATCTCAAAGCTAGCAAAACTACGAGTGAATAAAGCCAGGTATCATAAAAATTGATGCACAAATCTTGATTGGATTCACAGTTAAGTTGGGATACCCATGCATACCTACAGTTAAGTGGAAATAGCTTAGTCGGCAAAAAAAAAAAAATTTTTTGTCTTAAATAAAAAATAAAAAATGGCTCATTAGATGGAATTTAATATGCTAAATAAGAATCAGCTTTAGCTTTTTTTTCTATCTGTAGTCTAAATTTGACAAACCATTCTCGAATTTTATAGTATGACCACTGAATAAGGTGATGATATTAGTCCTGCCCATAAACAAAAATCAGTACGTGATAGAAAAAAAGTGAATGCAGATTCTTCTTTACCTCGTCAAAGTCCACCTAATCCATCTATTTTTATTTCAAGAAAAAATAAAAAAAAATTTTGTTTGCCCACCACTGTATTTCTACTTAATTGTATGTAACATGGTTATTTTTACTTAACTGTGAATAAAATCAAGATTTGTGTATCAATTTTGAAGATACATGCCTTATTTTATTCGCAGTATTACCAGCTTTGAGATAAAGATGTTTGATGTTTTCATCTATTAAAAGAAATTTTAGTAACAAAAAATCTAAAATTTTGCATAAAAATGATTTTGTTTTTTTGGCACTTATTTCAAAATAACTTCGAAACTATTGAGCACATAAAAAAATTATCTTTTGGTGTATCACTTATGTCAATCGTACACACCGTTCTTGAGGTATGAGGAAATATACTAGAGTAATGGCCTTACTATGGACGAAATATTAGACACGCCCATAAAAAAATCCAGAACTGATGAAAAAAAACTGAAAGCAGATTCGTGTTTAGCATATCAAAATGCGCCAAGTTCAACTATTCGTCTTTGGGGGAAGATTTTTTTGTCTACCAATGTAATTAAGGAAAGCCTTATGAAAGCCTTCCCCAATATAATTTTCGGTTTTAATTAAAACATTTTTAAATTAATTTGAAAATTCGTTGGAGAGGTTAGTATTTTTTTAAATTTATTGATCCCAATGTTACCACAAATTCTTTATTACTGCTGCGATTTAAGTTGACATAATAAACTATAGATAAATGAACTGAGAATCAAAACATTTGCAATTGAAACTAATTTTATGGCAATCAGTAACTTATATTTTGAAAAGTTACTTACTTAATAATTTAAAATATTTAACTAAAATTTATTGAAATACAAGTTATAATAAAAGAAATTAAAATTATAACAATTTGGGTCATCAAATATTACCTCTGTGATTCCAACATAAATATAATTTATTATCATCAGATTGGTAAATTCTTCATACGGGTTTTCAAAGCTAGTTCGAATTTATGGACTGCGAATATTTTGAAGTATATCAATGTACTTAAGAATAGGTACTTATTGTATTTTCTTGGACATTAAATAAGATTTTTATTAAATGCCTCTTACCTTTTAAGACCACTTTTCATAATAAGATTGTTTGCATATACCTATTTATTTTGAATGCCAAGTCAAATAAAGTAAATAATATTATGTCAAAAAAATGGGCGTAGCATCCAGTAAAGATCTATTTAATAGTTTATGAAACAACAACACATATTACCATTTTAATTAAATAATTTTAATGTTTTTTAATTCCAATCATAGTTCAACTTTTAAAACCCTTTTGGGGGTTATGTTAGACTAATATAATGCCTTCATTATGCGCTAGAGTAATTAACAAAATTTTTGTTGTAACAATGTTATCAGAAATTTAAACATTTTTTATTTGTATTTGAAATGTTTAATATTATCTGGAGTATTTCCTTTAATTACAACTTGCAATGTGTTTACTTATTTTAAACCTCAATTATTTCTCTGCTTTTAGTGTTCTTTAGATATGCTTTTATACTTTATACCACCATAGGTGGTTGGGTTACTATTTTTTTTTACTATTTTTACTAAGGCCTTTCAAATGAACAGAGTTCTGAGCAGTTTGGTGGATTGGTTTCCTTTTGTACATAATAACAAAATTTGTTTTGCAGATCAAGATCAAGCCAGAAAAATAATAAATAATATAATAAAAATATTAAAAAGTAAACAAATTCCGAATTATTATAAAATTTGTATTATAGTAATCGACACTGAACATGTCCTTTTGGACCAGTCCTGTGATTTGTCTTGTGGCCTGCTAATTAGCCACCTCTAATGACAACCCCATGTAAAAGTGAGAGGTTCCTTCCATATAAAGTTCCGGAACTGGTCACTAGCTCTTAGAATCTGTCACGTGACAAGTTTTGAACAGGCTCTCTTTCCTCTAGGGTGTGTACACAGAGTATTTCCCTACTTAAGGGCTAATTTTTATCCGAAGTGTCTCATTAACAAATATTTTTGTGGTAATAGTTATAATGAAATGGGAATTATGCTTCTTTTTTTTTATTTGTACGTGAGATATAAAGTTCTTGTCCATGATACTTCAAACGTAATTTTAACTGTCCTTTTTATAGCATTTGTACTTTTGAAAGAATTACTATTAAGACGTTTCTCCCTGTCTTTTGGCTTCAATATTTATTTTGCCTGTAAAGTACAAAAAGTTACTGTTCCTCTTCAGAACTGCTTTTCGTTCTATACATGTTTTTTTTTTAATTCTTATTTTATATGGTCGTGCAGTCATAAAATCCTATTTCCATTTTACGAAATTTTATTTAATTATTTAATTTTACTTTTACTTTTACAATCGGACTTCATTTGTATAAGTTACGATTTTTTTAAACTTTTACATACTCAAGGTAGTCAATTTTGCCACCCTGTAGATTTTCTTTTGTTATCACAGGGTGACTACAGGATGATTTTTCTCAAAGCTTAGGTCCTCCTCTGAAACTCTTCCATACATTTCAATTTAATTCAACCAGTAGTTTAAGAGATACAGATTTATTACCAAAAAATTTGCGTTTGACCCCACTGTGCTACGTCAAGTGGCCAAAAGTAATCGTATTATAAGACAATTTACTCTTAGTGTAGAAAAAACTTTATCATCTGGAATAAAATATTAATGAATCACTAGTAATAAATAACTAAAATGAATCACATTAATTTCGTAATTAAACATTTTATCCTTTAAAAATACAACAATCTAAGGAAGTTCTCTTTTATGCATGTAATTTTATTTAATCCCTTTTTATCTTAACACAAGTACCGGAAATTTTATACAGCCCACTCCCAAGGTAATTACAAAGTAAAAATACAACAATTACTTCATTTTATCCTGGTGGTCCATATGTTTATGTTATTATTAATATATCAAAACAAGCAATTTCCATATCATTCGTTACTCTCTGAAAAAAAAAAAACCGGCACAAAACAAGCCAAATCTTAATCAGACGTCAACAACACAGAAAAAAATAAAAAAAATACTATCACCTTAAATGAAAGGGAAAACTGTTATGTTGCATGACACATCATTTTTTTTTTTTTTTGGAAAAATAAATACACCAAGAAAATCGAAAAAAGGCCGCTCATATTAAAATGGAATAAATAAATTAATATACCCACACTGTCTGCTAAAATTGCAAAAAATAAAAATTAAACTAAACAAAAAACTACAGCCGAAAAAAAATTAAACCCAAACAAACTGTTAAGCATAATGTTGCAGTCACAGCTTACTTACAACATAGTACATATGGTCGATCGTCTGCAACTTTTAAGCAATCGAAACAGCCCATAAGGCAACAAATGAGACAAACCAAAAAAACTTAAGCACAAACTGAAAAGAAAAAAATGAATTACAAACTTTTAAAAAAAGTTTAATTTTTTTCTCTCCAAAACAGACCTAACACAACAACAAACGAAATTTACCGAACAACTTTCCATTTCATGAAAATTACAACAACATTAACAAAAGTAGCATTACAAACTATAGTTTGTTTAACTCTAGTTATACACTTTATTATTCAAGGGGACCATAAAGGGTTCAAAAATTACATTGAAATCGAAAGAAAAAAAAAAAAAATACATATTTAGTGAAATTCATTGCATTTTACCCATTAATAGGAAAATAACAATAACGTTGCCTGCTGCTTTAGCCATAGCCACATTTACAAGTGGTGAGTAAGCAAGCAACCAGTATTAGTTTATTTCATTCAGTTACTTAATTCATGCATGTTTGCATTCATTCAACTTTAGCTTATTCCCTGAAATATTCAATTTTGTTTTTAGTTTTCAATTCTCATGCATGTTTACTTTTTGGTTTTCCTATATGAAACAATACTTAGTGGAGAAGAAACAAAAAGTTTAATGAAAAACGAAAACAATCGATAAAAAAATGATCATGCACAGCTACAGTGAACTTTTTAAATACACAAACTTGCCACATACAGAAGTTTGAGAGAGTGTATTCATTTTAAGGTATTTGACAAATATTCCTTACTAAATTTATCTAACTATATTTCTATTTATAATAAATCTTGAATGAAGGTTAAACTTGCATAGACTTAATGGAAGGAGTTAAATTCAGTATTAATCTAGAATTATCGAAGAAAACTGCAATTAAAATGTTATACTAAAAATGCTATTAGCAGGAATTCGTAATTTGTATATCTACTTTTTTCACCAATGCATTAACTTATTAATGGAAAAAATTTTCCTCTTACATGAAAAAAAAAAAAAATTAGGATAAGCGAAAATATTTGTGTCTTTCTTTTCAAGTTGGTTAATTCAACAACGTTCCACAAGAGCACTAACGTCTCTTCTGTTTAGAGAATTATTTATGATGGAACTTTCTGGTATTGATACTTCCCAAATTTAAATCCAGATTCGTTTATAAACCCCTAAGTCACACATTTTTTCCATATATTTATTCTTTGGAATTATATCTACTGATATCTAGTCTGTCTAGCATTTGGAAATTTTGAATTTTTATTCAATAAGAAATTTTATTTTCAAACTTAAACAAGAGATATGAATCCTTTTAAGAATAAAATCTAAGAAGAAAAAACACGTTAAATGTCGTCTCTAGGGTATTCACTCGAATATTATTTGTTCGATTAATCGACAAATTAAAATCAAACAACTGTTCGATTAAATTAAAATCCAGAATTTCGAGTAACAATTTATTCGAGCAAATTACACCGATTAATCGAATAATTCGAGTAAAAAGTATTTTAAATATTTTCTTTCTTAACTAGTTTTTAGGATGTTCTAATTTTAGTTTTCTAGAAAATTTAGCTTAAAACAATGTTTCAAAATTTGTATAGAATGTTTCGAATCTAAAAGTGGTACCACAAACTTTAATTTTGTTAAATGTATTAAATAAAATGAACGGAATATATGCCTAAATTACAACACATATTTAAAGGTCGTTTTTTAATTAATTTTTAATTAAATTAAAATATAAACGTCATTAATTATAAAGTAAAATTCAAATAATTTTATATAAATTTAATAAATAATAAGAATTAAATTAAAGGATTTTAAACTTGATTTGGAAAAACATTATTGGTTCTACAAATGAACCTCTACACCAGACTGAGCATTTATTGTTATGGTGATGGTTTGAATGACATTTGTTATATAGAAGGAATTTGGACTTAAAATTAAGTTTAGCATGTAAACTTGTTCTTTATGTTAAGAATCGCTGAACTACTTTATCTGAAAAGGATAGTCCATAGTGCTTATTTTTCATTTCTTCTTTAAAATAAGAAGAAATGATAAATAAAATATTTTACGTTTCGGTAGAAATTGTCGTTTAATTCAAAATAGAGCCAATTATATCGAACATAATTGAACGATGAATTATAAAACATTCTAAAAATAAATCTGGGTTTAGTAGATCTTTCCATATTTAAAAATATTGTACAAACATTTTGAATATAACTGTTGTACATAGTGTGTGTCCAAATTAAAAAGTGAGGTTATAAGACAAAATCGCAGTTCGGACTACCCTTAATATAAAAGTTGGTTCAACTATTTATTTAATTACCAATGAATATATTAAATATAGAGAAACAACAGCATTATCAAAGCAAAAAAGACAAATATTCATAAATTTTTACGAAATTTTAATTTTGGAATGACTATTTCTTATTTTAAGCTATATTTTGTTTGATAAGCATTGAAAAATCGAACAAAATTTTAGGGTATAAATTAATCGAATAACTCGAGTAACTTAAAAGTTTTACTCGATTATTCGAGTAATTTAAAAACAGCATTTTCGAGTTATTTGATTATTCGAAAAATGAAAAAGTCGAGTAAAATGAATACTCTAGTCGTCTCCCATTTAACCAGACATTTTGTATGATGAAGCTGATGATTTACTAGCTTAAACTAGTAGTACATCGTGAAATTGTTTAGATAATTATTCAAACTATAGACAATATTCCGTTCCACAACTATATCGTTTAACTTACAAAAGTCAGGAAAAGGAAAACTAAAAAAGATATAGTCGGTCAAGACCGACCATATGATACCCTACCCCATTGTGTATGAGCATAAAAATTCGGGAAGGGGATTTATGTTAGACCTGTGCCCAATTGTAGACCAATACTTTTACTAAATGTAAAATAAAATATAAACCATCTTGATTTTATTGCGTTGGTAATTTCAATAGGCTTCGGCTTTGAAGTAACACCTGCCAAATCTTAGATCAACTATGCTTTGCTCTTAGACTTCTGGAAACTTGGCAAATGCTTAAACTTCCCCTTTTCTTGTCTCTAGAAAAATCATCATAATTAGCTGTAATTACTATTATTCAACCAAGCTTGATCAGCTCTGTTTAAGATCTACCCTTATTATGTCTTAAGGTAACAACTGATTGGTGGTTTTATCGATCTCCCACTATCTATTTTATTCATTTACAAACCGGAAATAGTCCTTCCTTCTGCAGGACATTTTACTACTAAGGACTGCGCACGAAAAAATCACTGCGTACTTCTAGGCTTATAAAATTTTTCATAGCGAAAAAATTATAATTCCGTCAACTTGTCTAGAACTCCGCCAAATTTAACCCTGGCAGGGCTTCGTTAGTCGTTTCAACTAACAACAATGCTATTTTGAGTGATATTTCTTTATTCGTTGCATATTTTTTGGGAATTTTGCTATAATACTTGCCGTAAAAATAGGATCTTGAAGTGTCCGGACGTATGTTGCTTTGAGCGGTGTGGAAGTTAGTATTTTGAGCAACCTTGTTAGTTGAAACGACTAACGAAGCACTTAGTGTGACTTTTTGAACAATTAGCGTTAAAGTGATTTAGTAAATATAGTAATGCAGTGTATTTAATATTTGTTCCTATAGTGTGAAATATATTTTTTTTG
This sequence comes from Protophormia terraenovae, assembly GCA_951394005.1. Classification (NCBI taxonomy): domain Eukaryota; kingdom Metazoa; phylum Arthropoda; class Insecta; order Diptera; family Calliphoridae; genus Protophormia; species Protophormia terraenovae. Next base: position 30,257,165 of record OX596074.1, on the reverse strand, counting down.
GGGGAAAATAAATACAATATGACTTCCAGTAACAATTTTAGCAACACATAAGTATATTTTTTTATCGCATTACACAATGATGATGAGAAAGCTCTATTTCCTATATCAAATAGAAAAGGCATGCTGAAAACTGAATAAAGCTATATTATAAATTACTAACGATTACAGATCGACTTTATCTTTTGAGTTCTATGATAAAACCTAAGGACGCGATTGATATTTTCAACCAAATATGTAGTGAAATATCACACTAACGCAAGACTTACCGGTGCTGCTCTACATTTTTAGCATTAAACTAAACATTAATTATATTAATAGTTTATTGAAAAAATATGTTAAAAGCAATTAAAGAACCATTTTTTTTTTTTATAAAATTTCCTTAAAAACTTCATAAGGATCCAGTTTACCGACAAATGTCTTATCGACTATGTTGTACTCCCAATATAACAACCAAGCATCGTAAAAATTTCCAAAATCTCTTATCTAAAGATAAATTTATAATAATAGTTTGGAAAAAAATAAGATTTGTAGCTTCTGCGACAAAAAAAAAACTCTAAACTACTAGGGCATACTGTAAAAAAGCAAAAAAGTATCACAAATTTGAAATATGCACAGAGTATGAAAAACATTTGTTTTTAAACTCTTTTGTGGTTATAATAATTACGTTTAAAAAACATATGTTGTCTGTTCGAAATTTTTTATACAACTAACACAATAGGTACTTATGTAACACCATCTCTGAAAAAGTACAAATATTGAGGTCTTTTTAATATTTTGTTGTTTTCAAAAAGTATTTAGGAACTTTTGCTTCTATTTTGTTTAAATGAATACATCAACTAAAAATCAATTGTTTTATTTTTCATTTTAATGATACGTCTTGAAATATTTTTAATAAAAGTTAGTGTTAGTCGTTTCGACTAACGAAGCCCTCAGAAGGGTAAAAATATCGAAGACCTTCCAGGGTTAAAATATATTGGGCCCTAGTAAAAAAATCATTTAAATGACACTAAAATCTTAGCAAAAAATTAAAAAGAGTTTAGAAAATAGTCGACTTATTCCAGCAAAAAAGTAGCTGAAAACACAATAAAAACTCTAATGGAGGGAATTCCAGAAAATATCAAGTATTTTTTAAAAACCAATAAGAAATAATGTGTTCTTTTAAATTTAGATTTCATTAGTTTTAATAATATTGTGTTCATGACAACAATGTTTTTGTTTCAGTTTTATCATTCAATGGTTACATTCAATAAAAATTTTAATATAGTTGACTACAAAACTTTTATGTCTTTGAATAATTTTTACCAGAAAAAAAAAAAAAAAAAACAAAACATATATGATTGAAAAATCATAACTTATTTGTTTTTGAATATATTTTGCTTTTATCGTTTCTTTTCCAAATATCTTCAAATTAATTAATGAACAAATAATAATTGACCATAGTGAGATTAATATAAAACATGTTATGAGTAATTTTTAACATGTTATGACGTATTATATTTTAAATAGTATGATGTAGCCAAATCATAATGTGGTAAAATCGGATCATAATATGATCAAATCAGAGCATAACATTATAAAATTGAATTACAAAATTATAAAATATGTAAATACAAAATCTCGGATCAACTTTTGTCATTTAATGTTTATATTTATCATCATTTATTACCATATAGTCCAATCATAATATGTTGCTCTTCGATTATGGTAGCTAGTAAATGTGTTGAATCCAAAAACTTTAAAAAAAATCTTACTTTACTTCCCAAAACTTTTCAATGACTGTTAATTTGTGAATAAATATTGAGTTATTTTTTCTTACTACGCCACTCGGTAAATAAAAACGTTTCATAAGAGAATGGAAATGTAGCGAACGTATTCAGCGCGTGTTCATCATTGCCCTTCCACCATACATTATGAAATGGTTTTGTAATCAGAGCGCTGAGTGCAAAAAGGGCGAATTTAAGTCTCAAAGTGTTTAAAATCATAGGATAGTACAGATATAGCTGATTATATAAGTAATTGGAAAATTATAGCAATATCTTGTGCTTAAAACTAAAATATATCAAAATCAGACTCTTTAAAAAAATGAAAAACTTAAATTTTTCACACTAAATGTTAACAAAAATATGGTCTAATATTTTTATCTTATTAAAAACTAATTTCAATTTACTATAGTAAGTAATTATTACAATTAGTGATTTAATACCTTTCCATTATTTTCACATTAATGGTTCATGTATGCACTTGCTTTAGCCGGTATCTTGGTATTAATATAACCTCGTATTTAGGCTATAAGCAGCACATTTTTGTTGCTATAACTTCAGTTGCCACATGATTAGCGCGGCGCTATGTTCTGTTTTAAATAAAGTTTGTATAATTTTCTACTCTTTGTTTTTTCTTTTTGACTGTTTTTATTTAATGCTAAAGTCATGCTGGGCTTTTGGTTAAAAAGCGGCCCCGAAAACATATTGAAACATACATTCATACACATATACACAATTGAAACAAACGACTTACATTCGTTGTAATAATAACATTCGCTTTCATTTGTGGCGGTTTATTTTATATGACTTGTAGTTGTTGCTGGTTATTTTTTGTGGTTGCTGTTGACGGTATTATTTGTTTAATGTTCAATGTTGGTCACTCCACTCATTCACTCACTTGTTACTCGATGTGTTTCACGTTTTCTGTTTCCTGAGCCGTATTGTCTCTGATTGGCTTTTGTTGCTGTTGATCTTGTTGCCGTTGCTCTTGTTACTGTTGCTGCTAAAAGGTTGTTGTGCTAAAGTTTACTACATCTGCTTTAATATGACTTGTTCGTGGTTTTAGTCTTAAATCATACATATAACTAACATACATAAAAACAACTTTGTGAACATTTTATATATATATAAAAAAAAAAGAAAAACAAAAGTTGCACTTGTTTCTTTTGTGTATTTAGTATCTTTGTTGCACGTTGCACTTGATATTCACTTTCGTTTTCTTTTCAGGGTTCCCATTTACAACAAAAACAAAGTAAATAAATAACATAGCGTAAAAAATTAAAAAAAGAAACAAAAATATTCAACTCATTTCCTTATTTGGCATTTTTGAAATTGTAACTTGTCTGTCAAGCATTTCCAAATAAAACTGATTAATTAAGGTTTTGCTTTCATAAGTTTTATATATAAAAAATAATACTTATTATGAGTTTTATTAATGTTCCCCTTTTTCGTAAGAAACGAAAATCTAAAAAAAAAGTTGACTGCTTTCATTAGTAGTCACAAATTGGTTACAAGTGCCAGCCGTTTAATTAATAGTCATGAGAAGCAACCTTAGGCACTTGGTAGGAAATTTAGAAGGCCTTAACATTGCAGAGATAGATTTTCAAATAACTACTTATTTAATAAGTATTTCACTCCAATCCATCATATTTGAAACATTGAATTGGGTAGCTTTTAATTATGAGCATAAATTTATTGTTTTCTATGTCCACCATCCTATAAAGATGGGAATACCGAGACAATCTAACAACATCCGTCCATCTGTCCGTCTGTGTGTCTGTTGAAAGAAGGATGGGGCTCAGGGCGCACAACTTAGGGGGAAGAAATTTTGCACAAAAATTTACCTTAAATAAGTTTTGTTTGGTATTGAAAATGGAAAAATTTTGTATAAATAGTGCAGAGCTGAATGTGAACTCGTAATTCAAAAATGGGCTTGGTCCGCCTACTTCACAGCCCATATAAGGTGAAATTTTAAATTAGGATGGAACAGAAAGTTGCAGATGGCCCATTAGAATATAAAATTCTAACTCGTTTTTATTTAAATATAATTAAATAGAATTAAATTAATATTTATTTAAATTAAATTAAAAATTAAATACCTCATGGCCATTGCTGACCTATTTTGGAGTGGCAATGAAAACTATTTTAAATATTACAATAGAATTTGGCTGGAGCCAATGCTTCTAAATTTTTGATCCATCATGCCATTAACAACAAGAGTTTTAAAGTGTCTTTAAAAAGGTGTGACACTCTTGTCTCGATCTCTCTCTCTACCTCCCTCCCTCCCTTTATCCAAACAACAAAATGTCTCATTAAAACTTAATGGCGATATATATTTTAAAGTTCATCATCTACCATATCTTTAAGTCATAAACTTAAAATGAACTTTCTTCATAATAATCGTGTGAATCTTATTTATCGTTATAAAAAGCGCAAGCTCAGCAGAGTCATATCAACAACCACACCATATAAACATTAAAATTGTTGTTGTTATATTAATGTTGATAAATTTGTTGTCGTTGTTGTATATCTTTTATTACTCCATAATACATTGTTTATTTGGTGTGTTAAACAGTGTTGTTAAACTTCATAAAATATTACAATAACACCAACAACAAATTTACAAATTTGTTGTTATTATTGTTGTAGTTTTTGTTTCGTTTTTTTTTTAGCAAATTATCCATCCACCCAAATAGTAGGTCATGGTTTTCACGGTTTTACGCTTTTTTTTTTTTTTTTTGTTTTTCAACTTCAACTTTTTTTTATACTTTTGTTAAGTTTTTGTTGCTGCCACATAACAATTGAAAGCGAAATTTTTGTCTGTTTTTAACAAGAATCTTTTTGGTTAATGTCTTTGGCTTTATTGTTGTTGTTGTAGTTGCTTCTACAGCCGGTGGAGGGAGTTTTGCTGGTTTTATATTTTAGCTTTTTTTTTGTGACATTTTCGTCATTTAATTTGCCTTAGTTGTCGTTGTTTTATGTTTCGTAATATTTAATTTATTCTTTTTGGCTGGTTTTTTGAATTTTTGTCAGATTTTTTTAAATTTTTTTGTTTTTTATTTTTAAATTATTTAAGTATAATTTTATTATTTACGGCAAATTATTTAAACGAAACGTAAAATTTTTATTAATGCTAATTGACGACAATTTTTTAATAAAGTTAAATAGTTGAATACAGATTTATATTTTATGTTTATATGTAAAGTTTTTTAAAGCAAATATCTAATATTAAAGTCTAATTTCTAATACTAATATTAAGGTACTTTGTATATTGCTACAATTTCTGCTGAACCTTCCAGTCCTTTTTTAATCCTAACTGTGAAGTATAATTAAGAAATTATCCCTAAAAAATTTTAAGATTTTCACTGTAGTAAAATATTTCATAACTAATGTTTTCTTTGTATGGGAGCTACCACTCCCCCGACACTTATTTGCCCTATATTTATGTCAATTGTAAAGCCTGAAAAGAAAATTATTTATGGAAAAGACTTTCACTGTAATAGTTTTTAATTATGTTACAATTAAAATTTACTTTCTGTAGGGGCTTCCACTCTTCCTAAACCTAGCCGCCGTATAACAAAAAAGAAATCTACTAAATCTAAAAATACCCTAAAAAACTAGGGATCTAAATTTAAAACCTAGCTCCCGCCAAGAAACATAAAGATTCTGATATAAGAAAATCACTCAAATAATTTATTTTGATAAGCAAAATACTGAAATAATAAGGATTCTACTATACCATCATCTTATAGACCTATTAGCCTTCTATCTTGTTTATCAAAGCCATTCATGAACAACGATAGAAATATGGTCCCAGTTCACCAGTTTGGTTTTCGTGAAAAACATGGAACCATAGAACAAGTGAATCATCTAACTGGAGAGATAAGGAAATGTTTTGAATTAAAGAAGTATTGTTCAGCTATCTTTTTGGATATCTCGCAAGCTTTCGACAAAGTTTGGCACAAGGGCCTAATATGTAAAATTAAATGTTTACTACCACTATAAACCCACAAATTGCCGAAGACTTATTTATTTTAACTATTATTTAGAGTAAAATATAATGAATTTGTAACGGAAGAATTTGAAATAAAAACAGGTGACCCACAGGGAAGTGTTCTTTAACCTACCTTGTACTTAATTTACACTTCTGATTTACCAGTATGCGATGGACTGACTGTTTCTACGTTTGCTGATGATACGGCAATACTCAGTTCCCACGAAAACCCACACATAGCATCCAGTCAACTTGATATTTACTTCCGACGTGTGGAGACATGGTTTATACGATTAAATGAATTGAAAAGTAACCACGTTATATTCACCCTCAGAAGAGGAAATTGTCCTCCTTAATGACATAAGTATACCCCAGTCAGATCATGTTACATACCTTGGTATACATTTAGAAAGACGACTAACGTGGCGTCGTCATATAGAAACCAAGAGACTTCATATGAAGTTAAAAGCTTCTAGCATTCACTGGCTAATAAACAGCCAATCAAAACTAAGCCTTGACAATAAAGTCATCCTGTATAAAACCGTTTAAAAACCAATTTGGACTTATGGTATTAAGGGGTACAGCCAGTAAAACGAGTTTCGATATTATACAGAGGGCCCAATCAAAAATTCTTATAACCATGACGGGTGCACCATGGTATATAAGAAATTAGAATATCCATAGAGATTTAGAGGTTCCATTTGTAAAAGACGAGTTTAAACAACGCAGTGAAAAATACATTGTAAAAGTGCAGACTCACCCAAACCCGCTCGCAAGACTTCTTACTAAAGTTTGATCGGATTCAAGGCTTCGCAGAGCCGATTTCCACCCCGTTATTAACAGGACAAATAATTCACTTGGGCATGCTCTCGTTAGAGATAAAATGGTTTTTAGTTTTAAGATTTGAATACATATTGTGAGGCCTTAAAAAAAGGTAGATTCAATATATAAATAAAGAAAACGTAACAAAAAGATAATAATAATAATTTCCCAAATAAAACCAGTTATCTACCATCGATGAAAAAACACATTTCCCGTAAATTAAAAAAAATTTTCGATTTCATCCCCCAAGTGCATATTTTGAACTTTTCTTGGAAGTTTTTCCAAAATAAATGAATTTTTACTGGAAAAATAGTTAATAATTTCTAAAAAAAAAATAAAATTTAAAATTTTTTAAAGCATTTTTATTATCTCTTAATAAGGTTTTTAATAGAAAATTGTATAAACATAGTTTTAAGAGAAGTACTTCAAAAGAAATGAATAAGAAGTATAAAAGAAGAAGATTCTATCAATGACAACCATAGGCTAAGAAAATAAATTCTGCAGCCTTTTTTCGCCACTAAGTACTTACTTCCAATGACAACACAATGTTAAATTCAAGACTTTTTCAGCTCTTTTTCAGTTCCTTTTTACTTGGGAGAAAAACAAATGACCTACCCCACTGTATATAGTACTTGTTTAACCAGCATACAAAATATAATTAATGTGAATGTTTCCTTGACTCTGATAGCTCTTTCGAGTTTGGGGATCAGTGAATCTACATGTCTCAAGGAAATTCCATTAATTTCTCTTTATTTTTTAGGAGGACAAGGAAATTTGTGACAGGGTGTACTATACATACAGGCATAATATCTCCATCTTTTGGTAAATCAAAATTTGTCCAAGTCTCTAAGAAAGGAATTAAGGTAGTAAGAAAGGAATTAGTATGCAACTGAAGTTGTGTTCATTAGAGGTACATTTCTTTACACAAGTGATCTAATAGAATTAATAATAATTAAACTACTGTAATGGACCAAAGTAAAAAATCTAGGGCAAAAGCTATCAAATATCGAATCGGTCTTTTTCGCCAGAAGTTTGAAGATTATCTAGACTGGATAGTATCTTTCAGGATGTTTACAAATAATTCAAATATATTGGCGTGATTTTGGCGTTGAAGCTATCTTGGAATCCTAACGCTGAAAATATGAGTTTGTAAGCATTACATTATACTGCGATCATTAGATCTATTGTCTTCGGTCACTACAAAGACATACAGTGAGATGATTTTTATTTCCAAAGCCGGTCTGAAGGCTATGCTGAATATAGCTTCACTTGATATCTGCATCATTGTCTTAAATTCTCTTAAAACGTGTGATTAAACTTCTTTTAAAAAAATTCTAAATAATATATAAAATAAATATAAAAAAAAAATCGATTTCTTTCTGAATTAACAACTCAAACAATAATCTCAGTAAGAGCGGATAAATACTTAAAAGAAAGTTTTAAAGATCTTTCATTTTAGCCAACAATATCTAACTAATCATTGAATGAACTTCAAGTCATAAGACTTAACAAAAACATTTTCAAAAACTTACTCCAAAAAATGTCTCTTGAACAATTTACTAATATAATTTTTAGAGCAAAACTAATTAAATTTCAAATCGTTTGAATAATACCTAGGAAAAACTGTGAGAGATAAAAGAAAAAGGGAAAACCCTCAGTATGCAGTTAATATATAATTTTGTTTTATTGCCACTTAAAGCGAATACCTTTAACAACATACAAGTAAACTCCTTTTCTTTTCCAATTAAATGCGCACAATTTAACTTTTATTTAAAGAAATTTTAAACAAAGAAAAATAAAAAAACATTTTCTTATATCCAGTTTTAATTCCCACCCTGATTAATCTTTAAATGATATATCCAAATCTTAATTGTATCATAAAAATTCCTTCATAACTCAAATATATTAAACTAAAAAAATACTGCAACAATATACTTTTACTAAAAAAAAATAAAGAAACATACATATATATAAATGATATGTGTCGTTTTAAAGGTGGTCACCGCAACAAGTTGTACATCCACTTTCATTTTTCATTAAATACGACACAGAAAGGAAACAACAATAACTTCAGCTGCAATAGCAGCAGCAACAATAGCACAAATCGACAACTAAAAAAAAAAAAAAATATTACTATACCGGACACAATCATAATCATAACCATCATCTTCCAAAACACCAAACAATGTCCAATGGTCCATTCAAACATATACACTCCATATGAAATTGGAGAAAGAAAACAAAAAAATAAAAGAATTATAAAGAAACAATGAATGCCATCATCAACTAACCACCAGCACCATCATCAACCAGCCGCCTTAGTACACATTTTAATACACTAACTATTGGAGAAATAAAAAAAATCATATTTTTGTTTTTTTTCTTTTTCCGTCTACTTAACACAATCATTGACTGAAAATGCTAAACAACAAATTCATAAGTTACCATCAGTGGTCTTGCAATTTAAAGAAAGTTTTTTACTTTTTTTTTTAAATATGAAATTTCTTAATATAGATTTCAATAATAATGTGCAGTAAAAAATTGTTATTGGGGGGACTAAGCGAAAGAGTGTTAGAAATAGATTTTGTGCTGCTAACACTAAGCAACAAGTATCTTATGACATATTATATAATCAAGAGAATTTAGAAACTTATTTCACAATCGCAAATTTAAAAATTGATTTTTCCTAAAAAGATTATAAAAGATTTTCCTTATCTACACAAAAAATGTATTCAATATTTATATCAAAAGCTTCCATAAAAATAAAATTCCATAAAAAAACTTATTAAAGCATTCAATATGAACATGCTCATAAACGTTTTACTTATAAAACTTTATATGTATAACTTGTTTTATAAACGACTTGAAATAGTCTTCATTACATATCTTCTGATATGTTTAGAAAAGCTTTTTATAAAAACGTCCAAAAGGACTTTAAAAGAATGCTCAAAGAAAGCTATTTTTATAAAGAAACTGAAAAAAACTAGTTTTAAAGAAGCTTAAGAAAGCTTTTTCATAAAAAGCTTTATCATAAGATATTTATAATTTTTTATTTTATTTTATTTTTATTTTTTCTATAATAAATAGAAAGCTTAGATAGATACCTAAAAATTTACGTATACTTTCTAATATATTATAATTAAAACTAAGAAAAGCTTTTTTGTAAAACATTCTGAAATGTTTTTTTAAATAAAAAAAGTTAAAAGAAAAATAATTTTAAAAAATTATAACAAAATATTGAAAAAAAATTAATAAATAATAATAGTAATAAATAAATAAAATAAAGTTTTAAAGCTTTCAAAATGCTTTCAAATAGTTTTTATTACATTACTTTTAATTCAGATACAAAACAAATGCATTTCTTAGGAAAGCTTAAGAAAATAAGAGATGTTTTTTATCGAAGCTTTAGAAAACTTTTTCATAAAATATTTAAATGTATTTTCTAATTTTTTATAAACGATTTGAAAAAGTCTTCATAACATATAAAAAAATCTTGAAAAGTTTAGAAAAGCTTTTTATAAAACGTCCAAAACGACTTTAAAATAATGCTGGAAAAAATTATATTTTTATAAAGAAACTCAAAAACTAGTTCTTTAAAGAAACTTAAGAAAGTTTTTTTCATAGAGGAAAATATTTTTAATAATGATAAGATGAGCTTTTTATAAAACGTCCAAAAGAACTTTAGAATAATGCTGCAAAAAATCCTATTTTTATAAAGAAACTCAAGAACAAGCTCTTTAAAGAAGCTTAAGAAAGTTTTTTTCATAGAGGAAAATATTTTTAATGATGATAAGAAAAGCTTTTTCATAAAATATTTATAATTTTTTTGTATTCTGTATAAATAAAAAGCTTAGATAGATAATTACTTATATTTTCCAGTATATTTAAAGCTTAGAAGAGCTTTTTTATAAAACACTCTGAAATGTTTTTTTTTTTTATAATTTTTTAATAAAAAAAAGTTGAAAGAAAAATAATAAAAAAAAAAAACAAAATATTGAAAAAAAAAAAGAATAATAATAGTTTTTATTCCATTACTTTCAATTCAGATACTGAAAAAAATTTATTCTTTAAGAATGCTTAGGAAAATAAAAGATATTTTTAATCGTAGCTTTAGAAAGCTTTTTCATAAAATATTTAAATATGTAAAAATATAAAAGCCAAAAACTTTTTTCTCATTTTATCATAAAAATAAAGAACATATTTAAATTAAGACTTTGAAAAGCTTTATTAAAAGTTTTTTATTTATAAAAAATCATAAGAAGAATTTTTCATAAAGAAATTAAAGAATGTTAATAAAGAGAAAAAAGCTTTTTAATAAAATATTTAGAAATGTTTTGTTTATTTAATAAAAAGCAAAAAAAGCTACGATTTTTCATAAAAAATAAGGTATATTTTTAATATGTTATAATTAAAGCTTAGAAAAGATTTTATAAAAAATATTCGGATTTTTTTTTTATAAAATTCTCAAAAAAAAATTATTTTTAAAAGAATTTTTATCATACTAAAAATAGTAATAATAAATATAATAATAATAATAATAATAATAATAATAATAATAATAATAATAATAATAATAATAATAATAATAATAATAATCATAATAACAATAATAATAATAATAATAATAATAATAATAATAATAATAATAATAATAATAATAATAATAATAATAATAATAATAATAATGATAATAATAATAACAATAATAATAATAAAAATAATAATAATAAAAAAAATAATAATAACAATAATAAAATTAAATTTGAAAAGCTTTTTTTCATTAAAAAATACTAAATGCCTTAAAATAATTTTTATTACATTATTTCTGATCTAGAAACCGAAAAAAAAAACAATATTTTTTAAGAAAGCTTAGAAAGGATTTTCCATAAAGATATTAAAGAATATTTTTAACTGATGCTTTAAAAAGCTTTTATATAAAATATTTAGATCTCCTTAATCTCCTTAAAGAAATAAAAGAATATTATTGACGGAAGCTTAGGAAGGCTTTTTCGTAAAATGTTTTGAAATTTAAAAAAAAGCTTAGAAATGCTTTACCACAAAATATTTAGATTTTTTTATATAAGTATATACAAAATGTAAAAAAAAAATATTTCTTAAAGTTGCAATAAAATTTTTTTAATAAAATATCTAAGAAAAATATAGTTATTATTAATATTTTTTTATTCAAAATGAACAAAAATACTTTAAAATAATTTTTATTAAATAATTTTTTCCAAAAACTTAAAATTAATTTTTATAAAAAAGCTTAAGAAATTTTGAAAAAAAAGATATGTGGCTTAATAGAAAATTTAAAAATATGTTTTTATAAAAAAATATCTTTTCCTCATATTGAAGCTTTTTTCTAAGTAAAAACAAGAACTACTTTTACTTTTATGTCTTATATTCGTGACTGACAATTTCTCATACCACCTTCGCTTTAATTGTTAAATGGTGTATCGAAATTGAGCTTCTTACAAAAAATATTCAACACAAAAAATATCAGCTTAGCGTGATCAATCTATAAACCACACACCTATTGGAATTACCCTTCAAAACTTAACTTTACATGTGAGTAAGTCTCAATTTTCAATGTTTTAATATTTTTTCTTTTTAGAGCACCAACAATCATAAACAGTTTTCTTCTAACCCAAAATAGAAAAAATCGTGCACGATATATTTTTAATATCTACCAAAAAAAAAATAAGATTTCTTTTTATTGAAAATTTCAGGCAATAAACCAAATTTACTTTCAACTATTTCAAGTATTTTGTTACCAATTTTTAGGTCTTTTCTTTTTTTTTAATTGACACGTGAGACCCCATAAAAAAATCTCAAACAAATCATTTGTTAAACGATTTATTAGCTGTTGTATATTAAAAATAAACTCTAAACCAAAAAAAAAAAAAAAACAGAAATATAATATATTTTGAACCCAAAAAAGTAAAAAGAAAAAACCATACACGTGCTTGTGTTAACTAACCCAATATTGACAAGACAACATATAAGTAGTAGTTTAAATTTTTGGTTAAATATTATACCTGCCTTACACTCGTTTTAAGTGAAATTGAAAGGTTGTAGTATCTTTGTATAAAATGTTGATGGTTCAATTATTAAATAACAAAAAGCTATAAGAAAATTGAAAAAGATATATTAAAATTACCAATAATCACTTATAATTTGAGGGCTTATTTCAATGAAATTTATATTTAGACATTTTTGTATAAAACAAATTGTTTCCAAGACATCGTTAATAAACGTCAATCAGTTTAATATATTTTAAATTTAAAATATATTTAATTTTTTGTGAAATATAAAAATGAAATTTTGGCAACACCCCAGGGAAAAATAATAAGTTTTTGCAACTATTTGATTGATGGAGAGAAACAAATAAAGATAAAAAATTAAGCTTTCTTTTTGGTGGACTTTAAAAGTTGTTAAGTATAAGAAAATATATATAATGGTAAGATAGAATACAAAAAATAAACTATTCGTATAGCAAGATCGGGTAATTATATATCAGTTCATTTTATCAAGATTTCGAAGATTTTCTTTTGCCAAAGTATGAATGAATATGTTTGTTAAAAAGCTTTATTAAAAATTCATAAAATTAATTTTAAAATTTTCTAAATTATGTTAAGTATTTGCGGTACTGCGTATTTTATTACTGATCTTTAATACATAAATGATGATACGATGACGTATCATCATAATTCCTCGTTAATCTACCGTAAATATAAATGTAATGAATCAGTTGACACGTATACGGGTATTCATAAACATAAATGTAATGTATTAACCTAATCAAATTAGGTCCCTCTACGATTTTGCGTGACAGTTGTAAGAACAGTGTTGACAACTTTTTGTTTCAATGTACTAAATATGTTTATAAAAATACTGTAAAAAATATGGGAATTAAGTTTTTTTTGCCATTTTCTTCAATAAATAAATTGTAAACATATTCTGAATTATAGTATAGAATTAAAACTGAAAACTGTTGTTATAAAAAAACATAAATTATGTTTTGCGTAGAAATCGTTAGACTTACCTTTTTCTTGTTTGCACTAGAACAAAATGTCAGCAGAGCAACGCTCACAATTTTTTAATTTTTTTTTTCTGGAGAAAGCATTTGTCAAACAAATTATAATTTTTTGTTTACCGTCAGTGTCGCTTCGATACTTTTACATTACGTTTGATGTCAGATATCTTTGGTCAAACAATGTCAATGTCATTGAGACAATCCAAATCGTAACAAAGTTGTCGACTGAAAAATCTCTGTCTACACTCTTGTAGTGTTTGAAATTCGCATAACAGGTGTTGTACGGATTCTTGCTCTTCTTCGTCTAGACAACTTTTTCAATAGCTATTTCCTGGGAAACTCATATGCTCTGACATATGAACAAACATACATTGCCCTGTGATTATATCTACGAGAAGCATTATCGAAATTATATCAAAGGATAATGCGTCCTAATTCTTTGCTGTGAACGGTGGGGCCTACAAGTGGAGAATAAAGACCACCTGAGTGTCATCTCTCAAGTTGACCATTCATCGAGCTATGATTAATAAAAATAGCGTAGCTACTACGTTAACAAAATTCCAGATTATTTATTACAAAGAAACCTCCTCCCCAAATCCTTCAACTGATATATATCTCTGAAAAGAAAGCTTGAGTTCCCGAACTCAACTCTCCGAGTTTAATAGTCTAACCAATATTAATCTGAGTTTTATATAGTACTCGACCAAAAATCCAATCTTATAAAAGTAAGGTTATCCAAAATGATTCCATGTGACAAATGTAAGCATCGATAAATCCTAACGCGGCATAGTTAGGCGACATCAAACACTTGATCAATGGGGTGTTGAGACGCAAAATTCTAGAAGGCTAAACAGCAAAAAGCAATAATTACAACTCGGGAGTTGCTCCTCAACCCAAAGCTACCTTGCTAATAATATATTTGTAACCTAAATTATGTAATTGTATTAAATTTATGACTGAAGTTTTGTACGAGGGCGGATCAATAAGTCTGTGACTTTTTGAATGAAACACAGTGTTTTTTGCAAAACAAAAATTTATTTTTCAACATAATTTCCTTTTAACTCAATACACTTAGTCCAACGTTTCTCCAGTTTTTGTATCTCTTCCAAAAGATAGGATTTTTTGAGGTCCTTAAAATAGGCATTTGTTTGGTCAATAATTTCATCGTTGGAGTTGAATAGTTGGAGTTGAATAGGAAGTAGTCACTAGGGGCTAAATCCAGAGAATATGGCGAATGAGGAACCAATTCTTAGCCCAATTCATAGAGTTTTGCCATTGAGACTGCACACGTTTGCATCCGTGCATTATCTTGATGAAAAAGAACTTTTTTCTTGGTCTAATAAGTTGGCATAATATTCGCCATTTGGATCCATGTTTCATTCACAGTTACAAAACGCCGCAAAAACTCATTCGGATTACTCTTCGGTCGGCTAACACCATATCGTGGATTTTTTCGACATTTTCGTGTATACTGACCTCAATTGGCCGTCCAGAACGTTCAGCGTCATTTGTACTCGTGCGACCACAACGAAAGTCAGTAAACCACTTTTTTACCATTGAAATCGATGGTGCAGAGTCCCCATAGTATTTATCGAGCTTTTCCTTGGTTTGATTGACGTTTTTTTTTTTCGCAAAAAATAATATTTAAAGAGCACTCGAAATTTACTTTTCTATTTTTAGAAAAATACACGAGGTTGTATGTTTTGAACAGCGGTTAAACGCGAAGTAAATGACGACACTTGCTCAAAATTTGGCAGTAGTCTATTAACAGGTGGTACTTGATGGGAAGAGTGTTGCATTTCATATAACTACGAGGGAAGTTCGAAAAGTCACGAAAATATTGATCCGCCCTCGTACTTTTGAAGAAATTGTACTGAAAAAAATACACTTGTACTGAATTTATCATCCCTGTGGCGCAGGAATATCTAACATCGCACCAGTGATTGAGAGACAATCCAATCTATCCACTTTGCTCAGAGTAGAGATATGTGCTTTCGTATCCAATACCCGATACTATACAAATGCTCCGTAAATAAGAATGGGTCTAAAAACTGCAATGTACATCCAATGAATGTTAAACGGTTCGTTTACTTTTACATTTTTAAATTTACAGTAGAGTAACGAGGCCTTAATTTGTTTCGAAGTTAGCTAGCTCAATCGTCAATTACCAAAAGAAAATTGTTCACTGCCGTACAAAAGTACTTTTGTTTAGGCCTGTGATTGAATAATTTGCGAGCATGTGCTTTAAGAAGTTTTATCATATAGAGTTTTAGACAAAATATTCGTCGAAAGCAAAATAGCAAGTGACTGATTTTGACATGTTTGTTCTTATCGTTCGAAATACAGAAACCCAATTTTATATGAAAACACTTACCTTCGACTTGTCATTCGACTCATTGTTTGCATGGAAGTGAGTTAGAGAAAACCAAATCAGTCTTAGTTCGCTTAGAAGGCGAAAGAAAGCATTCGTTCGACATAGAGAAACAGGCTATAAAAACTAATGTTTATTTGTTGAAGGACAATGTGACTACAGCATTTTCTATCAAATATTAAAGAAAATGGCTTCAACTGGAGTTCCAAATGTTTTTAACTCCTAAATCGCAACCATTATCCAAAATAATAATTCTTTGTTACCGTAAGTTAGCGGAACGGTTGCTTTGTATTTGTTCTACAAAATGCAATTAATAATCTTTAGAAAATACAAAAAAAAAAAATATTTAGCCAGTAAATAAAAAATGCAAAAACAAATAATCATCTGAATTCCAAATGTTTTAACCACTGCTTTTCAGTTATTTAGTAGCAACTGAAATGAAATATTTTTTAATTAAAAAATAATATCTCTTCACTAAAATGACGATTTCTTTTCGAAAGAAAGAATTGGTACTTATCATCCGAGAAGATTTTAAAAAATAATGCTCAATAAGTTCTTTTTTAAATAAAATGTGTTCATTTTTTTATATAATTAGTTTGCAGAATTATATCTTCTACTTTAACATACCCCAATGCCTTCTCCTAAGATTTTTCTAAACTAATTTTTTAACCAACTTTTGACTAATTAAACCAAAATTATCTACATTTTTTTCTCTTAAAATTAACCTCTTCATTAGCATTTTTATTCAACTCATTTCCCTATAACATGAAACATATTTTTCTTCTCATAAATATTATGAAATGCTTAAACTAAACCCTTTAAGGTCTCATAGCATCTCTGCCTAAAAAAATTTTTTAAGTAATACAACAAGTATTAGATAACAACAACTTCATCATAAACCAGTAGTTAAATCATCTATATAGTGTTATTTAATTCTTGTATTTAAACATTTTTTTTAGTATTGTTTTGTAGTTTTGCTCAACCTAAAACAAATCGTGACTTTTATGACATTTTCCAATTTATCAAATGTTTTTGGGGTTTTTATTTTTTCATCTTATTCTTCTTTTTCCACTACTGACGTCTTCGTTTTCATTTTATGCCAGTAGTAGCTTAAAATTTTTACTTTAAGTTCATTCATCCAATAGCAGTTTTATTATTACTAAATATTTTGTTAGATTTTACTCAAACCACCAAGTAAACTTGTATATCGTAACATTATTTAGTTACCATAAAAAAACTAGTTAGTTTGCCAAAAGTTATATATTGGCGCTTTTCCATGGCAGAGGGCTGTGGTTTTAAAAGATTTTCCCGCTCTTCGTATTAATGTCAGCTAAATGTCATCTTTAAATCAAAATAATTATTGTAGTTGTTGCCAGTTTTTAGTAGCTTTTGCTGTGTTAAAAAACCGCCAATTATTTCTTTAATTAAATTGTAACATTTGCGTATCATTAATTTAATTAAGTGTTTAATAAAGTTCAATTTTTATTGAGTTTTCTTTTTAACTAAAACTAAATTATCTAATGAAACGCATATAAAATTATAAAAAAATTAACAATTTATTTTCTTTTGTAAACTTTTTACATGCTTTCACTAATAAAAAACCAAACAAAAAATACCAATAAAAAAACTTTAAAACAGCCGGTGATTATTAAACCCGTAAGTAAAATTTTTTTAATGTAGACTTTATTTTATGTGATTTGCTGTTTTTGGCTAGATAAAAATAAAGATAAAGAAATATCTTTGGTTTTTTTTTTAAATTTAATGACTGAAACACAGCATGTTTTGCACTTAACCAAAAATCAAGAGACAAGCAATAATTTGAAAAATAAATTGGCAACACCTAATGGAAATATGGCACAACTCTCTAAATATTTGACATAAATAGTTATAGTGTTAAAAGTTACTAGTTAAAAAACAAATAGCCATGATAAGACCATAAAGTACGAACAAAAAGTTTAACGATAACAAATTTAAATTAA
Organism: Protophormia terraenovae; assembly: GCA_951394005.1. Taxonomy (NCBI): domain Eukaryota; kingdom Metazoa; phylum Arthropoda; class Insecta; order Diptera; family Calliphoridae; genus Protophormia; species Protophormia terraenovae. The sequence continues at coordinate 30,239,203 of OX596074.1, read as the reverse complement.
CTTAAAGAAATTGCCAATATTTAAAATAGAGGAGCGAAAAAAAGGATTATTAGAAAAATAACACTGGTCGACAAAAAAAAAAATCCTCCCTCAAAGGCGAATAGTTGGACTTGATGGATCTTGATGTGCTAAACACGAATCTGCTTTCAGTTTTTTTCACCAGGTCTGGATTTATTTTTATGGGCGTGTCTAATATTTCGCCTATAAAAAGGCCATTATTCTAGTATAATCGGCTTATTTAGGGCGAAATATCAGATACGCCCATTAAAAAATCTCGACCTGATGAGAAGAAACTGAAAGCAGATTCGTGTTTAGCATGTCGAATTCCATGTAGTCCTCATATTTTTTTTTTTTTTTTGAAAGGAGGACGAACACATTTTTGTTGACCAGTGTAATTTAATGCAGGATTTATAGAAACAATATGAATATTTACATAAATAAGTATTCGTAAACTAGAATCCGGTGCGATGGACCCTAAACAAATTGCCATCCTTAAATGCCTTTGTTGTTTCTGTTTAGCGGAATCAAATTACAGTTTGTGAATTATACATTTAGTCCCAGCATAAATATTATCAGCCGTATTCACAAAAAAATAATGTATGCTTGATAACGAGTTACTAACTTTTTGTATATAAATTTCCATATGAAAAAGTTAGTAACTCGTTATCAAACCTATATTAATTTTTTTGAATACGGGCTGTATATTTAGCTGGCCACGTTTAAAGTTAATCTGGGATTATATGCTGCTATTAATTAATATTATATACTGAGCCACAATTTAAGTTAACTTGAACGATAATAATAATTAAAACTAAAGCTGATTCAAGACTATGTATTAAGCCATGATTGCGACTAGATATTGACACGATATTTAAACTAAACTTTGAATAAAGAAAGCTACGACTGAATCTGAAGTAGGAAAGTATAATGACAAGCGTTTGTAGCTAAAGTGGCGATACTTAAAGAGTCTTGATTGCAACATATATATTCTCGTATATGACATATAATTAAAACTAAACTGGGTCTCAAGGAAGCTACTACTGAATCTGAATCAGAAAAATATAATGACATATGTATAATATACTCGTACTGTAATTTCTGCGTTATACTGCACTATAGATTGAGTCACAACACAAACGACTATGTAAGGACTAAAGTAGGTACTAAAATGAACCACGATTTAACCTAAATTTAGAACTAAATTCCGACAAAAGTTAGGCACGATACAAAACTTCCAAATCGAATTGGTTATCTTGATGCTTAATAACAGGATAATCAATTCGAACTTGGGAGATGAGTGCATAGGAAAGCTAGTGACTAGAGGAACACTCTCCTTTACTATGGCTCTTAGCCGTCGTAATGTCATTTTAAGACAATTTGACGCAAGGGGCGGAAAATAGTTGCCTACGCTGATGACGTTGTTATATTGGTCTCAGGGAAATTTCTTCCCACGATCAGCGACATCATGCAGTCTGAACTCAACGAACTGTCCTCATGGGCTACTAGTAAAAGTTTAGGGGTTAACCCGGTGAAAACCAAATTAGTTCTTTTCACCAGAAGGTACAAGAATTGAACTGAAACTGGCGAACGAAGCCAAATATCTTGGAGTGTTTCTTGATAGTAAGCTATCTTGGAAGGGGAATACACAGGAAAGGCTTAAAAGAGGTCTCAACGCCTACTACACGTGCAGAAACTCCATAAGTAAGAATTTGGTCCTCAAACCGATGGTGGTAAACTGAATTGACGCATCGGTAGTGAGACCAATTTTGACGTATTGTTGAGAGGCGATGAGAATAGGAAGTCTTAGGAATCTTCTGTCTAAAGCTCAGAGATGTGTTTCGAAAGGCATCACAGGTGCCAAAAGAAGCACACCTCAGGCGGCACTTGACGCCATTCTGCATATTTTATACATTGAAGAATATGTGATGAGAATGGCTGCAAGGAGTCTGATTAGACTTAGTGAACTAGGGCTAATGGTATCAATTAGAGTAGGACATTCCAAACTTCTAAACGAAATCAGTATCAGTGATCATGCTCTAGCTCCCTCGGGGTCCACGGATTACATGTGCACTGAGATTGATTTCGGGGAAACTCATACACTCATTATCCTAAACAGGGACCAATGGTCAGGCAATAAGATACTATTTAGTGGAATATCATTGATGGATCCAAAATGAATATAGGCGCTGGTGCAGATGTTTATCTTCTTGAGGAAAACGTCTGGGACATGTATAGGCTTTCGAATAATCGTAGCGTGTTTCAGGCGGAAATTCTAGGTATAAGTGGCGCTTAATTGAATTTTAAAAATTTAATTTTTTGTAATAAAATTGGGTACCGAATAAAAATAGACAAAATTATGTATCAATATCAATTAAAATCTTTAAGCTAGGTTGTGTTATTATAAGGAGCTCGCAAAGTTAAAATTTTTTTTACATTTTTGAAATATACTAAAAAATTAAATTTTCATCAACTTTCAGTGTATTTATTTTAAATAAAAATCTTTTAAGGTAAAAACTTAAAATGAAACCATCAATTTCAGATATTTAAGTGTACTTTTCTTCAAGTATTTGTAAATTATAAAAATATAATGTGGTCATTAAAATTGGGATATCACCTCTTCCTGAATTAAGCGTCATTTTCGTCCCATTTAACCCAAATGTATATATGGACGGACATAACCATTCAGCCAAAAAACTTCTTATAATTCTAAAAATGCATTTTTTTACTTACTAATAAATAAGAAAATTAAACCTGATCATTAAAGTGTTAAAACCAACCTTCTCTGAATTATGCATAATTTTTGACCCATTTAACGCTATTGTATAAACGGACGGACACGATGGACGGACATACATTACCGTTCTGCTAAAAAAATCTTAAAATTCTAAAACTGTATTTGTTTAACTAATAATCAATGAAAAAATAAAACGTGATCATTAAAATATTGATATCACCATTCCCTGAATTAAACGCCATTTTCGACCCCTTTTATCCCAACGTGGAACGGTTCGGCTTTTTAATTCAGGCTAATAAGAGAGTAAATTCGGGAGAGAACCTATCATGCAATGAATAGCAGAACAGATACAAATCGACTATTAGGCATGAAAAGGAGAAGCTTGAAAACCATGATAGGTATTTTGACAGGTCATTGTTCAATAGGGAAAATGACATGCAATTGGGAACTAGGTTCTTTCGGTCTTTGTAGAATGTGCGAAGATAATGAGGAAATAGAGACAGTGTAGCATATTATATGTCACTGTCCATTTTTACAACTGGGTAGGCAGAAAAGGCTAGGCAGTCGATTCGTCGACGAATTAGAAAGTGTGTCAAGAATCGATCTAGGATACTTGATAGGATTCGTCATGGGAATATAGGCTGGCTAAGGGAATGCCGTTGGCTTAGAGCGAACGCAATAGGGCGGTAGATCTTTCTTGGCTATTCAAATTAAATTACGACTATGTAATAATAACGATTAACACTAAACTGACTGACGTTTGAAAGTATTATTCCACGATTAAATTTAAATATGACCTACGATTGATCGGGCTTCATATTGACCCAAGCTTAAATCCATTAAAAAAAAATAAATGTTAATTTTTATCGTAACCTAGCTTTTCCCGGTGCGATTTGGTACCCCTTTTTATATGACAAATAATATTTACCTTCTATGGTTTTAGCACACCACCTGATCCTACCCGTTTTGTTTTAATCATAATTTATGGAGGTTTATGAGAATGTTTTTACTGAAAAATTTTAAGACTTTTGCTTTAATAGTTCTTAAGAAAAACAATGCGTAATATTTTAGTTGTGTAGGGGTTAACATCAGAATCAGGGTCTAGTACATCCCCTGATCCTACCCGTCCTATTTTCATCATAATTTATGGAGGTTTATAAAAAGATTTTTCCTGCAAAGTTTTAAGACTTTTGCTGTAATATTTCTTAAGATAAACGATGTTTAATATTATAGTTGTATAGGTTACCATGCCCCCTGGTCCCACCCATCATATTTTAGTCTTAAATTGTGGAGTTTGATAAGAATTTTATTACTACAAAATTTAAAAACTTTTGCTGCAAAAGTTCTTAAGTTAAACGGGTCGTATGGGGGTACCAATCCCCCTGATCCTACCCGTCCCATTTTATTCTATATTATTTAGGTTTATGAGAAAGACTTTTGCTAAAATAGTTTTCAAGATAAACGATGTTTAATGTTTTCGTTTAAAAGGGTACCATATCCTATGGTCCTACCCATAATATTTTCATCTTAAATTATGAAGGTTGATAAGAAAGTTATTCTTACAAACTTTTAAAACTTCCCCTATCGAAAAATAAAATGCCCTATTTTAATTCTGGGTTCCATAAGATGATACTGTGTTTCATAAAAATCGGTTTAGCGATTTAGCTATCTGTAAGTTACAAACAAACACAATTCATTTTTATACCCTACACCACCATAGGTGGGGAGGTATAATGCGTTTGTGCTGATGTTTGTAACACCCAAAAATATTGGTCTAAGACCCACTTTAATTTATACCAATCGGCTTAGAATCACTTTCTGAGTCGATTTAACGATGTCCGTCCGTCGTCTGTCCGTCTGACCGTCTGTCCGTCCATGTAAACTTTGTAGTCAAACTACAGGTCGCAATTCTGAACCAAAATTAATGAAATTTGGTATACAGGTTTCTTCTAGTTCATGGACGAAGCCTATTGAAATTGGTTATGATCGGTCCATTATTTCACCTAGCCCCCATACAAATGTCCTCCCGGAAAAGGGTTTAACGATCATAAAACCCTTTTAATGAAGTTTGGAACATATAAGTTTTATATAAGTCTAAATAAGTGTGCCGATTTTTAAAAAGATCGGTCCATAATTAACCATAGCTCCCATATAAACCCCTTTTCAAAAAATCACTTTAACGGGCATAAATCCCATTAAAATGTTAGTATCAAGTTAATATTCGACACAAATAAGTTTTATATGAACATAAATGATAGTGCCAAATTTTAAAAAGATCGGTCCATAATTGACCATAGCTCCCATATAAGGCCCTCTTTCGGGAATCACCCAAATGTGAATAAATTCATATACATGTCAGCATCAACGTAATATTCTGTATTTGTATGTCTTATTTTACACTTATGAGTATCGGTCCACATTTGACTCCAAGTCAAGACCCCTCCCCGAATTATAATGTACACAATGGTGTAGGGTATCATATGGTCGGGCTTGACCGACTATATCTTTTTCTCTCGTTATACATACGGATTGATCGAAAAATGACGATTCTGTTAAAAATGTATAATTTTAGATATGTGCAATACAATATCACTTTATAATTTTACTAATTTACTTAATTTATTCTTTAAATGTGTTTTCGTACAAACATAAATTTCAAAAATTCAAAATTCTCTGAAAAATTCTACAATTTTCTCAAAAAATTTTTAATTTAAATTTTTTTTTCCGCTACAAAAACCACTTCAATTCCTCCAATAAATACTTGTACCACATGTTATAAATTATTATAAAAAATAAATTATTTGTTCATGTCTTGTTTATGCCACCACCACTTATGACCATATTTGTAAGATTTCTAAGAAATTCTCCCACAACACAAGGCAAACAAAGCCAGCACAAAACTGCTACTGTTCATGACCCATAAAACCAACAAATATATGAATATTTTTTTTCTTTGGCGCCCATTATTAGCAATCATTAAATTAATTTTTTTTTTTTAGCCATAATTTATTTGGCAAAACGTTTAAAAATGTTGATGGCAAATAAACCACAACAATGAGTCAATGACTATAGACACATTTTTTGATTGTAACAATTTTCGTTTTTATGTTTTGCGATTTTTTTTTTTTTTGGTAATTTTTTGAATTATTATAAAAAAACTATCACGTATAAATAATAATGTTAGCCAGTGGGTAGAGTACATTTTTTTTATCATGAAAAAAATATATACAAAAATTGAAAACACCTTTGTAACAAATTTAAGTCTTTTAATAGCTACCGTTTTCTAATGTTTGTTATTTAAAAGAATTTCTAAAAATTTTTTAGTAACAAAAATAGTTCATTACACGTGCCTGTTGTCATTCACAAGAAACTATTAAACTAATTTTATTTTAGCAAAGAAAAAATTTAAGTAATTTTTTTATTTTTCAGAATAATTAAAAGTTGAAAGTTTTACATTATTAAAATTTCCATTGAATGTCTCAGTTTATTTTAATTTTAACAACAATCTAAGGTCTATTATATTCTATTTTATTCTTATTGTTTTTATTTTTTTACTTCAGATAATGGTGTGAACTTAATTAATTGATAAGCTTTATTTATTAATTAAGATAAAAAAGCAATATTCTTTTTTAAGGTAAACAAAAAAATATTAAAATTAATTACCATTATTTTTTGGAAAAGAAAAAGGTAGTTTAGTTAATGTTTTTCTGTTGCCAAAAAAATTGCATGTAATTACTTTGATTTTTATGAGTAAAACATTTATGACTTAATCGTAAAACTAATGTCTCACCAAAACACCATTAAAAAATGTTTCGTTTTTTAGCCAATAAAGCTTTTAAAATCCATTAAATGTCAAAAAATAAAAAAGATTTCAAACACGAACTCTAAAAGTGATTTTGAATAAAATTTTTAAAATACATTTTACACTCTTATAACAATTTAGTTTTTAATATTAGAATTCTGTGCATGATTTATGGTACATGACTCATTATTGATAAATTGATTTAGATAATGACGGTAATTTTTGTGACTGCCCACTTAAAAAATTTAATTGAAATTCTCAGGATAATCTAAATTTTGGTTTTTGGTATTAAACATGGAAATGTTAAAGTAATGTAAAAGAGCAAAAAAAAAAATTAAACAAAATAAAATAAAAACAAGCGCGAATGTTATATTTACGTTATATGGGAGGTGGGCGGCAAAGTGGGAGGTAAAGTGGGCGGACCACACCTATTTTTTGTTTCCGAGTATACATTGGTTCTTGAACTATTTGAACACAATTTCATCATTTTTGGTTTCGAGTTTATATCGGCCGCCAAACTATGTATACAAAATTTCGTTGTCGTACTTGCTTTTGTTTAAGAGATATCTGCATAAAAGTATAAAACGGACACGATGTATTTCTAGTTTTTAGCCCATAACATTTTTGTTTATTAACCGATTTTGCCCATTTTCAATCCCAAACAAACCTTATATAAGACAAATATTTGTGCCAAATCGTCCCCCTACGTTGTCCCGTTTGAGCCCTATCCTGCTTTCAACAGACGGACGGACATAGCTAGATTGACTCAGAGTCTAACCAGGACCCAGAAAATATATACTTTGTGGGGTCTTAAATGATTCCTTCGACATGTTACACACGGAAAGACAAAATCAATATACCCCCCATCTTTTTGATGGTGGGCATAATTATTAAAAAACATATAATTCATTATACATTGGCTACATTATACTAAGCCAATATTGAAGGCTAGACATTAGCTTAAGAGTCTCGATGGAAGCCAACTTGAGATAATATGTATATTCGTCCAATCTTTAAGCTAATATTGAACTATATATTGAGTCGGAGTTCAAGCTAAACTAGAACTATGTTATGACTTATAATATCAACTAAACTAATATCAACTAATTTTTTTTAAGTGGGCAGACTTAATACGGAGCCATAATTGAAGCTTTGATAGGGCTGTATAAGACCCGCTATAGAAGATAGAAATAAGTCATATATTTAGAAAATATAACCATCATAATTAAAGGGTACCGTGAAATAACTTCCAGTAAAAAGATGATATAACTCCCAACATTTTTCTATTCAAATGGGGTTTTATTTCATTATGAAATAACACCCAGTGCGTTTCAACTTGGGAATTTATTTCAAAGTTTGTCTGAGTATCTCGACTTCGACCAAACAAATGCACTTTTCCTCTTCAGTATTTAAAACGCTGCCTTCGCTAAGTAAAGTTTTTATACATAGGCAAATGCAGAAAAACTTTACTTAGCGTTTTAAATACCACAGGGAAGAAAGTCCTTTCGCCCGGCCGAAGGCCTGCTATGCAGAAATACTTTCGTTAGCGAAGCCGGAGACAAACTTTACTTTGAAAAAGAGATTTTTCTCTGAGTATTTAAAACAGCAACTTCGCTCAGTGTAACTTCTTGCAACTACAACTTAATTATTTTATTTCATTATTTTCAATTGGGACTTATTTTATTTGAGATTTAAATTGGTACTTAATTTTTTATTATTATAAAACTCCCAAATGTTGAAAATTATTTCATTTACTCCTTTAGAAATAATTTAATTTTTTTAATTTGGAAGTTTCTACATATCTGTTGAGACTAATTTCATTGGTAGTTATTTTATTGGGACTTATTTCATTTGGGAGTTATTTCACTGTACCTAATTAAAACAGAACTTTGGCATTTTAATGTAATTAGCAAGGATTGAAGCTAAAGTTCAAGCTGAACTAGAAGTATATTGACTCATAATTTAAACTAAACTAAATTAGGACTTAATATTCAGCCACAATTGATGTTTAATTAAGGCTTTAAAAAGAACCACAATATTAGTTAAACTGGAATCATATATTTAGCAAATATTAAAGCTTGTCTCGGGCTATGTGTTGAGCCACGGTTTAAGCTAAACTAGAACTTCATTAAAACTCACATATTCAGCTGAGTTCACATAGGCAACGTTTGGAGTTAAAGTGGGACTTTATATACCTCCACAATTATAGCAGAACTGTGACTTTTTAGTATATTTAGCAAAGTTTGAAGCTAATCTTATGCTATATATTAATTCATGATTTAATTTTATCTAAATCTATATTATGGCTCATAATTTCAACTAATTTAGGACTTAATATTGAGCCACAACTGAATTTAAAATAAAGCTATGAAAGACCCTCGATAGAAGATAAACTGGGATTATATATTTGGCAAATATTAAATCTAATCTCGGGCTATATATTTAGTCACAGTCTAAGATAAACTAGAACTTTTTTAAGGCTAACAAATGTAACTGAATAGAGACTATGTATTACGCAATGTTTGAAGCTAAAATAGGACTTTATATAGATTCAAAATTAGGCAGATTTGCTGCTATTAAATGAGCCGCATTTTAAACTTAACTTGGACTATATTCTAACCAAAGTTTGAAGCTAAATTTTGATTTTGTAATAACCACTCTTGATGATAAACATCGACTCTAATGACTCACATTTGAATCTAAATTTCAACTATATAATGACCCACAATTAGAATCAAATTAAAGCTACACTAGGACTTTATGTTGAACCAATTTCTAATATATTAATCCGGGAATAAGAGTTTGCGCGATCCATAGTATAATAACACAATATTTTTTAATTCAAATATCTGATAGCTCTTACTTAATTCAGTAATCATATATAAAAACCCAATATTTTTCAGACTCCCCCTTTCATAACTCTTCAACAGTGTTGCCAGCTTAGCAAAAAAAAACAAAAAATCGAAATATTTATATATAACGAAGAATTTGGCCTGCGACGCTTCATTCTACAAGAATATTATAATTATTTTTTAACAAACTTTATTACTCATAGAAACTATTTATGTTCTATTTATAAATTCCCAAATATGTCTTAAAGAAATACCAAAAACGAATGAGAACAAAAAAATAAGTAAATGCGTTTTTAACTAAAACAATATGTTAACATTTTTCTGGCTTTTTTTTTTTTTTTTTTTTTTTGAGACATTTAGCCTTTTCTGACCTTTTTTAAAGTCTAATTTAGCTTCTTTCTCAAGTCCTGGCAACACTGCTCTTCAATAACTTACAGTTATTAATTTATTTTTAAACTTTCCATTTTCTTTACTAAATATATTTAATTAAAAGCCTTTAAACTTATCAAGTTATCTACACTGACATCTTTTTAAACATATTCCCTTCAAAACTTTCTATCTTATTCATCATTACCTTTCTAATGCATGATTAATTAAGTGCTGAAAACAACAGCAATACTTACCAGCAACATTTTCCCTTAACCTTTGTGGAAAATATAAAAAAAAAAAAAAATATATTGCCAACATATTCATTGATTTCCCAAAGGGTTTAAAGTGAAACAAATTGTTAATTACATTTATTACATATTTTATTCTCCTTTCCTTTAACATATAATCACTTATAATTATTATAAAATTATTACTACTACTTTAGCTACTACTATTACCTTGTTTTAGTTGTTTTAGCAGTTGAAAGTTAAAATCTTGTTTTAAACCTTTTAAAATAATGATTTAAAAATTTTTTTCTCTGGCCATATAACTTAACTATGTGAAAATCATTTAAAATGGTCTATTAAATGTAATTTACGCTACTTTGAATTTTAAATTAATTTAAAAAAATAACTACTAAACAGTAGCTGGTGGAAAAAATGCCAACAATAATAAAATGCTACTGGTGCTATGAGCAGCAACAGCAGCTGTTTGATGCAATTTTTTTATAAAGTGATTTATTAGTTGAAAAGACTTTGGGCTATAGAAAAAAATATATATGTAATTATATTTAGGATAATTGTTTAAAAATATTGTTAAAAGCTAAATGGAAAGTTTACAAGTTAAATATGTGCATATAGCGTTATATTGAAATATAATAAATATTTAAATAGCTAAAATTAATTAACTTAAAATGTTTTCTAGCTATGACTACTTACTTAAAAATTAAATGAATATGGGAATATAATTTTAAATTAATTATAGTGTAAAATATATATTCGATAATCACCAAATACTCGAATGTTGACAGATCTAACGATAAAGAAAAAAACAAAACATATGAAACTATAGCTTTAGATATGCAGAGTTTATATAGCCATCACTACATAGTATAATTTTTACTACATATTTTTTTTTTTAATTTTAAACTTTGACAATCTTATTTTAGCTTTTAATAATAAAAACTTTTATTATATTTTTCAGGCTTCTCGCAAAGTTTCAAAATGTGGTTATTTATTTGTTGCACCAGATTGGGACTTTAGCAATCCCCTCTACAGAACCAAGGTAAGTTCTAAATGTTTTTTTTTTTTTTGTTTTTTATTTAAAATAAGAAAAACTTTTCCTATTTAATATTAATACTTAAACCCCTATGTCATGTACTCTGTTGGTAAAAACATTTGTAACTGAATACCAGTTTTCAGTATTAAAGATTTTTTTGATCAGACAATATATATTTCTTTTATTATATTATAATATAATTAAATCATAACACATATAAAATTCCAAAACATTTGCAACTTTTATAGGCATTAAGAGAAAATATAAAAATTACATTTAATATCGAGGGCTTATATTCAAAACAGGCCATATGCAAAACCCCAATTGTTCAGGAGAACAAATAAACTGTTTATTTCACTAATTTTTCAACATTTTGAAATTAGTTCTTCTACGAGTTAATAATATTACGTCTACTAAACCTCACACTGAAAAATAAATCTTTTAATCCCGTTCATACAAAAATATACATGTTGTATAAAGTACGGTGAAACGTATGTACTGGCTGATTTTTCGCAGTTTAGGTGTCAAAATTTTTGTGTTTCTGATACCTGAGGAAATGTTAAAGATAAGTTTAGGACTGAAAAGCTGGCGAAATTTTCTAAAGAATTCGTGGTGTTGCAAGATTTATGCAGTTGCGGAAAAAGTAGCAAGTCATTTGTTACAGTGGGCTCTATAAATACCGAAAAGTACATCAAAGAATGTTTGCAAAAAAATCGTTTTCCTTTTATAAGAGAGCACAATGTGTCCACATATTTTTAGCCCAATTTGGCATCATATTACTACGTAGGAAAGCTCTGGAGTGGTACCAAGGCAATAACATAATTTTTGTACCAAAAGAGGTCTAAATTGTCCGGAGCTAAGTCCAGTGAAGAGATATTGGAGTTTTGTGAAAAGAGAATCGAAGAGGACAAAAGAGTTGTCCTAAGACATCAAAAATTTCAAAAGCAGATGGGCAGACTGTTCCAAAAAAGTGACTGAAAAAACTATCAAATCACTAATGGAAGGTTTACACAGTTTGCGATTCAAAAAATGAAATGGAAATAATTATGGAACTTCGGAACGGTTGCTCCGATTTTCATGAAATTTCACATGGTCATGGAGGTGTAGGCGAGTTTAAGTTTTGAGCTTGGACCATATAGACCTAAACGGAGCGAGTTTTCTGGGTCCCAAAGTTGGACACCTCGGATATAAAATTTCTAAAAAACGATCCTGATACCTTATATCCAAACCGATTTCAAAGATTTTTACATGGGAGGACTCTGCTAGTCGAGATCTACAAAAAACATCGTTGTATGCATATATTATCTCTTTCAGTTTAAGAGATATTGAGCTTCAAATATAAATTTTTTTTCGCTACAGCGGTCCCACTTTTTTAAATTTTTTTTATTTCATTAACAACAAATAGAAAAAATGTGCAAAGAAAGAATTTTGAAAAGATATTTACGGAGTCAAAAGTTACAAGCATTTAAATTTAAACTTTCTAAAAAGGTTGACTTTTTCCCGTTTTTTTTTTTTTTTTTTTTTTGCCAAAAAAGTGGTAACATTCTTTTTCTGTTGTATACAAATTTTCTTAAGTAGCATATATAGTATTTATATTTTTCTGAAAGATAACTAAACACAAAATACTTCAAAGGAAAAAAAGCTTTTAAAAATCGAATTTTGCGAGAACCAGGGTTTCCCAAATTTGACCAATTTTTTCAACTAATTTCGAATATTCACTAACAAGAATTTTATTGCATAATTAAAAATATGCAAAAAATCACAAATCCATGCCTTCTCAGTGTTTCTTGCAAAAAGTAATTTGTAGACCTCGACAAGCAGAATCCTCCCATATAAAAATCGGTTCAGATATAAGGTATCACGATCGTTTTTTAGAAATTTTATACCCGAGGTGTACAACTTTGGGACTCTGTGGACTCGCTCAATGTAGGTCTATATGGTCCAAGCTCAAAACTTAAACTCGCCTACACCTCTGGTACGACCATGTGAAATTTCATAAAATCGGAGCAGCCGTTCCGAAGTTCCATAATTATTTCCATTTTATTTTTCGACAGAAGTATAAAATTTATATTTTTCTGTAATCTGTAGTATAATCTGTACTCTAAGATCAACCGTTTCCAAATTATTGAACTTTATATATGTTAAGATTTTTTCGATCGCACTCCTTATTTCCAATTGCTTTGGTAACGGTATCTTATCATTTACAGATGGAAATTAAAAAAATCGGAATATATGCCTTAAAACTAAAAAATATAATCTTAAGATATACCAAAATATGTTATTACCATAATATAAAAAATATGATGTAATAAATCGATGCCAAAATTCTTAAAATTTTCTGAAATGGATAAATAACATAGATTTGTTCATTTGATATTTTTGGTTGTCATTTATTACTATAAATTGCTTTAATTTTAAATAAAAAATTGATTAGTTCTACAACCAGTTCCAGAAAACATGAAAATATCCTGTATTCTATTCTACTTTGACATTACGACCAATGATTTTTGTTTGAAATTGTCACCTCCAGAACTAGTCCTGTGGAAGTGTTAGCTAGCCAGTACCAATTCTATGGAACGGTTCTAGAACTAGTTCTTTAATATGGTAGTTGGTAGTTCTTTAATCAATGATTTTTGTTCGAAATTGTCATATTCAGAACTAGTTCTATAAAAGCGTTAGGGAACGGTTTCAGAACCAGTTTTTTATTTTTTATTCTAATGGGCTATTTCCTAAAGGCCATTTTTTAAATCAATTGAATTTTGTAAATGCTATTTTTTCTTTTTTTTAATTTTTAAAATTTTGTATACAATTTTTTTTAAACAGTTCTAGGAAGTCATTTGAGAACCAGTAAATTGTTCTCAGAAGCGATATAGAAGTCATACAGAATTAGTTCTTAAGCACTAGTTTTCAAAAATATTCCTTAGATCGAATTTTAGAATCACAATAAGGTGTCGGAATTGGTTGTGATACCACTAGTTTTAAGGATGTTATTAAAGAATCTGAAGTTCTGATGATTAATGATTTTAGAACATGTTCTAATATTTTTCCTGGGTTCCTACTAATAAATTATTTTTGGCTTAATAGTAGGTATAAAAAATATTTGTGGAACAAAAAATATAACCATAACTAAAGATTAGAATCTGAGACTACGTATTAGATTACTGACTAGATTACAAATAAGACCATAAACTTAGCTACACATGAAACAATTGACTACAAACTACAAAAAAAAACTACAAAAATACAGTATACAATGACTATATACCGGACTATAGCCAACACTACAAGCTAAACTATAGCCAACACATTTTTTCCTCATTATAAGTTTGACTATGCTAGATTATAGCCAAGATTATGGAATAGAATATAGCTTGAACTCTAGACAAAACTATATGCTAAACTAGACTGTAGCCTAAATTTTAATCTTGTCAGTAGACTAGTTAAAAGCTTACACTATGGGAAGGAGCTTGGGTGTGAAAAAAATTTTGTTTTCAATTTCTTTATTTCCGTTCACTCCCTAAATTAAGTTATACTCAATTAAAAGCAAACCAAACAAATTTTATGAATACATGAAATTATTTTGTTCACATTTTTAACAAACTGCCTGAAATTATGTGCTCTACATTTCAAAGATTTTAATCGTAACACATGTTTTTTGTTGTTCTGTTTATGGATCGTGTTAAAACTTGAAGTTCTTTAATAATATTTTGTGGTTGGTTGTTTATTAATATTTATTTGAAATGTTAATTGTTTTTATTTACATTTTGTCTGACAAAAATTGTGTTGTTTTTTTTTTACATGAAAGGCGTGTTGACATAAGCTGTCAACCCATTTTTTTTTTTTTTTTTTTCTCGAAAAGTTTTATTTTTAAAGAAAGTTTTTTTTTTTTTGGTTTTTTTATTCGTTTGTCGTTGTTTAACTGCAAACATATTTAAAACAGAATTTATGTTTATTTGTTTGTCTGTTGCGTTGCACGTACCCCAGATAAGCATCAGTTCAGTTTTATTGTTATTATGATGATTATTATGATGGTATAATTTTTGTTGTTTTTTTGGTATTTTCTTTCTTAAGAATTGTATTGGATAGAAGAAGGAAAAAAAGCCTGTTTATTTTCTTTAAATTGAGATTCAGCTTTAGCTGCATATTCATCTTTTTCTGAAAGAGTCGTAGCCGTTTTTTTTTTTCTCTTTTACATAAATGACAAGTGTTTATTTTTTAAATGAATTTCTTCATTCTTCATTTTCAAGCATGTTTTTTTCGCCATCTCCATCTTTATTGTCGATTATGATAGTTTTTTTGCATTCATGATTTTTTTTATTTGTTCCTACAACTATTTGCGTATTTATAGAGAAGGGAACAAAAATAGCATATGCTAGAAATAAAATTAAATATTTTATGTAATTAAAATTAATGAGACAATTGATCTGATCAATATTTTATCTATTTCTTATCAAACTACTTCCAAATAAAATTTATTAATCAGTCTAAATTAACTCCTAGATATTTGACTTCTTTTTAATTTATTTGCCAGTTATTTTGAATTTGAATTCCCTTACTCTATTTTGCTTTAACTATTTCTCTCAGCATTACTGCATCTATTCCTAAAATATCTTTAAAATTCCTTGTCATATTGTCTAAAGCTTATGGTCATATTTGTTTGCTGATCATGCTCATGATGACGATGATCAGGCTATAAGAAAATTGTTAAGGTGTATATGCAAGCCAGGCTAGTAGAGACTTGGCCATGTTGGCGTTTGAGCAAAGGAGAATATGTAAAAAAAAACACATAAATTATAAACTTGTTTTTATGCATATTTGTTTTTAACATTTATTGCTTATAATACTTTTTTTGTATTATGTACAAATTTTTTTTTTTTGCTGGTATTCTTGAGTGTGCTGCCAATTTTAAATATTTTGCAAATAGCGTTAGGAATTTATTTTTGTCTTTTAGTTGTGTCTAAAGGATGTAAAGTGTGAATTTTAGAATTGTAGAGCAGAAAATAAAAGAAATTATGGAATTTGTGTTTGTATGAAATGGAGGATTTAAGTTAATGATTTTTATGTTATTGGAATTTGTGATTCATAATGGAATTTAGCGAGAAATGTAAGAGGATAAAATTTTTAAAAATGCATACATTCACAGTAAACAAATTCCTAAGATAGACGTTTTAAAGTGATTATGAATTTCTTTTTAATGAAAATATTAAAATAGCATAGATGATCTAAAATGTAATTTAGTTAAGAAAGATAATTTACAATAAAAATTAGTCTTTCAGGATGTGATTGCTAAAAAATCACGTTTACTTTAAAACATATATATGGAAGACCACTAAGTGTGAAGATCAATTCTTCAAAATCCTTCAAACATTTTCAAGATCGTTTTTATATATTAACCCAGACCTTCTTAAGGAACATTTTCACAACTTCTAAGTAAAACTAAGTGCATATTTTTCACTTTTTATTGGAAATTATTAACAATTACTTCAAAAAAAAGTAAAAAATTACCGAGGTCAACATTAAAAAACTATTGTGGAAAATATCCATTATATATTTTACAATTGTGAAGAGATCAAAATGTTTCATTTAATTTTTTTCACACTATTTAGTAAGCAAAATTATTCACGATGTAATTTTTTACTAATTTTTTATGTTAACTTTGTTATTTAAATTTGGATTTTTTTGGGCATCGAATACAAATTTCACATTTGTCCTTGGCTTGATAAGGGTTAATTAAGAAATTCTTATTTTTTACAAATTCAAAGGCTTTGGAGACCTGAATTAAACTACATTTTTGTATATGAAACATGAGTGAATAATTCGTTTAAAATATTATATAAAAATGTATAATAATAATATATTACAACATATTAAAGATTCCATTAATTTTACTTTCACTGGAATTCGATTTATAGAACATGGACGATAAAAAGTAATGTTTGAGAATAATTATATTATGTGGAAGTATTTATCCAGAAAATACGACTAAATATAGCATTTTTTTGTAATTCTGTTGCCAAATATTTTAACCCTTATGTTGACAACCGCATACCCGGATATGTTTTTCATTTTTAAATTAAAAAAAGTTAAAAAAAATTTAATTAAAAAAAGTTAAAAAAAGTTTTTATAGCCAAAATTATAAGCGTTTTTGTGACGATACTTCTTACGTTTACAACCAGCATACCCGGGATTGTTTTGCATATATATAATATTTGTAGCAAAAGTAGACACACCCGAATGTTCTCCTTTTGTTGACGGTTCCCAAAATTGACAAACGTTTTCGTTCTCTAGAAAATGTCATCTCTTCCCATATATGTGTTCATTGAGGCTTCAAGTGCATATGCATCCATTTCTTCATCCGAATCAGTGTCATATGTAGGATCATATTCTGGTAACTGTATTTCCTTTGCATCTGAATCATCTGCATTTCTCACGCAATCTTCAGCATCTTCATCTATTGATAAATGTTCCTGCTCATCCACACTTTCTGTGTTCCTAACTTTCTCCAGCATTCGACTTATGTACTCTGCTTTGTCTTCAACATTGCTTTAGCTTCAAATGATAGGAAAACCAACAACAGGTGCATCTCTAAAGTACCATTTCATTTGAATTGGAAAAACTTAGTTTACACATTAATTAGAAACCCTTTTTAGTCTTGTGCTTGCATTTTATTATCATTCATTCAAAATTAGGTGAAAACGGTTATATAATAATTAGCAAATTATCATAATAATTTTAATGAGTGAAATCTGCAGATACTTAGCAAAGATCAATAAATGAATTGCAGAGGTTTTTAAATGCACATGGAAGAAATGAAGTTATACTTTCGAATGAAGGGATAACCCGATTATACATTAATGGGAAAAAACTCAAGGGTACTTAAAAACCCTTTTAGATCTTTCTTTTTGTATTATTACTAACACTCAGTCAAAATAAGGTAAAAAGGTTGTATAATAATTAGCAAATAAAAATTTAAAAACATCAAAATTTTTATGGTAGAACACTTAAAAAAGTATACAAAAAAATCATTTAGGAATAATTTCCATGAGTAAAATTTACAGGTACTTTTCAAAGATCAATAAATTAATGGGAAACCTAATTTGAGATTTGAATGCACGAGGAACAAACATGCCTTCGAATGACGAGAAAGTCTGATTTTATTTAAGTGGGAAAAACTCAAAGGTTCTTAAAAAACCCTTATATTTTTAGCTTCACTCAGTCAATATTAGGTAAAAACGGTTATATTTTTAGAAAATGATAATAAAAATTTTAAATTATATAATTCCTTACAGGAAAATATTATTATCAAATACCACGTGTTTTTCTTTCTATCGTAAAAACACTTGAAAACATTAAAGTGTTAAAAATTGCATACAAAATGTATGACATACCCAAGTATGTTGCTTGTAAGGATACGTATAAATTTTTGGTTGTAAACATAAAGGTTAACGATACGTATTATTTATAAAAATATCTGGGTTTCATTCGATCATTACTTAAAGGAACCAATCGATATATAAAAGCATATTTTCTAATAAAGGCGTGCTCTTGTATGCTTCCATAGGCTGTTTGTGCAGTGCTCATTCCAACAAATATTACACAGAATTGTATTACAGAAAATATCAAGGACGCTTTTGGCAAAGTTTCGTAAATAACAATCGATAAAAAGCCAAGCATATATCAAGATAAACTGCAGATTAAGATTTTCACAGAACATCTGATCTTAACAGAGTTATCTTTTTAATTTAGACATTGAATTTTTCTTTGGACGTAACTTTAACCCAAAGTGTTTCTAATTTTATCCAAATCAAATAGCGCAAGAAGTTTTTCAAGCACAGTTTCTCTAGAAAATAAACCTAAACAATAAAATATTGTTCAAATAATCCGGCAGGGTAGTACTCAGTTTCTCGGATATACCATCCCTGTGAGTTTTACAAACACCTACTAATTGAGTTTGTCAAAACTCAATTAGTAGGTGTTTGTAAAAGTATATAATATATTTTTTAAGGCCTAATAATAGCATGTACTATAACTAAATACAGATGATATAAACCTCTAATAATACTTTCATCGTTTCATATTTTATTTATCGTACTGTAATTATAATTGGATTTAATTCAATTAATTAAATTTATTCTTCAAGTATAAGTTATTAATTGTTTTTAACTATAAAGTCAAAAGAATTAATTTCGATCCTGCCAGGAGTCGAACCTGGAATCTTCTGATCCGTAGTCAGACGCGTTATCCATTGCGCCACAGGACCATATGCCATACGTAGTTTTAACGAAAGTCATTATCAAATTCAAAATTATTATATAGAATTCTACAAATGTGGTTTGTAAATGAAAAATTATGCGAAATTGATTCCACGCTAATGAAAATGCGTTGTTTTCTCCACTGATAAGAAATCTTTTCCGAAGTCACTCATTGGCCTATATTTGTCTGTTAAAAATTCCATTTGTTATGAATGAAGTAATTTTTTTCGCTGAATGAAGTAATTTTTTTCGCTGCGTGTACAATGGTATAATACATGTGATAAGGATTTTATGGCCAGGATGTTGAAAAAAGCTTGTAGGTACCTTTGTCCTTTAGATAACATTTATATTATAGCCAAATAATTATGGGTATTTACATTTGGTATACATTTGAGAAAGAATCATACCCAACACCTAGAACGCCAATCATTCGAAAACATCGTTGCTGCTTACTAAATTGTACAGAATAATCTAAAACATACATACCAAGGCAAATTTATTTATCAGGTAAAGTCAGTTAATCAGCTGATTTTTTTTGTTTACTTTGTTTTGGATATTGCATCTGTCAAACTTTGTTTACGTTTACCAAAGAACAAAGCGCACCGGCAGCCAGTCGCCGCATAATTTTTCTAGCCGTCGCCGCCGCTGACTCATACCGGCTAGAAAGGCTGAACAAAATACTAATAAAAATTTACTTAAAATTGCATATGTTAAACGGAAATATTAGTTTTTAGTAATAAACATAAGAAATGTACTTAATTTATGTAATATAATATAAAAAACATTTTGAGCTGACAAATAAGCTGCCGCCGATATGACCTTGTGAAAGTCGCCGCCGCCGACCATAATAGGATACACAGCCTCCGAGAATTTTGCGTCGTCTTGGTTCTCTGATGCTTACTTTATTTTTTGTTATGTTTACAAATTCGCTTTGTTTCTAGTCAGCCGATTTTGACATAACTAACCAGCAAACCATTTAAAAAGTGCCTGTTGTTTTTGTATTGTTGTATTTGTTGTAGAACTGACTTTACCTGATAAATAAATTTGCCTTGATACATACGATTTCTATCGATGTTTTCAACTCAAAATTTCTCAGACATAGATTTCACCCGTACAAGATCAAACGTTTTATTTATACGTTCAATTTATTTCTTATGCAATTTTCTCAAGACATATATATGTCTATGTCAATAAGCTTCAATCGGTTCACCGTTGACCTATTAAAAAAAAAAAATAGTTTTACAAAAACTTTGCGATCCAGATGACTTTTTTCCACCATCAGATTCGAAATAAGTCAATCATTCCACATTTCTACCAGGGTAAAAAATGATATATTTTGATTATGGACAATTGTTGGAAATATTCTGAAATGCGATTAAGTAGTCAGATGAAATTTGTCATTACCAGGGCAACCAAAAATATTTATATTTTTCTATACTTCTAATAAACCAAACAGTTAGTTGCTCATTCGTTTCAGAGAATTTTAAATATTTTGGCATCGATTTGTTACAGCATATTCTTATCCTGATTGCATATTTTTGGTTTAACAATATATTTTTGTTATATTTCCATAAATATTCTAAAACATATTTAAATAATCCAAGCGTTAATTTAAAGAGCATAATTACTTATTTTGCACCCGAGAGAATTTTAACATAATTTGCCTTTAGTGATTTTTTATACCCTACACCACCATAGGTAGTAGGGTGGGTATTATGGGTTTGTGCTGATGTTTGTAACACCCAAAAATACTGATATAATACCCACCTTAATATATACAAATCGGCTTAGAATTACTTTCTGAGTCGACTTAACGATGTCTGTCCGTCCGTCTGGCCGTCCATGTAAATCTTTGTAATCAAACCTTGGAACAGAGACCCATTGAAATTGGTCTTCCCGGAAAAGGGTTTGACAATCACAATTCCCTTAAATTTAGTATTATTTCAATGAAATTTGGTACATATAAGTTCCGTATAAGTCTAAATCTATGTGCCGAATTTCACATTGACCATAGCTCCTATATAAACCCCCTTTTTTAAAAATCACTTTAACGCGCATAAATCCTATTAAAATGTTAGTATTAAGTTAATATTCGACACAAATACGTTTTATATAAATATAAATGATAGAGGACATCCACTAAATATAATTTATAGAGTAGTAAATTACTTTGGGAGTCCTAAGCTATAATTATTTAAGACTTCCTTTCTATCTTCCCTGATAGTGACCAGAAATTTCAACACAAATAACATTTATATACGTAAAAATTCTGCTTTCTATCATGTGCTTCCAAACAAACCTACTATCATGTTGATATTATTAACAAGTTTCTATATGATGAAATGTAATTCAGATTTTTTTTTTAATTTTGAATATTTTCTTTCTGGGTTAAGGGCATTAACATATTCCGATCTTAAGAGCATTTTTAATGCGCATAAAACTATTTATTTAAGAGCATAATTTTGATTGACCTATTTACTATCAAATGACTTGTACCTTAAGATTCACTTTTGAAATTGTCTTAATGACACAATTTTCAACTGGGTTATTTCTGTTCTTATTGTTTATTTAATAAACTAATGAATTGAGGGAAATAGTTTTTGGGGGAAAAAAAATTACGTTTCATTTATTTTATAATTACCATCACTTATTAATTTAAATACCATATTAATTTCTAATCACCTTCAAAACTTCTCAAATATTTACAATTATTTATTTATTTTTATACCCACCATCAAAAAGATGGGGGGGTATATTGATTTTATCATTCCGAGTGTAACATGTCGAAGGAATCATCTAAGACCCCACAAAGTATATATTTTCTGGGTCCTGGTTAGATTCTGAGTCGATCTAGCTATGTCCGTCCGTCTGTCCGTCTGTTGAAAGCAAGATAGGGCTCGAACGGGACAACGTAGGGGGACGAAATTTGGCACAAATATTTATCTTATATGATTGAAAATGGACAAAATCGGTTAATAAACAAAGAAGTTATGGGCTAAAAACTAGAAACACAGGGTCTCCGTTTCATACTTTTCTGCTGATATCTCTTGAAGACGAAATTTTGTATACACAGTTTGGGGGTCAATATAAACTCGGAAACCAAAAATGGGCGTGGTCCGCCCACCTCCCATATAAGGTGAAATTGTGTTCAAATAGTTCAAGGACCAATGAAAACTCGGAAACAAAAAATAGGCGTGGTCCGCCCACTTTACCGCCCACCTCCCATATAACGTAAAATGTGAAAAAGTTGATGGTGGGTATATAGAATCGGCCTAGCCGAATATAACATTCGCGCTTGTTATTTATTAATAGTAAATAAATTTACATATCAATATATAACAATAAGGAATCGGCTGCTGAGGCCTTCGTCCTTTCTCTTTTTTAAATAATTAAATTTAAAATATTTACGCTTTACAATTTTCTTAATAAGTCAATTGGTATGTGCTGTTTAATTTTATTAAATATTTACAGTTATATTTTTTATATATATATATTAAAGTAATATCTATTTACATTTATATACCATAAATTTTGAAATAAGCAATTAATTAACTACTTAAATCTTATGACTTCATTATTTTGTGCTGCTTAAAAATCCAGTAGCAAACAAATTAATTTTCTTTTATATATTTTCATATATTTTCTCTTTATAAATAAATATAATTTTTATTAGCCACAATATTTGCTTATTTTCCAGCTTAATTCCTCTTTAAGTTTGTCTACACTTTATCGTGGTTAATTAGGAAAATAACCAATTTCTTAGCTCACGTCCAATGGTGTAATCAATGGTAAAACGATAATTTTTATTTAAATCTATGAGAATGTGGTTTCTAATTTTTTAAAAAATTTCTTCTTTCTTATTAACAACAAGGAAGTAGTGGCTTGGTTATTGGTTGGTTAATTTTTGTATGTATTTTTATTTGTACATATTTGTTCATGCTGTTTAATTTCATTTGGTGGAAAATATTTATTTTTTCTAAACAAATTGTTTATGTATTTATATGTAGGTATTTATATTTCTTGTAGCTTGTTTGTCTTTTAAGTTAAGAGATAAAAATCATTGGTCATATAATGTTTGCATATAAATATGCAGTTGGATAATTGTCGCATAGTGGAGACAATCCAACAGTCATATAGTGGGTTGTTTATTAGTTTTAGAAAGAAAGAATTTTTTTATTCTTTCGTTTTTTTTTTCTAGTTTATTTGTTAGGAAAGTTTCTGGTTAAGTAAATTGTTAAAGAAGAAAAGGGGAATAATGGGAAGAAAGATAACAAGTAAGAGTGATATGTTTGTCTAAGTCTTATTATTTTATTTTTAAAGAATAATTTTTACTACGTATAAGGAAATGCGTATTAATTTCATATTAGAAATATCTGCATTAAAGTGTTTTTAGAACCAGTAGGAAATTTAGCAGTTATGCTGAATTTGATTAGTTTCGATTTAAATAACGTCATAGCAAGCAGGACAAATGTAACAATAATATTCAAATATTATTTATAAGCTGCTAAATTGTTCTATGGACATTTGATCTAGACTTTAAAAAATAGCATGGTTTTAAAAGAGTTTTGTCGAAAAGTTTAACAGATCACCTTTATAGAAAAATTCTTATTATAACTTAATTTATTTAAGATTTAGTATGTCAACAAGGAGTGAGATGGAAAAATTCTTAACATACATAATATTTAATAACTTGGAAACGGTTGATCTTAGAGTTTTCATTCTTTTTTTTAATCATTTGATAATTTAGCACAGATCACAGAAATATATAATTTTTATGGTTCTAACTACTAATTATAAAATTGTGGACCATTTTTGAAAACCCTTTCTTTGGAGATTTGATAGTTGCTTCAGTCACTTTTTTGGAACAGTGTGCACATCTTCTGTTAAAATCTTCGGTATTTTGGGACACCTTTTTTGTGCTCTTGAATACACTTTTCACAAGAGCTCATTATCTCTCCACTGGTCTAAGCTATGGACAATTTTGAAAATTGACCTCTCTTGGTACTAAAACTATGTTATTGATTTGGTACCACTCCAGAGTTTCTTACTGAAGTGACCGAAAAGTTCCAAAAATATGTGGACACGTTGTGCTTTCTTAAGAAAAGAAGAAGTCTTTTTTGTAAATATTCCTTTAAGCATGTTTTGGTATTTATAGATCCGAATGTATTAAATGACTTTCCTGTTTTGCCGCAACTGCAAAAAGCTTTTGCTTCGAGCATTAGCAATAAAAATTTTTGAGACACAAGCTGCGAAGATTCTGCCAGCACCTACGTTTCTTCGTCAATTATACAGCTTGAGTATTTTTGTATGAAATTTGGTTTTAAATTCCGAATCCTATTTTTGGCTTGTAATTTTTTTTGCAGAATTCCAGTTTGGAATTTTTTGAACTTTATATGTTATCAACTTTTCCATTAGCTTTAAATTTTTGCACCAAATAGTCGAAGCACTGAGAAAACTGAGCTGATTTTCTACCAGATGTGTTTGGAGTTCCTTTCAATATGCCTTCAATTTTCTGGCCTTCCCAATAACATGTGGTCCTTTTTTCTTACGGAACTAGGTTTCACATCAATAGTCAAATTCTCCTGATACTGTTTAATAACATTAGAAACGGTTTTACGGACGACATTTAATTCTGTGGCCAATTATTTGTAAGACCTATTTGGATTTTTTGAAATTTTTTAATAACTTGTAGGACGTAAATCTTTTTCGTCACTTATTTTGATGAAAATGAGGACAAATTAACATGGTTGTTATTAAAAATAATAACTGAAGTATTTTTCCATGATAACTAGATCAAAAAAAAATTTTGAATATTGATTCCGAAAAAAGTTATGAGGCAAAATGTGTGTTAAGATTTTTTCGATCTCACTCCTTATTTTGTGATAGTTTTTCTTGTCTTTGATTTATCTCACTTTCAGTTATTTTATGCATATCTATGACTAATCCTAAATATTTCTCTTAACTGAATGATTTAGTTGACTTTGAAAAACTAACACACCCATCACCACCCACTGTTTGTTTATAATTCTATAAATGATGTATAGTTTTTGAATTTATAATTTTGTTTTCAAACTGTCAAATCACAAAGTTTTATTGTAAAACTAAAATCTCCTTTAATTCCTCAATACATTTGTTTGCAAAAATGCAATCATTTTAAGGTGTTTGTTTGAAAATTTTTAACAACCAATTTAATAATAGTTACATTTTGTTAAACAAATACAAAAAACACACCTTTAATTTGTAAGGAAAAAATAAACCAAAAGTAAGTAAACAACGACTTTAATAAAACCCTAAAATAAACTCATATAGCTAACTAGTTTATAAAAAAAAAAAAGAAATCAAAAATACTTTTTCTTATCTAATAACTAAAGGGCAGGGCCATTTAATAACACATTAAAATATCACACGTTCATAACAATTCATTCATTCATTGAGCTACTTTTTCAAATTTATTATAATATTAATTTCTTATAAATTCATTCAATTTCAATTCAATTAAATTAATATTACACCCAAATATGTAAATTATAAAATTGACACAATGTTTGCTTATTCGTTTTTTTTTTTTTCACCATTTTAAGCAAATGTAGGTGTTGATTAAATGATTTACAAGCATTTTGCAACAAGTTTTAAATCATTTTAGTTTTTATATTTTTATTTTATTATAAAAACACGAAAATCATATCAAATCGCATGTCGAATAAATATAAAAAAAGAGAAACAAACCCGTCCTAAAGTATTTTTTAATTTATTTCTTTGGCTGTTTTTTGTCTGTGAATTTTTATGACTGCTTACAGAGATGAAGACAAGTAGTATTTAAATTATTTGTTAAATTCTAATAAATAGTTGGAAAAAAAATATAAAAGCAATTTAAATGTAAAACATTGAAGTCATGGCAAAATGTTGTGTTTGGTCAATGTCGGTCAGTAAGGTACCCTGTAATTTAAATACAAAATAAAACAGCATGTTATGGGTAGAATACTAAATAGAAATAAAAATTAAAATTATGGGAATAAGCTTTAGTGTTAAGATGATTGTAGAAACACATTTATTACTTATTTCTAATACTCCTTGAAATAAATATTGTACTTACATAAGACCTATTGATACTAGAGATTTCGTGTGGTAGCAAAAGCAACCTCCGCATGTTTAATATATAAAGAAATTGAAGTCATACGAAAATTAGCTTTAAAAGTTTGAATAACAAATTTCATATGCTATTTTAGAAAATTATCTTAAACTCAATATATACATTTTCAAACATATCATATGCTTTATATTATACTGTGTAACAATTTCCCAAACATTTTCTCACACATGATAAAATCGATTTATGTATCAAACTAGAGTCTATACATAATAAAATCGCGTATTCAGTTTTTCCCAAGGACGTAAAATTTTTTCCCAAAAGGACTTCAACTTTATGAAAGATATATAATTTAAAAAAATTCCATAGAATATTTACGAAGATTATTTTAACGCAATATGGATGCTGAGAATCTCAAAAATATAAAAAAAGGTTTTTATTTAACAAAATTATAAGAAAAAATCCTTTATATAAAGTATATAAATGACTAATAAATATAATATTACAGGATTAAATTTTCCTAAAAATAGTTTCTAAACTTTTTGCACTGCAACATTTGAATAAAAAATATTATATAGCAGGGATTAGTAGCTTTCATTTGACTAACATATTGGTTCGATAAAACCTTCGAAAATATTTTATAGTATTCTTAAAAATATCGCATCTTTCAAAACTTGAAGTCCTAGAGAAAAACTTTTCTGGTTTCTGGTTTTATTTATATAAAGATTTTTTCACGTGTGAGAATGATTTTTGCAGGCCGATTGAAAATTTAAAATTTTCAAAAGGATTTTGTCTTAAATTTTTGTACTACAACGTTTAAATAAAAAATATTTTTATATTGCAGGGATTCTTATAATATATTTTTTTAAAGTATGTATTCTTTGAAACATTAAACTCCTTTTAAGGCCGAATTTATCGTTCTGGAGAAAAAATGAATACGTTGTTTTATTACGTCTGTTTTCCAGTATGGTGCATATACCTAAGCATTCCAAATTGCTTAGGTTCGGATTCTATAAGTAGAAAGCTATTTTGGGTCCAGAGTTGCTTCTGTTTTCATTTAAAAAGAGATTAGTAGTAGAAGAAGACAGATGAAGAATGTTAAGAATTGAGTAGGATAAATAGAAAAGAACTGCATATGTATTGTAGCATATTTTTGACTGTTCTAACTAACTTTTCTCGATTCTAACTAAAACCAATTCGATTTTCTAAGATCTTCAAAGAATACATACAAGGAGAGTGATATACCCACCTACCTACATATCACAATAATTTCTACAATTCTTGATACGATAAATCTCGTTCATAAGGAGTGAGATCGAAAAAATCTTAACACACATTTTTCCTCATAATTTTTTTCGGAATCAATATTCAAAATTTTTTTTGATCTAGTTATCATGGAAAAATACTTCATTTATTATTTTTAATAACAACCATGTTAATTTGTCCTTATTTTCATCAAAATAAGTGACGAAAAAGATTTACGTCCTACAAGTTATTAAAAAATTTCAAAAAATCCAAATAGGTCTTACAAATAATTGGCCACAGAATTAAATGTCGTCTGTAAAACCGTTTCTAATGTTATTAAACAGTATCAGGAGAATTTGACTATTGATGTTAAACCTAGTTCAGTAAGAAAAAAGGACCACATGTTATTGGGAAGGCCAGAAAATTGAAGGCATATTGAAAGGAACTCCAAACACATCAGATAGAAAATCAGCTCAGTTTTCTCAGTGCTTCGACTATTTGGTGCGAAAATTTAAAGCTAATGGGAAAGTTGATAACATATAAAGTTAAAAAAATTCCAAACTGGAATTCTGTAAAAAAAATTACAAGCCAAAAATAGGACTCGGAATTTAAAACCAAATTTCATACAAAAATACTCAAGCTGTATAATTGACGAAGAAACGTAGGTGCTGGCAGAATCTTCGCAGCTTGTGTCTCAAAAATTTTTATTGCTAATTCTCGAAGCAATGTTGGAGATAAGTTTAAGACCCAAATGCAGCAAAAATTTCTTACAAAATTCATGGTATGACAAGCTTTTTGCAGTTGCGGCAAAACAGTAAAGTCATTTGATACATTCGGATCTATAAATACCAAAATATGCATAAAGGAATATTTGCAAAACAGACTTCTTCTTTTCTTAAGAAAGCACAACGTGTCCACATATTTTTGGACCCATTTAGTATCATGTCACTACGGTAAGAAAGCTCTTTAGTGGTACCAAATTAATAACATAGTTTTAGTACCAAGAGAGGTAAATTTTCAAAATTGTCCATAGCTTAGACCAGTGAAGAGATATTGAGCTCTTGTGAAAAGTGAATTCAAGAGCACAAAGAAAGGTGTCCCAAAATACCGAAGATTTTAACAGAAGATGTGCACACTGTTCCGAAAAAGTGACTGAAGCAACTATCAAATCTCCAAAGAAAGTGTTTTCAAAAATGGTCCACAATTTCATAATTAGTAGTTATAACCATAAAAATTATATATTTCTGTGATCTCTGCTAAATTATCAAATGATTAAAAAAATAATGAAAACTCTAAGATCAACCGTTTCCAAGTTATTGAATATTATATATGTTAAAAATTTTTCGATCTCACTTCTTATGCCTGGCTGATTCTTTCCATGCATTCATTGTTTCCCATCAAGGATTTAACATCAGGTTAGGTGTCGGTAATAATACGAATATTCTTACCATAAATTCTATAATATCTAATTTTATTTCTTCGCTATTTTATATTTTAAATCTGAAGAAATCTATATGGTCCAGTAGAAACCTTACAAACACATTTATTCTTGAATTCCATTTTTCAATACTCCCTTGAAATACTACCCCAAAAATTCCTATTGAAGAAGGAAATAGTGAACTTATTTGTTCCGGTGAATCTCCTATGAACTCTGAAATAAACCATAATATTCCAGACCTCTACTGCGTGGACTTCAGTGTAGTCTTGAACGCAATTTGTCCTACCCACAAATATACTGACAGCGAGCTTAGCGTCTTTGTTTAAGTCGTTCTCAAAGTCCCATTACGAAAGCTGATATTCTAAATATGTTTTCGATGACATGAAGGAGAAACATCTTATGAAGTGCTCTCCACTAGGCAGATATCTCATTTTTCAGTTTCAAAAAGAACAAAAAAGCAGTTTACTCGTATTTAGGGCCTAATTTTCCTACATACGAAAATAACTGTAAAGTAGATGCTCTCGCCTGAATATTCATAGTAAAAGATTATTTCCTATCCAGTACCTGCACCCGTGTTCTGTATCTTATGAAAAGTTTTTATCCAGTTTTTAGCAGATTGATTCATATAATACTTGAAGTAAAAATGTCAACAAAAAACAAACGATTTATTATTAATCATCCATTTTTAAACAAGACGACTACAAATTTCTAGAAATAAAGTTTTCTCACAAAGTAACAGAACACGGGTACTGTTTTTATACCCTACACCACCATAGGTGGGGAGGGTATTATGCGTTTGTGCTGATGTTTGTAACACCCAAAAATATTGGTCTAAGACCCACCTTAATTTATACCAATCGGCTTAGAATCACTTTCTGAGTCGATTTAACGATGTCCGTCCGTCCGTCTGTCCGTCTGACCGTCTGTCCGTCCATGTAAACTTTGTAATCAAACTACAGGTCGCAATTTTGAACCAAAATTTATGAAATTTGGTACTCAGCATTTTTTTGGTCTAGGGACGAAGCCTATTGAAATTGGTTATGATCGGTCCATTATTTCACCTAGCCCCCATACAAATGTCCTCCCGGAAAATGGTTTAACGATCATAAATCCCTTAAATATAGCAATATTTTAATATTATTTGGCACATATAAGTTTCATATAAGTTTAAATAAGTGTGCCGAGTTTTAAAAAGATCGGTCCATAATTACTCATAGCTCCCATATAAACCCCTTTCCAAAAAATCAATTTAACGGCCATAAATTCTACTAAAATGTTAGTATCAAGTTAATATTCGACACAAATAAGCTTTATATAAACATAAATGATAGTACCAAATTTTATAAAGATCGGTCCATAATTTACCACAGCTCCCATATAAGACCCCCTTTCGGGAATCACCCAAAAGTGAATAAATTCATATAAATGTCAGCATCAACGAAATATTCTGCATATGTATGTCTTATTTTATACTTATAAGTATCGGTCCACATTTGGGTCCATGTCTAATAAAAGACCCCTCCCCGAAATATACTGTATGGTGTAGGGTATCATATAGTCGGGCCTGACCGACTATATCTTTTTCTCTCGTTTTTATTTTATTTTATTTTTATTTTTTTTATTAATATAATTAAATCACCCTGTGAAAAACTAAATGATTACTATTATAAATAATTTTTCGATTCGAAAACTTTTCACAAGTTACATAAAAACAGAATTGTATTAATGTGGTGTTAATAGAATCTGATTTCGCATTACTGAAAGCTCATTTGTAACTAAAAAAGTCAATGAAAAGTTTTTAAACTTGTAAATCTTTCAATAAATCCAATGAGCTTATGCATTGGTATTTTGATTGATTTAGTCTTAGTATAGGCTGCTAAGCGTGATATAAGAGACTTGAAATCGGTCCGTAATTTTGATCTGAATATCAAATATTTTCTTCAGGGTTTTAAGCAAAAAAGAAGGAATACTTATGGGAAGGCTTTATAAATGTTAACTATCCAAAGTGCAACAATAAATTAATACGCTACAGATCGGTCGGGCATGATTTAAATTGATCTATGTACAAATTTTTCAACGAAGATGCGTAGATCTTGAGTTATACATAGCTGGCAAATCATCTTACAAAATGAGCATGCCACTCAAAAACTTTAGAACTTAATTCTAACTCAAGTAGTTAATTAACAATTAGCAAACAATTTATTAATTAAAATTTTCTATTTGATGTTGATTTTTCTAATTTATACAAAACACCCTTAATAAGGTCAAAACAATGTTGTCTAAACAACACATTTACGTTTTTAATATAAATATTTAGACATAGTGTAAAGGAGGTTTTAGCAAAGCAAAAAAAAAAAAAAAAAAAAACGCTTAACAACATAACAAAATGTAGGTGTTTACACAAATGTGGCAAACACCAACAATAATAACAACAACATCCAGTAATAAATATATAACTATAAATATGTACTCAAGTATTAACAATTATACAGTGTTAATTTTAACTCTTAGATACATAGTGACAACAAATGATACACGTGATCATATAACAACTAAACTATTTAACATAAATTCATGTTCCATAGACACTTCCTCAAAATAAATACTTGCACATACACAATATAAAAACCTACTCATTTATTGCAAAGGTTTTGTTTTTGAGGTAAAATATGTATGTTTGTTTTTTTTTATACATTTCCCCACATTTTCAATATAATTTACTAGCTTTCATGTGTCATAATAAGTATTATTTTTCCTTATGAAATCAAATCAACATTTTACAATATTGTATTTACTCTCCGCTAAAATTGTCGTAATAATAACAAAGAAATGTTGAGAAAAAAAAAATATCCGTTAGTTAAATAAAGTTTTGATTTTCATATTAACAAAAAATTAAATATAAACATTTTATAATAGTTTTCTTCCTCTTTAAAAGTTTAAGCTTTGTGTATTCTGCTTTAATAACTCGTATATAGTTTATGAGAGTACTTTTAAGTTTAAAATATATAGCAAATTTATAAATCACTCATGTTGAAATATTTTGGTTTACTTTTGACGTAAATGCTTATATTATTGTCATCTACAATCTGTTTGGGTTGTTGTTAGTATTATTGTTTAGCTTTCAGCAAAAACCAAAAAGTAATTTAATACTTAGTTTTAATATTTTTTTTATTATTGTTTCTTGAGAGGAGAATATGCAGATTATATAAGCTTAAACATACATATTATAGCTGTATAACTTGATTAAATTAAGGGGAAGGTGTGCTAACTGAAAACAATCGATTTAAGTTAATATTAACCCAGCAAAAAAATTACTGAAAAAGAGCTGAAAAAGTCTTGAATTTAATATTGTGTTGTGAATGGAAGGAAGTATTTAGTGCTGATAAAGAGCTATAAAAGTTATTTTTTTACCGCTCGTTGTCATTGGTAGGATGTTCTTCTTTTCCTTAAATATCAATAAAGATGTAATTTTTTTGTATTTTCTTTTATACAATAAATCTAAATGGTAGGAATTATAAGATAATGATCTCACTTTGAAATCGTTTTCTGCTTAGGACTGTGGTGTTAATCCTCAAAACTAATAATAAAGTAATTTTAAAAATCTCTTATAGATATTTAATATAATATTTCAGTTATATAAATTATAATTGTTTTCATATGCTGTTATTTACTAAAAGACAGCCCACATGAGTCCGAAGCACATGGTCTCTGGGATCACCAGTGGAAAAAATTTCATCCATCTTCTAAGGTTCATAGATCTTGTCATGCAAAATCTATCATTATCACCCTTTATGATATGATTTCCAAAGATTTTAATTTTTTTATTTAATGTGATTTTTACTTTAACCTTTTTTGTATTTAAAAAACTAAAAGACTTTTGTTGAACTTGAGGTCAGTTTTTTTATATAATATTTTATTTTTCGGTATTTCGATATCTTTCGGATATCATTTTCAAGAAAAAATAAGAAACAATAACGCTATGCTAAAACACGTCACAATGTCTCAATATTCAATATTGTATTGTTTAAGGCCATATACCAAATGTCTCCGAGTTGATGAACATATTTATACCGTGGACACAAGTTAGCCCGTGGTCTCCTTCTCGTACTGGTTTGTTTCAGTTTTTATATATGCTGGCTTAACCTGAACGATAGTAGATACGCTTATGGCTTAAACGCTATTACCGAGTTATAAAGGTCTCAGAATTATGAGTATCCAACTGGAAGCCTTTGTAGCCTGCCAGTCTTTTACAATCATCATGATTATTGTCTTTCCGTACTGTATAACATTTTTCAGGATCATGTGCCTCTGATGTTTGTCCGTCTGATTGCGGCCAGAAGTTACTTCTCGTTGGTCTAATACAGTTTTTAATACTTAAGATCACTTAGGTTATTGGCTGGCTCATACTTCGAGTCCATTATTTCCTACCCATCCCTCAGTAGCAATATGATTTGCTAAATCGAAGGTTGCGACCTTTTTGTCTTAATCACTGTCGCTTTAGTTGCAATCAAACTTGCGGCTTACTGTATGTCAGGGTTTGTACAGCTGCCGCTGAAGACCAGAATATTGATCAAAATGAATCAGACGTAACCTTTAACAGTTTGAACAGATCTCAAAGGGTGACATTTTTATAGTAGGAAAACCTTTAGTAAAGTTTTGAACAGACACTAAATAACCTAGAAGGCGTTCTTTACATAGAGGATTGACGTTGTGAGTGATTCTTAGGTTATACAATTAGGAAACTTAAACTTCTGCTAGGTGTACGAAGAGTCAGTTAATAGCCATCTGTACGATTTCATGTTAAATCATTTCATATTTTATGCTGATTGAATTCCAAGGGAACTAATTCTGGTGAAGATATTGGACTAACAAATTGATGATCAAGCTTATAAACAATTTGACAGAAAAAAAATACGAAAAAATTGACTAGAACTCTTCTTCAAACAAAAATAAAAATTAATAAAATAAAATTTATTTAATTTATGATATTATTATAATAATCCAGGGATGGGAAAACTTATACCATCAGTTCAGAAATAAAAATGATATTAGTTATTTTTTGCAAAAAAAAAAAAAAAAAAAAAAATCCTTCCAGTGAAATGTATAGATTCTCTCCTTTACATTCTCCTAAATTTTACAGCGGGTTAGTTGCATATGAAGACTAAACAAGTTTGCAATCGTAAATTGCCAGCAGAATTGAATGCATGTTTTCTGTGCCGCTACACACTTCATCTCCTTGCACTGGATGCTATTTTAAGGGCCTCAGTTAGCAGCACCTGGCGTTTGGGGTAAGTAAATAGAGGTTGAACCTAACGCATTTAAACATGGAGCCCACCTTGCAATGGATGCTATTTTAAGGGCCTCAGTTAGCAGCACCTGGCGTTTGGGGCAAGTAAATAGAGGTTGAACCTAACGCATTTAAAGATGTGGTTACAAAGTGTCGTACACCAGCAGAACGGAATACATATTTTCTGTGCCGCTACACACTTCATCAGCATTCATGGTGACTTATCTGGTTCAGTTTCGTTGAAACATAAACAACGCCTATGGCCGTCTTTCCTTCTTTTTCCTTCTTACAGTATTTGAAAGAGTCAAGAGAAATCCCTTTTTTAAATAGAGAAGTATTTAGTATTTGTCCATATTTCTTGAGCAAGTCCTAGAAATTATGTGATATTTATTAAAGCTTTGGAATGTGATAGAAAAAGACCTGTCAATTTCCTCTTAACTGATTAATTCAAAAACAGTAATCTTGTTTTCACTTATATACTTATAACAGATTAAGATTCTTCTGGTATTTTAGCTTCATTCTTCAAATTATTTAATGCACACACTATGATTTTATACCACCAAAAAATTACTACGAATTAAAATTTGTTTATGGTCCTTCGAGCCAGATGCTGATAGAAGAACCTCTGGTGGCGGTTGCGAACTAGTTACTTCTACATTAGGGTACCACCAGACAGTCACTGTATTAGCTACGTGACTATTAACTTTAACATGAGCATGCCCAAGGAGGAAGTCTATTGCCATTTCAGTGACTACATGTTTCACATTTTTGCACACACAATCACCTCCGCGACTACCAAAGGGTCAGTAAAATGGCAATCGCCACCTTCACGAGTACGAGGTGACTCTTTTTTTTTTGGCACCTCCACAGCTACGAAGTGGCACTTTTGTGAACACCCAATCACTTTACTGGTTAACATAGGGTCAGTAAAGTGACAATTACCATCATGCTCATTGGTGACAAATGGTATAGCGACAGGTGATTATACACCAATGAACCTTACTGTCTTAAACCACATCTCTGGCGGTAGACAACAAGGACAACTACCGACTGAAATTTGTTTATAATTAAATTTTTCTAAAGAATTTTCCTCTTTAAGAGCTTTTAAAAGCTCCCAAATGACGTCTAAAATTTAAATCAGCTTAATTAAAACAAGCGTAAATATTCGGCCCGGCCGAATCTAAATACCCACCATCAACTTTTTCAAATTTTGCGTTATAATGAAAGGGGTGGTAAAGTGGGAAGTAAAGTGGGCGGACCACGCCCATTTTTTGTTTCCGAGTTTACATTGGTCTTTGAACTATTTGAAAACAATTTTGTTGATTTTCACCTTATATGGGAGGTGGGCGGTAAAGTGGGCGGACCACGCCCATTTTTGATTTTCGAATTTACATCGATCCCCAAACTATACATACAAAATTCCGCTGTCGTACATGCTTTTGTTGCAGAAATATCGGCAGAAAAGTGTAAAATGGACACCCTGTGTTTCTAGTTTTAAGCCCATAACTTTTTTGTTTATTAACCGATTTTGCCCATTTTCAATCCCAAACAAACCTTATATAAGACAAACATTTGTGCCAAATTTCGTCCCCCTACAAACGGACAGACGGACGGACATAGCTAGATCGACTCAGAATCTAACCAGGACCCAGAATATATATACTTTGTGGGGTCTTAGATGATTCCTTCGACATGTTACACACGGAATGACAAAATCAATATACCCCCCATCTTTTTGATGGTGGGTATAAAAACTTTTCGTCATACATTTTCTAACAGCGCGAAATTAAAATTTTTATCAGGGAGCGGATATACACGAAATTATTAATATTTTTTTATTTTATTTGATGTCATATACTTTAATGTTTATTTTGGTTTTAAAAATATTAAATTTGCTATTCTCTTTGTTTGCTTCAAATCCTATTGGAAACAAATTTTTTAACTCGATCTGGGAGCGGATAATATTGTTACAGTTTTTTAAAGATCAATATTTTATTATTCAATACTCTAGTTTTGCCTGGAATATGCAGACATGTAAATTAGTTTCGATATAAAACCTCACTTTCTTCCTAAAAATGTATTACCACAAAGTGCTGCTAAATTACTTCCCCCATTAACACTTTGAATTGGCTAATGTCTCTTATCATCCTTCCCCATAACTTTAACATAATATGCAAAGATTTATTGCATTTTTTGTAAACAGGCATTTCATACTATACCGCCTGCTCTCATACCAAACAGTCATTGTCGTCATTGGACCAGACATTGTTAGTTAAATCTATATAAGTATGTATATTTATACGTAAATAAATAAGTATATGAAAAGAATAAAGAGAATCATGCGTGCTATATAGATGTCATGTTTGTCGCGGTATTATTGATATTCTGTTATACTGTCTATACATGTTAAAATTAAAATAAAAACTGACATATTCTATTCTAAGATAGCTATACATATATTTTACATTTAGAAGCATTAGACACAAATTGAAAGAAGAAAAAAAAAACGAATTAGTTATCTTAACATACACATCTAAACAATTGTTCAATCTTTTTTAGTCATGTCAACGCTATTAAATTTAAAATTTTCTACGTGTATTTCATTAGCATGCGGTTTTATATAATTTTTTTTTTTTTTTTTTTTCAAGAAAAAATGCAAAGCGAAAAAAAACTTAGCAACAATATTAAAACATTGACAGGTATTATGACTTTTTACCGTTAGATGACGGTTAGTATTTTTTTATTTTTGTATTTTTTTCTCTCTTAGAGACTTGCGTTGAAGGATTTACGTATTGACAGTTCAAACCACTAAATGTTTATCAACATAAAATTTATGCTTTAATGATTTTCAATGATATCATACTCTAATACAAGTACAAGTATATTTACTTTAAAACTCATAGATACATTCTTATTACGAGCACAAGATACATATTCATTAGAGTAGATACTATGTTTGCTCGTACATTGATAGTCAGTCTGGCACACTTGAATTAATTTTATTGAAAAATTAAGATTTGTTTTTTTTTTTTTTTTTTTTTTTTTTGTTTTTTTACTGGCACTTTAGTAGAACAATAACCGTAGATTTTATGAGGTTAAATTAACTAAGTAAGTATTTGTGTTAAGGTTAAAACAATTTAAAGTGTTTTTAAGTAAAATTATTTAATGTATTTTGAAGTCCAAGTCCTTAGTTTTAATAGTTAAGTAAATAATTGTTAGTGAGAAATTATTTTGAAGTTAAATTGTTACATAGAAATTTGATAATACTGATTTAAAAAGGATAGAAAACTTAAGGGGAGAAATCTCTATGGTTCAGTGATCTCAATTTTTATACAGTTCAGAACCATAGGTGAGGAGGATATAATGCTTTTGTGCTGATGTTTGTAATATTCAAAAATATTGTTCTAAGACCAATCTTAAATTATACCCATCGGCTTACTATTACTTTCTGAGTTGATTTAACGATGTCCGTCTGTCTGTCCGTAAACTTTACAATCAAACTACAGGTTGCAATTTTGAACATAAATTAAGAAAATTTTGTATACAGAATTTTTATGGTTTATGGTTATAATTGGTTATGATCGGTCTATTATTTTACCTATCCCCAAAGTTTAATGATTATAAATTCCTTGAATATAGCAATATTTTAATGAAATTTGTTATATATTAGTTCTATATAAGTATAAATCTGTGTGGAAGTAAGATAGATCCGTAATTCAAAATAGCTCTCATAAAAGTCTTTCTTCACAAAATCAATTTAACTTGCATAAATCCCATTAAAATGTCAGTATATTATATAAGTGTAAAGGTGTCAGATAGTGCGAAGTATCTAGGGATTATACTGGACTCCAAACTATCTTGGCTCCAGAATACACGGGCTAGGGCTTCAAAGGCCGGTATTGTTTTATATATGTGAGCCATTAGAAAATCCTGGGGAATAAATCTCAGGTATACAAAATGGCTCTTCGACATGGTAATTAAGCCCATAGTTATGTGTGGTGGAAGGCTATGAAAAAATCCACCTATTTCGGGAACTTTGAAAGGATTTTGCATAGTTCAGCGCTACTTATTACAGGCACGCTTCGTACAACTCTACCTAAAGCCCTATTTGTTCTAATGAACTGGCTATGGGTGGACCTTATGGCCAAACAGATCGCCATAATGTCGGCGATTAGTCTCAAGGCTATAGGTGCATGGAACGGTAGAGGATATCTCTGATGACATTCATTGCAATATTGATTATTGCATCCCAATACCCTTTCTTGACAGAGACTTCTCGGTGTCAACCTCCGGAATCTCTGTTTATAGAAAAAGTATTTCCTTCAAATTGCCGGATCACTACAGTATTCTTCAAGCAGAGATCTTGGCCATAAAAAGAGCGGTGAACTAGTGGATGTACTTTTAAGTATTCGGTATGGATATCCAGATTTGTATAGACAGTCAAACTGCGTTTAAATCGCTCTCGGGTGTCATTTCGACTTCCAGGCTGGTACATGAATGTCGGACATCTCTAAACGAGATGGCGAGACATTCAAACCTAGTGCTAGTCTGGGTTAGGATTCATTCAAATACTCCGGGGAATCTTATCGCGGATGAACTGGCAAGTAACGGTTCTCTTCTTTGACAAGAAGATGTAGCCAAATGGTCGAAGTACCGCTTTCCTTCTGCAGATCGATAATACTGCGGAACTTATCGAGGATTGCACTGGATACATGGACATGGCCCCATTATGATGGTTCTCGATCAAACCTCATCTTAGTACTACCCGGACATAGGTTACGTATTCTAGTATCCGTTGTCAGAGGGCACTGGATTGTTGGTGCGCATGCTAGGATAATAGGGCTTCCTTTTAACGACTTCTGTAGGAGTTGTAATGATGAGGAGCAGTGGAGCATTTCCTAAGTGCAACTCTTTCTGGAATAAGGATCGGCAAATTAGGTAGTCCGTACGTGCATGTATAATCAGATCTCTCTGCTATTGACATCAGAAAGAGCAACTCCTTCATACATGCGTCAGGTTGGTTCGATTCGGACGTAGTTTCGAACATGTGCGATATCATATGATCCCTCAGGGTATCACAATGGAACCAAACTGGACCCAAGTAAGCTGTCCTGTATTATCCAGACAGCTGCCCATTGAACCTTATCTAACTTAACCTAGTATCAGCGTAATATTCGTATATATTAATTTACATTTAATACAAGTATCAGTCCACAGTTGCCCACAGGTCTAGAGTATCGTATGTTCGGTCTTTAGCGACTATATCTTTCTTACTTTTTTTTTTTTTTTTTTTTTTTTTGTAATTTCTCTTGAAAAGTTTCTTAATTGATTTTTTCCAACCATTTAAATTAAATCATTTAATTTTCTTTTCTTACTTACTACTGCATACAAATCGTTACAAATTCTTTTTCTTTCCTCATACCTTAAACATTTTGTAAACTTTTAACTAACCATTATGTTGTTATTTTAATCTCGTTGTTTACTCATTATTTATTGATCTTATCTATTTCGCTCTTTTTTCAATAAAATTTAAACTGATTATTTTCTACTGCGCATTTTTATGCCCTGCTGCACTATACTTATCAATTATATTCACTCACCTTTTGATAACAAATCTTTTTTATCTGCTGCTGCTGTCTTTTTTTTTTTTTTTTGTTGCTTAAGATGCCAATACACTCTATCTTTAATTTAGCAAACACTTAACTATAGTTTTTATTACTTCATTTGTTAACTAACAAAAACTTAAATGCAATTTTCTTTGATCTTAGTAGGGGAAAAAAGTAAAAGAAAAAAAGAAAAAACTTTACATTTTTATCAATGATCAGGCAGATTTTTATCTAGGCAAAAAATCTAATTCAAACACTTCCGTTTTGTTAAACAACATTTTAAGTTCTTTTAAAGACTTTCATTTTGTACCGCCCGTATTTGAAGTAAAAGCTTAATAAAGTATTTTATGAATTTGAATTTTTTTCCTCTAGGTTTATACTTTGCTGTATTGCTTGTATTTTCAAGATCACTTAGTTAGATGATCAAAAAATATTAAAATGTTATACAAAGTCTGTAGAATTTTTTTTTTTTTGTCTCTTATAAAGTCTTTATTATTCATAAGATCTATAGAAAAGGAGTACGTTCTTTCTTTCATTTTCATTTTAAAAGGCGACAACATCTAATCTTTGCACCTTTCAATGGTTTAAGTACTGTAACTGACTAAATATAAGATCAAAGCTGATTTTAGTATCGTTTTTTCATCATCATCCTCATCATAATGATCGTTTTCGTCTTATGATCGTCATCATCAACATCATCATACTTATGGCATACTAATGTTTTTCCATTTGTTTCGTTACAAACTATAGATTTTCATATGAAACGTAACGTACATACATAACTAAATACAACAACAATATTAAAATTGTTTTTAAAAGAGAAGAAGAAAAAAAAGAGCAAAGTCATTATTGTATCAAAGCAAACACGTTCCAATGTCCGCATTGTGGCAATGTTTTTTAAATCTATCTATCACTCCTTCATGCTGAAAAGAAAACAACAGAAAAAAGCGAAAAAATATGCCACAAAAAATCGGTTTTTGTTTAACATATGCAAGCATCATTGGTAATTACTTATTGTACGTTTGCATATATTGGGTATAAAAGGGGGATATTGGTAATGGAGAGAAAAAAAGCAACTTTTGTTTATAGCACCCTACATTGGAATTCAATATTTTTCAGGATTTATTAACCATTTTGGAAAAGAAAGACCAATCATACGTCACTTAGAATCGAATCCTGCTCTAGATGCCTCTGCGTTATAACACAGGTCAACACTAAAAATGTATCTGAAAAATCATGTTGCAGATATTGTAGGTATAGTCATCCCAATCACCCGGAACATTTCGGTTTTTTCAATCACGTCACATTTTTAACCCATTGAGGACCAAAGAAAATATAGTTCCATGATGAGTTTTTAGGTTATAAAGTTTTTCAAGTAATAAGTCGAGCAAAATACTTATTCACTCATGTTTTATAGCCAAGACATGGGGCTATAAAAATGTGGTACTAGTCAAGTCTCTGACTTGTTACATATAGCCCCTAGAACTTTTTAAAGTTGTAAAAATAAAGAAATTCTCTATTAACGCTAATAAAACCATTGAAAAATGAGGTTTAAGGAGACTTGACTAGTAATAAATTTTTGTAGCCCCATGTCTTGCTTATAAAACATGTATGAACAATTTCCTCTACCTATTACCTGGATAATATTATAACCTAAAAACTCCCCAAGAAAGCAATTTTTTTTTTTTGTCCTAAATAGGTTGAAAATGTGACGTGATGCAAAATTTTCATTTGACTTTCTACACTATATCAAGTCTAAGGAATAATAATTTTGCAGAATTATTTGAGATATAAAACTTTTTTGCGATTTTGTTTACCTGTGTAATTAGAACTTGAAGCATCCTGAGTGGATATTCAATAAAAGCCTATAATACCGACAGTTTTCCATACCATAGAAGGAAGGGCATCACGTCAAAGTGTCTTTCAACATCTTTACTCCTTTTTCAAGCACCTTGTCACTTTTTTGCGCCCTTTTTTTAAAATAGAACTAAATGGCCTCTTTTTAAGATTATATGCTAAATAACGAAAAATTAAGTTGTTTAATTCCATAGATGTCAAATGAAAGTTAAAATATAAAAAAGAATAATTTATTTAAATAATGCAGCACAAACTCTTAAGTAAAAAAAATCATCT
The DNA here is from genome assembly GCA_951394005.1 of Protophormia terraenovae. Taxonomy (NCBI): domain Eukaryota; kingdom Metazoa; phylum Arthropoda; class Insecta; order Diptera; family Calliphoridae; genus Protophormia; species Protophormia terraenovae. The sequence goes on along the minus strand of OX596074.1, from coordinate 30,197,120 downwards.
ACGGAAAGTATTAACAACTTTGCAATAATAATAAAAATAATGTAAATAAATTATTTTATTATTAATATTATTAATTAATGTTATTTATCAAATAAATAAATTTGAAGAAGATACTGGAACAGATGGTCTCTCTTTTTTATCACTTTTTTTGGCGATTTTTTTTAATGCACTTTTTTGGACACTTTTTAAAAACTTTCATCGCTAACGCTGATACCCTAGTGCTGATAAATTCAAGTCCTAATACCATTGATTTTAGGAGTTATTCTGTCATATTTCCCTATCATGCTATGGTCTGACGAAAAACTGAAGCTTAGCCAGACAGTACCCCTGGACAAAATTATGGAGCTCAACTACATATGCAGCAATTCGGAGAAGTAGATTCCCGGCTATTTCTCGGGAATCTTGAGGCCCGGGGTAGGACAAAACAACGATCTCTCGGTGTAGTCCTTGAAAGTTCGGATTGCGGTCAGTAAAGGTTATATTGCTGAACTTACCTCGCAATCAGTCTAAATTTAGCCTCAAAAACTTCACTCGATAAGTGAATTTATTTGATAATATTAGGGTCCATAGATTTTCTGATTTGTGGAATGAAAGAAAATTTTTTGTAAAAATTTAAATTTTGGAGAAACTTTAAATATTTTATTTGAAATAAATCTTTATTAGTCAAGATATTCTAAGGAAATTTTCAGTGTTTGTTGACTTTATCATTCTAAATGACGAAGTGTAAACAAAAATTAGACTTAAGAAGAAAGAATCCAACAATTTCCAAAAAAACCATCGAAAATCCTAAATTTTATATACTTTTGTTTAGAAAAACCCGTTAACAATTTCTTAATAAAACACATCATAGTTTCCAAAAGTCCGTGTGTAGATTCATGTTTTGGGATTTTATAACATCCCAGCAAAAACTTTGGTTGCCATGTAATGAGTTAAGAAGCTAATATAATAGCTCTTCACTATTTACAGATTAGCTGAATAACTCATTATTTTAACATGGTGTTGACATTATATGCAATTACTTATAGATTACTTAGATGCCATTACAATAACTAATTACTTCCAAGATGTTAAATAGCGCATAGGTTTTAAAGCATTACTGAAGTCATGACTAGTAATAAGTAATGAAATGTCAGGATATAAATTTTTTTGTTGTTGTAAAATGATTTTATAAATTTAAATTTAAAAAATTTAACAACACCCAAAAATTTAATTAAAATAAATGTAATAAAAATAAAATATTTTAGATTACAAATTAATTTATATACAAATTTTGCCTTTCATTTATGTATCCCTTTTGAATTGGTAACTGCATTATAAAAATTAATATTTTCAAAAACTGATCATAAATAATTATTACACTCGGTTTATAAATAATTAGTTACTAAACAACTTCTATGTAATGCAGACAGTATGTTGTTGTCATTACAAAGTAACTACATCCGTGACTACATGTCATTACCAAGTTTTTGCTGGGATATAAACTAAAGTCGAAATTGCGACACAAAAAAGGATAAATTTCGGAGGGTTTATACTTAAACCTATTGGGCGATCAATGTCGTTTTCTTTGAGATATCTAGAAAAAAAAAACTAAAGACACATTTTAATAATAACCATAATTTTTGTAATTTTTAATTTAAAAATACTTAATTTTTGGACTCGTAAAGTCATCCGCTTTAAATTGTTTTATTCGACAGATAATTTTGTTCTTTAAGTAACTGAAAAAATATCTTTATTAAATCGGAAGAAAATATTGATTATATAATGAAAAATCTGGTCAAAAATCATGCAAAATAAAGAAAGTTTCAAATTAAAATAACTTTAAAACTATAAGAGCACATAAATAGCACATGCAATAATGTTTTTCATAGGCCTTATCGCTTTAAGAATATATAAAAATATTTGAAAACGGATAAAAAAACATTTAGCAAACGGTTAAAAATTGTCTATGTCTGAGAAACCATATTTTGAGCCCTAGTAGCATATCGTGAGAAGTCCGGGACCCCTCTTTCAAAATTAAAATTGTACACTCTCCTGGGGGTCGATTCTGTTTCCATGAAAAAATTAAATTAAAAAATGTTTCATTAGTTCGCTGAAAATTTGTTTCTTGTTTCATTTTTCTTCGAAAAATGTTTGTCAACTATTTTTCATGTGAAGAAATTTTTTTCGACAAATAAAAGTCTATGAAAAACATTAAGTGATGTTAATCAAGCGTATTTTTAAATGTTTAATTTTTAATTATTATTAAAAATATTATGTTTTTGTATTTGTGTGAGTTTAAATAATTTAATTACATGAAAAATTTCACAGAACAAAAATCTACCACCTGTTACGTTTATTTGAAATTTCTTGTAAATAAGCAGTTCCATATTTATTTCCAAAACTTCCGATTCTGCCCCACTGTATATTGCAGGTTAATGGATCATTAAACAAGAAAATATTTGCGGTCTTTTTTTCAAAATCAAATTCATTATCCTGAATTTTGATGTTTTAAAATTTAAACTGATTTTATATTAAAATATTTATTTTGAACTCATTGATTTAAAACTCTAAGGATGGGGTTAGTTAACAAATAATGTGCTCTAGAGTTCTTATACTAAGGGGAAAAAATTCGATTAAATATCCACCTCAGTTGTGGTGATTTACGGTATAGGCTTTCTGATACCATTAGTTTAGAAATTTAATAGGAAACATAATGAAATTAAATACCAAAATGGTTTCAAGTTGATGCCAAATAGGTATCGATTTTCGTTAAAATCTGAATTTAAACACAAACGGGGCAGATTTACTATTGACACTGAATGGTATCAATTTCAACACATATGTGGACGTTTTTTATTTGGGTGTATTGTGTGGGTCTATGATTTAATTTTTAGGGTATTTTGAAGTCTTTTTTTTATACCCTCTATTTTCAATATTTATTTGTTTTGTTACTCATATACATATTACTACCAACTATGTATTTATTTTATCTTAAGAGGCAACGTAATTCATGACAAGCCACACTGATGATGATGACGATGAAGCCGATCATATTGTTTCTTAGAGTCTCACTTCTCTAACTAAACTCCTCATTTATAAAATGTTTTTGTTGGTTTTATTCAATATATGTTTTTAAAAACAACATGTAAACATTTTCTATCTTAACTTTTAGCTTAAGCAATATTCAAAAGACAACAATACAAAAAAAAAAAAAAAAATAATATTACAAAGTTTAAAACAAAAAAGTGATAAAAATCTGCATAATTTTTATTTCGAGCTTTATTGCTTAACAAACTAAATTTTTTTTAACTTTAACGAATGAATATAGTGAGACCGCCACCACTGTTACTATCACCAACATCACAGTGGTTGTTGATGTCACCAGGAAAATATGTACATAAGGAGTGCGTTCCAAAAAATCTTAACATATATAATATTCAATAACATGGAAACGGTTGATTCCCGAGCCTTAATTATTTTTTTATTTAATTGATAATTTACTACAGATCACATAAAAATATAACTCTTACAGTTCTAACCACTACTTATGAACTTGTGGACCATTTTTGATAACCCTTCCATTAATGATTTGATAGTTGTTTCAGACACTTTTTTGGAACAGTATGCAAATCTTCTTTCAAAATCTTTGATATTTTGGGACACCTCTTTTCTTCGATTCTCTTTTCACAAAAGCCAAATATCTCTTCACTGGTTTTAGCTACGGACAATTTAGACGATTGACCTCTCTTGGTACAAAAACTATGTTATTGCTTTGGTACCACTCCAGAGCTTTCTTACGTAGTGAAATGATACCAAATCGGACCAAAAATAAGTAGACACTCTCTTACGAAAGGAAAAATATTTTTTTGCAAATATTCTTTGTTGTATATTTTGGTATTTATAGAACCGAATGTAATAAATGACTTTCCTGTTTTGCCCAACAGCAAAAATCTTGTTATACTAGAAATTTGTTAGGAAATTTTTTCTGCTTTTGGGTCCTAAACTTATCTTTAACATTGTCTCGAGCAATAACAATAAAAAAGTTTTGACAATTATACAACATGAGTATTTTCGTATGAAATTTGAATTTAATTTTCGTGTCCTATCCTTGGCTTCAAAATTTTTTGTAGCATTCCTGTTTTGAACTTTTTGGAATTTATATGTTGTCAACTCTGAATTAGCTTTAAATTTTCGCACCAAATAGCCAAAGCACTCAGATAATCGGGCTGCTTTTCTTCCAGATGTGTTTGAAGTTCCTTTCAATATGCTTTCAATTTTCTGGCCTTCCCAATATCATGTAGACCTATTTTTCTTTCCGAACCAAGTTCCCTATTAATGGTCAAATTTCCCTGATACTGTTTAATAACACTAGAAACAGTTTGACGGCAGAAATTTAATTCTGTGTCTAATTATTTGTAGGACCTATTTGGATTTTTTTGAAATATTTTTATAATTTGTAGCACGTATATCTGTTTTGTCACTCATTTTGATCAAAATCACAACAAATCAACATGGTTGTTATTAAAAATAATAACTGACGTATTTTTCGATGATAACTAGACAAAAAAAAACTTAATATTGCTTGCAAAAAAAGTTATGAAGCAAAACGTGTGTTAAGATTTTTTCGATCGCACTCCTTATGTTTGTTGTATTTACATTTATGGACGAGTACCTTGTATTGATATGGTTGGTTAATGGTGGCAGGCAGGCCATGATGATGATGATGGTGTTGGTGGCGGCTGCTGGCTGTAATGGTTGCTGGCGATGACGATGGTCTGTTAAATGAATTATGATATATTTTTGATGCAAATTGCTGCAATTAACTTGTCAAAGAAAATTAACAGAAATTATGCTAAATAGTTTTTTTAGTTTAAGACATTTTTTTTAGCAAGAAAAAAATTGTCAATATATTTTTTTATTATTTGTAAAATTTGGTGTGGTTGACAGTGGTTTTATAGGTTGAACATAGTGTTAAATTTATTAGAGGACATCAAAAATTATCCTCGACCTAAAAAGTTGAATATGTATTTATTTCTCATATTAACAAATAATTTATTAATCTAAAAATAAAATAATGTGCTCTAAATCCAAAATTAAATCAGGTTAATCTTAGCCTATAATCTGTTTTAATATTAAATCTCTTACATCAAACACTTTATTGCAACATTTTGCATACAATTCCTGCAATTTCACCTAAGCAACTAACTAGAAAATCTTGTTTGATATTAATTTGCCATCAAAAACTTAAAAACCATTATGTACCATTTACTTGAAATAAATTCATTACCAAATCACAAGTCAATAAAATATTTCGTTCATATTTATGCAATCATTATAAAACAGTAGTTTTCTTTTATTTCCAACCATAAATTAAAATGAGGAAAAAACTAAAATTTCCAATTATTAACCGAAAACACAGAGCTGCGGCATAACTTTAAGCCAACAGCTAGCCGCCAATCACTATTCAATTATTCCTTAACCGATTTATATGATGATAATGAAATTGATAATCAGTTGAGAAAAGCCATAATAACAAGTGTTGATTGACAAGAAAACTCTTTGCACTTAAGTTTTGCATAAACAGATACATTCACATATATTTAACTAATACAAACACATTTTTTTTACTAATACTTAGACAAGCATATCAAAAAACAACTTTAGCTGTAATTTTTTTTTTACTTAATAGCAAGAAAGTTACTATTTTATCTAAAGAAAAAATGACAGTTATAGTTTTGAGACCTGTTTAGATGGACACATTGAGGCATTTACATATTTAAAAATTACTCTAATACACGTTCACTGACAAACACACACATACAAACATGCATGCAAAGACACTTTTTTTTAGACTAACCATATATTGTCAAGTTTATTATCAATTCCTGTAGTTGTTGTCATCGTTGTCATCATCATCATCATAGTCATCTTTGCCTTCCTCATCTCCAATGATCGTTATGATGATCGTCATCATCATCATTTCTCTCCATCATCAATAGTTAGATATTTCATTTAATAAACTAGGAAGTATTTAAATGTTGCTTTCTACTTGTTGGCGTTTATAATTATGCTCTGCATACCAATTGCTATAAACTCTAATTTTGCCTGCTGTTTGGCCAGCTTGATGCCTTTTAAAGTAATTTAGCTAGAGAAAAAGTTGAAAATAAGGCTTACTTTACTATTGGTTTGGCTAATTAAGTCAAACTTGATTTTAATATTTGGTAATTGAATGTTGCATTTTATTAGTTTTTAAATAGGGCTTTTTCTGTTAAAGAAGGAAGTTATATTTCATCTACTTAATGGGATTTCAAATGGAACAAAATTAAAAAAGTTAGATTGCTATTTATGGGTTCGCTTTCATTGAAACAGGTTTCCAGGTGTAGAGTTTAAGGGACTTCAATTAATTTCATTTTAATAAATGGCATTAAATTGGTTTTTTTGATGTTTAACACAGAAAAAAAATTAAAAAGCCTTAATGATCTAACAGTTTCTTTTTTTAAGAAATATAAATAAAGTTTAATTTGTAAAAATTATTGTACTCAGTATTTAATATTAGCTAGAGGAGACCCAATTACGATATTTATCCATATTTCTTTGGTTTAAATGAGATGTTTAGACTCCTTTTAATTAGGGGAATTGCGCTTAGATATTAATAATAATCGTTGATTCATAAAAGTCACAGTTATACGTAAATGGCAGAAGAAAACATTACTTTTTTTTTACCATTTTTATAGTGTAGCCTTTGATCATTCTAGTTCTCAAAGTTATTTAAAACTTACTTAGCTTTGATTGAATAAAGCTTTAACCATTGTTGACAAAAAACTTTGGTCAAAATATCATCATTTGAGCAATAAAAACATGATAATTTTGCTATACAAATTATAAAAATTATTATTTTGATTAGTTATACATAGATTCAATATATAAATTCCATAAGTTCAAGGTAGTTTTTTTATAGATTAGAATTACGAAAGAAAACGTCTTCTCTGTGAAGAAGTCTTTCCGCAATCAAACTTTCATGTAATTTTTTTCAAAGCCCCTCAAAAAGCATAAACTAATATTGGAAAAAAATTAGACTCAAATACATAAATATTAGACCTAGTGAAGAACCATTTATTACATAATTTGAAATCATTGAGGAAATTTAAATTAAAAAAGTAGAGTAAAAACTTTTTCAAGCTTCCTATATAGAGGTTATTTGAAGGATCTTTATCATGTAAACTTTTAATAAAACAAACATCCCAGGAAATGGGCATGCATTCTGAAACTAGTTCCAAAAATAGTTCTTTAATCGATGGACGAAAATGATAAATAATTCAGCGAAAGGTGATATCAACACTTTAAAGGTCACGTTTAATTTTCCTATTTATTAGTAAGTAAAGCAATACATTTTTAGAATAATAACATGTTTTTTGTCTAAATGGTAATGTCAGTCTACTATGCATTTCTAGATTTTTAAGATATTTTCTAGCAGAATGGCATTGTCTGTCTGTCTATACGTTTGGGTTAAATGGGTCAAAATGGCACTAAATTTAGTGAAAGGTGATATCAATACTTTAATATTTAGATTTTGTTTTTTTTAATGGCCAAGAAGTAAAAAAATAATATATTTTTGGAATTTTTTTAAAACTTTTTTTTAAAGAAACCTAATGTCAGTCCTTCCGTCTGACTATTTATTAATTTTTTCAAACTTGTCAATTCAAAATCGTTTATTTTTTGACTCAATAAATTTTTAAATTTTCTTTATAGACAATTTTGTTCCTTTATGATAAACGGCAAACATTATAAAATCGGTTAAAAATGTTAGGATATATATGGAAAAGATTTTACCAACATCTTGCAACGTTTTGTTTGTTGAAATTTAAAATCTCGAAGAAAATATAAGAGAAATAGTACGCAAGCATGTTTTCTAAAGGATTTATCAAGGACTCTGAGATGATATACAAATATTGGAAATCGGGTAAAGATCAAAAGTGTTTAAACATTTTCTGTGCCATTAGTACCCTATTTTGATTAGAAGTTTCATATTTATTACGATTCTGCCCCATTGTTTAATGTTTGATAAAGCAAAGAAAATATCTGCACTTAAGCTGTTTTTTTTTTTTTGTTTTTGTATTTTGGAGTTTTTTTTTCAAAAAAAGAAATAATTTCTCAAATCGGGCTATATATGTGCTTGATTTTTTTCATAACATTAAAGTGAACAATACTTATATTACAATCTTGTAATATCTAAAGTTTCAATCCATGAAAATTGAAAATTAGTGTATTTTAGGAAAATTTTCAAAAAAATAATAAAAATATTATCAGAAAATATAATTTACAAATATTTGAAGAAAAGTACACTGAAATACCTGAAGTTGAGGCTTGCTTTTCAAATGCTTACTTTAAACGACTTTTTATATAAAATAAATACATTGAAATTTTTAATCTTTTTCTAAAATTTAAAAAAATGTTTAACTTTGACAGCTCCTTATAAAACAAGCGCGAATGTTATACTCGGCTCGGCCGAATCTATATACCCACCATAAACTTTTTCAAATTTTACATTATATGGGAGGTGTGTGGTAAAGTGGGCGGACCACGCCCATTTTTTGTTTTCGAGTTTACATTGGTCCTTGAACTATTTGAACACAATTTCGTTTAAGTTTCACCTTATATGGGAGGTGGGCGGTAAAGTGGGCGGACCATGCCCATTTTTTTATATCGACCCTCAAACTATTTATACAAAATTTCGTTGTCGTACATGCTTTTGTTTAAGAGATATCAGCAGAAAAGTATGAAACGGACACCTTGTGTTTCTAGTTTTTAGCCCATAACTTTTTTATTTATTAACCGATTTTGCCCATTTTCAATACCAAATAAACCTTGTATAAGACAAATATTTGTGCCATTTCGTCCATAGCTAGATCGACTCAGAATCTAACCAGGACCCAGAAAATTTATACTTTGTGGGGTCTTAGATGATTCCTTCGACATGTTACATACGGAATGACAAAATCAATATACCCCCCATCTTTTTGATGGTGGGTAAAAATTACAAAATTATTACAAAAATTGCAAATTCAATTAATCGCCACCTTTGACACAGGAAATTATTTTAAATTTATTTATTTTTGTATTTTTTTTTTTTACATTCTACAAAATAAATTTATATGTGTAAATTAGGTTTGCCAGACGGGCTTGAATGAGCTTGATTGTCAAGATATTTTAGGTCTTGTCAAGTTTCAAGTTAAAATACAATTTGTCAAGCTAAAAATATTCTATGCTACTTTAAAATATTCTACAATTTAAATTTCATAAAAAATATAATAAATTTAGTCAAATATAAAAAGTATGGTTTTCTCCGTTACAAATTGTATGCATTTTGCCCATCACTGACAATAAATGCAAGAAATCATTTTAAAACATTATTTTATTGTGAAATTTGTGAGTACTTAATATCAAATATATTTGTGAGAAAAAAATAAAATTAAAAAGCGGAATTGTCCCAAAAAATTTCAAAATCCATTTCAAATTTTGTATACCAGTATTAAAGGATGGATCAAGTGATTGATTCAAAGGCTGAATTAGTACTTGTTTTTCATAATATAATACATGGACTTAGATATTACAGTTTATATTGCCATGTCAAATTATGTTCATATTTATACTGCGATAGTAAAATTGCTAACAAAATCACTTATGGTCGTACTAAAGTAGCAGCAATTGCAAGAAACTTATTGGCTCCATATTCACAAGAAAAAGTTTCTAGTGCCTTAAAAGAAAGTTTGTTTTTTGGAATCTTCAGTGACGCATCAAATATTGGAAATATAAAAACGTATCCATATGCAGTACAAAATTTTAGTATTAAAAATGGTATTCGTAGACAAATTCTGGATTTCTATGAAGATACGAATGAAACTTCAACAGATATTTTCAAAAATATTAAAAGAAAAACTATAGAAAATACACTAGATCTTCAAGAAATTACTTCATACAGCGCCAATAATGCATCTGTAAATAATAGTGTCCATAATTCCGTGTTTCAAAAATAAAAAAATGAAAACAATAAAAGTGTAAAAAGTGCGTTGAATGCTTTATCAGTCAACATGGAAAATATCGTAATAAAAACATTTATAATACTCTGAGTTTTATATATATATATATATATTTTTTTAAATTAATTTAAATAAATTTTTTTTGAAAAAATTATTTTTTTTTGGATATAATTGATACGTCTACAATTTTCTTCAGATTTAAATTTTTTTTTTAACATTTGTAGTTATGTCAAGTTGATTTGTTTAAAATTAAGTTGAATTTTTCGAAATGTCAAGCTAAACTACCAAACGATTCTGGCAACCCTAGTGTAAATGCAGAAGGGTTTTCAAATCAACAAAACAAAATATCGTAAAAAATACTGCTATATTCACCAGTGTAAGTACGCTCATAGAGTTTGTGAAAGTTTTTCATTTTACCTAAATAATCCAAATTTGTTATTGATCAGAAAATAGTATTTTAAAATATTTAAATGAAGATCGCATTAGAGTTTTCGAAAATACGTTCTGTTTGTAAAATTTTGTATGTAAGGACTAATCTAAAGTGCAAAAATATTTTCATATATTTTGTCAAAATGTATTTAAAAAAAAAATCAGCAAGTGAAATATCTTTGAAATGACTACAAATGTCTCCAAAAATAGAACTGAATGATTTCCGCAGACCTTTAAATGTATTTTATTAAATGTTGGTAAAAATAACTAAATTATTACTAGTAATAGCTAAAAAATATATTTAAATTGCTAAAATATGCTATAAAGTAAGTATTTTGTATGAAAGTTTGACAAAATATGCAAAAATATTGTATTAAGAATAAAATATGAAAAACTATGCTGTAACAAATCGATGTTAAAATTTTTAAAAAATTTCTAAAACGGGTAAATAACTAATAGTTTCGTTTATTTGAAGCCTAGGAAAAATTATGATTTTGCATATTATTAGTTGGTCTGGTCACCATAAGCCGATTACTTGAGTATATTTCACTATAACTCGAGAACGGTATGCACGATTTATACAAATGATACACAAAAATATTCGGAATAAAATTAGCTTTAAGTCGTTCTGCCATCAAATTTTTAGCCGCTCAGTAGTTTAGGAGATATTTCGAAATAAGTGTTTATCATCTTTATATCAAAGCTGGTAAAACTACGAGTAAATAAAGCCACGTATCATAAAAATTGGTGCACAAATCTTGATTGCATATACAGTTAAGTTAGGATACCCATGCATACCTACAGTTAAGTGGAGATACACTAGTGGGTGATTTAAATTATCTTTGATCCGAAATTACATGATTTTTTGGGCAGTTAATATTTTCGCAGTTATTCGGTAATTAGTAGCAAAAAAAAATAAAATAAAAAAATTTAAAAATCGTGAAAAATTTGATCCATAACTCTGAAATTCTTTAATCAATAAAAAATTATGTTGACAACGGTTCTTGAGTTATAGTCCAAATTGTACAAACCATTCTCGAGTTTTATAGTCTGACCGCTGAATAAGGTAATGATATTAGTCTTGCCCATAAAAAAAATCAGCACGTGAAAGAAAAAAGTGAATGCAGATTCTTGTTTAAGTCGTCAAAATATATCTAGTCCACCAATTTTTGTTTCAAGAAAAAATCAATTTTTTTTGCCCACCACTGTATTTCTACTCAATTGTATGTATACATGGGTATTTTTACTTAACTGTGAATCAAATCAAGACTTGTGCATCAATTTTGAAGATTCATACCTTATTTTATTCGCAGCATTGCCAGCTTTAAAACAAAGATGATAAACATTTTTGATGATTGAATATTTAAAAAGAAGTTTTAGTAAAAAAAAATCTAAAATTTTGCATAATTTTTTTTTTTTTTTTTTTGTAGGACATTTATTTTAAAATAACTCCGATACTATTGAGCACATAAAAAAATGAAGTTTGGATGATTTGAATATATTTTTAGTCCGCATCTTTTGGTGTATCACTTATGTCGATCGTACTCACCGTTCGTGAGTTATGAAAGAATATACTAGGGTAATGGCTTTACTATGGACGAAATATTAGACAGCCCATAAAAAATCCAGACCTGATGAAAAAAAACTGAAAGATTCGTGTTTAGCACAGCAAAATGCATCAAGTTTAACTATTCGTCTTTGGGGGAGGATTTTTTTTGTCGACCAGTGTAATTTGAATATCTAATCATTTAATCATTTTAAAACATCATTTAATAGACTTAAAAAAATGTTCTGAAATTCTTAAACTAGTATACTTTGAGGCTAGTATTGAGATATTTATTCTTTGTTCTACATAAGAACAAATAATTATAATTGTACTCTACATACAATTATAATAAAAGATTTCTAAAAGTATTTCATAAGGACAGTTTTATCAGTGATTCTTGAGGTACATATTTTTGTGTATCATTTGAATAAATCGTGCATACCGTTCTCGAGCTATAGTGAAATATACTCAAGTAATCGGCTTATTTAGGACGCAATATTAGACACACCCATAAAAAAAATCTCGACCTGATGGAAAAAACTGAAAATAGATTCAAGCTTAGAATGTGGAATTTCATCTAACCCACATATTTTTTTTTTTTTTTTTTTTTTTTGAAGGAGCACGAAAAAAATGTTTTTGTCGACCAGTGTTATTAGTTTTTTTTATCGTTAGAATAAAACGAATAATTAGAATTTAAAATTTTCTTTTTCAAATTTTAAAGATCTACATATTAAAATTTTGGTTTTATGTATCACAATTTTAACTTAAAAATATATTCTGTTGAATCTGCTACAAATATGAAAAATATTCCAATAAAATCATAAAACAAAAGTGTAGTTTTATTTAAATTCCTGATACTATACTTTCTAAAATTGCTACTTTATTAGTTTAGATTTTTTATCTCCAACTAATTATATACCCTATATTTGTTCTTTTTATAATTTTATTATTAACTCTATCCCAAAATCAACTTGTAGCAACATGATTTTTGCATTAATTGCTCAATTTAATGACTTAAAAAAAAAGAAACATTATACCAATTATTTACGACGAAAAATTTATTTGATTTTGTTTGTATTTGGAATATAATAAACTCATAAAATTCTATTAACATTAAGAGCTTTTGAAAGGTAACACAGTTGATAATTTTATAGTTTTAATTTAAATTATTGTTTACATTAAATTAAAAATATAATAAAAAATAAAATTTTATGTTTAAACAAATATAAATAGAGGACAGCCATAGGGGAAATATATATACAAATAGAAATCGTTAATTTTTATGGAAATTATTTTTATAACCATTAGGAATGAGAGATATGGAAGTAGTATGAGATTACTGTTTTATTTAGAAAGAGACTATAGTACAGTGAGATTGTTTATAAGTAGAATGTTATTAAAAATGATGAAAAATTAAATAGAAGTTAAATGTTTTGTCAAAGTTGTAAGATATGTAATAATTTATGAAGTTTAACAACTTGATTTTTGTTTTGATTATTTAATTCGAATTGAAAACATTAGTGGTAGTCAAATAATCATATTTTAGTCAAATTAAAATAATTTAAATTATAATTTACGAATGACTGTATTAATTCACAATCGTATATTACTTTTTATGAACGAGTAGTTTAGTTTAAAAAGAAATTTTATTGGTAATTTTTACGTTTCAAATGTTCAAATGTCAATTTTGAATTGTACAAAGTAATGGTTTTTATTTATTAATTTCTAGGTATATTATTTCCCAAAATTTTATTATATATTTCTTTATAAATTTATCATTTCAATAAATGTAGGGTATTCTTTAATATGATTTGACCTATTATAGTTATCTTAGTTATTTTTTTATACTATATTTTTTATTTTTATTATTTGTTTTCAAGAACACTATAACAGCAAGTGTTTTTATAGAGAAACTTTGTTTTACTTTTATAGCATATTAATTTGAAATTAATTTCCTTTTGCATAATTAAATTGTAAACTCATCAATCAATTTTTTTCTTTCTATATTTTGCCACATATATTTAGATTTATCAGTTAAATAGACGACAATTGCAATTATCGATAATTATTGCTACGATCTAAAATAATAATTGTTACTGTATAACGTTCCATGTTAAAAAGTATCTACAACTCTTACGTTTTCAAAGTGTTGTAGTGACGTTGTCGTCAGGAAATATATGTCGATTTTGAAAGAAAAAAAAAATAAATAAAAACCAAGTAAATTATAATTATAATAATTTTATATATACATGTATGTGTAAATAAATAAAAACTTATAGCATTATATAAAATAAAATATATATATAACTGGGCAAATGGTTTGTGTATACATAAATCAAAAAAAAAAAATACATGAATGAATGTTACTCTCAGATTTGAGCCAAAGATACAATCTGTCAACCAACGGAAATTGAAAAATGTTCATATATGAAATTATTTAAGTAGCTCGCCTTTAATAAATATGTACGTATATACTATGTATGCATACAGAAGTAAGAAAATTACCCCGTCTGGTTAAACAAAATATAATTATTTTTAATATTCACAAATTGCCAATTATTTTTATGTTTTAAAATCATAAATTGCTCGTTTTCAATTTAATTTTATATAAAATTTGTGTTATATGTGCTGGGGATTTTTTGTGAATTATTCATTTAAGATTTTTTAAAGTTTGGGCGAAGTAATTTGATAAAGTATTTTGTAATTGAATTACTAATAATAACGTGTATGAGTTTTAGTATTTTTCTCACAAATTTTTTTATATATATTATACACATAATCTTTAAAAATTTTAAGCATTATTAAAGATAGAATATGACACGCCTTTAATTGTGTCTCCTCTTTTTATTGGATAGACAATTGGCAAAAGTTATCGTCTCTTATAGTGACAACTGAAAGAACAACGCCCTTCACATAGAGTTGGAAAACTAGATACTTATTTCGGAAAAAAGAAATCAGAATTTAGAAAAAGTCTTTTTAATTATGAGGAAGGAATATATAGGCTATGAATCCATTCATTTAGCCGACTTTAAGCATATTATATGGTAAACTGAAGGCTCTGATTCAAGACTTAAATATTAATCAACAGGGCAACCAAAAATATGCTCTAAAAGAAGTTATGTAGGCGCATAAAAAAATCTCTTAAAATCGGAAAATATGCCTTAAAATTTGTTACTTTTTTTCTGACTAAAGGCCCAATTAGTCAACTTTCCAACGCAATGTTGAATGAAGAAAATTAGTATGAAACATTTTGTACAAACAGTTAACAAAAGTAAACGTATTATATGTTTTTAAACATTCATTGTATAAACAACCCTGTTTTTTGGTTATTTTGTAAAGAAAATAAATTACAGGGTTGTCAAAAAGTCACGCAGCTACGTACACAGAAAAAAAATATTTCAAATTATTTTTTAATAAAATTGTTAACTAACTTTATATTGGAATTTAATTATATTATTTATTAATAAGATTAATTTTCTAATTAGTTTAAATTTTTTTTTTAATAAATTTACAGTTCTTAATAATTATAAAGAAAAATTAAAAATTTTTCTATAAAAATATAGAAATAACATAATTTTTTTTTTTTTTTAATTTCCAAAAATTTTCAGTTCATTGCATCTACTTAAGAAAAAGAAATAATAATAAAATCAATTATTCTAGTTATTAGTATTATCATTTTTATGATTAGAGCAAAATCAATTTCGTAATTGAGGTTCATTTTTACTTTTTTCTGTGTAAAATTATATTTTTTATAGATTTGTGCGATACGCTACCTAAAATGTTAATGTCATTAGCTACTTACACATCTGCATAAAACGGGTTGAAATAGCTTATTTGCGATACGATGATATTTTGTGCAGTAGTTGGGCTTTAAGTTTTAAATTATCTGCTACTCATGCCGAAAATAACAAAATTTTATCTTAAGTGTAAAATTTATCACAAATTATACTCTTCAGTGTAACACATGCTCTTAAGTGTAAAATATTCAAAAATATGTAATTTAAATTTGAAAAATATGCTCTAAAATAATTATTTTCTTTGAAAATATGACAAAATATGCTTTTATGCTCAAAATACATATTTATGAAAAAATATGATGTTTAAATTGAAAAATGGAAAAAATGTGCTGCGACAAATCGTTGCCGAAATTCTTAAAATTGTCTGAAACGGATAAATAACCCACAATTTGGTTTATTTTAATCATCTATAAATTTTTCATAAATATCTAAAATATAGATTTCCGTCAGACCGTCTGCCTGTTGAAATCTGTTTTAAGAAATCCCCAGTTATCGGATATTTATGTTTTATACATCAAATTGTAAGGAATATTTCTTAGAAGAACTAATTAAAATGAGCAAAACCAGTTTGTAAATAACCGAGATATTGCCAAAAAACCGAAGATACCTGTTTTTTTGTTGTCGATTTTTCAAAGCTCCTATAGAGTCATTCCATTTAAAACCAACACGAAAAAATCCAATTTTTGACTTTTCCTTTCCGAATTTAATGATATTTGGCTCGCGATTTTTCGTTCGCGGGTAAATATCTCGAAAAGTGGTCTTTTTAAAAATTTAAAAAAAAATATATGTTAATGATGAAAATGTATTCTATAACCGTGGAAAGTGGCATTCTGGGACTCGCCATATTTTAGAAGTTATTACAACAAATGTCATAATAAATACGAAATATTTATCTCAATTTGAGTTGTTTTGTTTGTAACAAAAACTTAGTTTTAGTTTGACAAGAATAATAGTTGTACCAAATATTATCAAATTCGGAAGAGGTGAGAAAATCAGCTGGTTGGTTTTAAATGGAATGACTCTATACAAGCTTTCGACTTAGTTCTTGCACGAAAAATTCAGAATCTTTTTTTTAAAAATTGCTAAATAAACGAAAAAATTAGTCCATTGGTATGCGAGATATCGTCCAAAATGCGTTTTTAGAGTTTTTGAAGCTCCTTTATAAAGTTCTTGAACGGATTCGTCATAAATATTTTTCGAACAAATCGGTCTATAAACAACCTAGCTATTGGCAAATTTTTTTTATTTTTATTTTTTAATTTATTCAATGGCAGCTTTGCATATTGTTGTTGTTTTTATGGGTAATGAAAAACAACTACAACAACAACAATACATAAAATTTATTTTTTAAACTTTTTGAAGCCTCTATATAAGCTACAAACTTAAATTTTTCACAGAATTTTCTTGCTGAGGATAGAAACTCAAAAGTTTGTTGGCTTTTGTAATGACTATTACTTTAAGATCCCATAAAGTATATATTTTCTGGGTCTTGGTTAGATTCTGAGTCGATCTAGCATGTCTGTCCGTCTTTTGAAAGCAGTAAGGTCTCGAACGAGACGAAATTTGGCACAAATATTTATTTTATATAAGGTTTGTTTGGTATTGAAAATGGGCGAAATCGGTTAATAAAATAGCTTAATTTCATACTTTTCTGCCGATATCTCTTAAACAAAAGCATATACGCCAACGAAATTTTATACAAATAGTTAGAGGATCAGTATAAACTTGGAAACCCAAAATGGGCGTGGTCCCCCTACCTCCCAAAAAATTTAAAATTTGAAAAAAGTTGATGGTAGGTATATAGATTCGGCCGAGCCGAATATAACATTCGCGCTTGTTTTTTTAATGTTAATATAACGTAACCAAGGCCAGAATATTGAAAGATAATAATTAAATTATTTTTTTAATCCACTGACTTTATTAACATAAATAGTTTGCTTTTTTATTTTTAAAAATATTGCTATTAATTCTTTATTATAAACTTTATATTTTAAATTTAAAATTTTAATTAAAAAATCTAATTTTGTTATTCTTTTTTCTTATTACAGGTAAGGTTTTATTTTCTAAATGTTTAGACTTAATTAACAAACACCTGTAAGTATTAACTTTAGAATTAGATAAGAAATCTTTCAAAGAATTTATAAATTTGGTCATAAGCTCAATTGTTAATTAAGACTTTTTCAATTTTAGCTAAAAACCAAATTAAGTAGAATCCAATCAAGAGATACATGTTTTGTTAAGGCCACATGCAGTTATAGCCAAATTTTAAAGCAACACAAATATTCTAATTAATTTTCTTAAACTTTCATCATTAGTTTTTTTTTTTTTTTTGCCTCAAAAAGTTTACCGCCTTTGGCTTTTTCTTAAAAGTGGCTCTTGTTACATTCAAATACCAATTACCACAAAATGCTCATAAAAAGAAAATTCATTAAACAAAAAATAATGACAATTTTAAAATTTCATTAAAATTAAGCTCAACAGCAGCAGTAATAGAACCGCAACCAAAAAAAACTTGCATAACCTCAAATAGTAGAGGAATTTTAACAAAGATCTTTAATCAATTTTAATTTTTTTCTATACATAGTTGTTGTTGTACCATTACCTCTACAATGTATGCCAAACAAAGAAAGAAACCATGAAAAATTCTATTGACTTCATAATGGAAACTTAGTGTGCAAGTGGTAGCCTAGCAGCATTACGTACTGTGTAATACTCGTAATATTTTGTTGATGTTGTTTTGCGCATGCGCAACTTTACGAATTGAATTTATTTATTTATTTTTATTTTCTTTGGTTTTTAATTTTTTTGTTGCAGTTGCTGGTTGGCTCTTTTGTTTTTATTACATTACAGCACTCTATACTCATTCAGCCATTAAATGCCGTTATCTACTTATTACACAATAAAAACACTACGTACATACTAAAAAAAAACATATAACAACAGAAACAATAATATCACAAAAGTATGAAACAGAGTTGGAAAAATTTAATTCCATAATTCTATTAGGTTCTTTTCTACAAGCGAAAATAACTCTGAAGCCTTTAAGGGGTATCGAATTATTGTATATTTAAGTAAAGCAAAAATTAAGTCAAAATTGGAGCAAAAGTTAAGTCAATATTGGAGTCACCTTACATCAATGTCCTTTACACAGGGCATTGGAGATCAAAGGTCACAAACCAAAATTTGTATAATTTGTTCGAAACATATTTTACAATAAAAAGGTTTTTGCAAAATTGTGATGAATAAAATTTTTGCTATATTTTAAATATTTGTTTTATTATTTGCTACAATTTCCTTTTAAATCCCTACAACAAGTACTTCTGTTTAAAAGAATTTTATATATTTTCCTATTTTCATTATTCCATCCCTGTTATATAGCTAGAAAAAAGTTACAGAACCACTAGCATAGTTTTAGCTATTGAGACCTAATTTCATACAACAACTTTTCAAAGAGTTGATTTGGCGCTGGTAAAAAAAAAAAACAAAAACAAAAATGTAATAAAAACAAAAAGCGAAAAATAAAAACGTTACAGAATACATTTCAAATACAACAACTGTAATGGAAAATAAAACTTACCGAATGGTAGCCAATAGTAGTAAAATAGTATAACGTAATACATTTAACATTTAGAACGTTATGTTTGTTGGTATTACGCTATGGTTTCGCTATAAAACGAACGGCAATAGTAACAAAAAAAACAGCTAAAAACAAAAATAAATAGAAATATTTTGAACGGAAAAAAAAGCAAAAACATTGCAATTTTATTAGCAAAGTACAGTGGTGGTCAGATATAATGATTCTTGTGCGTAATAAAGGTAGCAAGAATTTAAATTAAATAATATTAAGGAATTTTTAAAAACTCCTTTTGGAAGTGAGTTATTAAGACGATTTGAATTTATATCAATATACATATATATCAACATACATATATAAGCAGAAAATAATGACCAATCATTATTAAGTAAAGCATACAGTAACCAGCTATTATTCATATTATTAAGACACTTCGTCATACATTTAAAGTAAAAAAACCATTAGGAAAAAATTAAACATAAGATATTAAAAAATTTTGAATTATTTCGAATACAAACCAAAACAGATTAATAAACAATCCTTATTAATATTGGCGCCTTAGTTACATAATTCAAGCACTAAGAAATAAATCTGATTGTCGCAAAAGTTGCTACCTCCTCATAAAGAATAACTTTATATTTTGAAATTTGAAAGTGATTTATTTCGAATAGGCAATAACCCTTCCAGATTGAAAAAAAGGAAACTAGCGCGAATGTTATATTCGGCGAATCTATATAACGATTCGGCCGAGCCGAATACAACACCATCAACTTTTTCAAATTTTACGTTATATGGAAGGTGTGCGGTAAAGTGGGTAGACCACGCCCATTTTTGGTTTGCAAGTTTATATCGACCCTCGAACTATCTGTACAAAATTTCTTTATCGTACATACTTTTCTTTAAGATATATTAGCAGAAAAGTATGAAATAAAGCTACAATGAACACCCTGTGTTTCTAGTGTTTTGCCCATAACTTTTATTGACCGATTTTGCTCATTTTCAATAACAAGCAAACCTTATATAAAGTTAATATTTGAGCCAAATTTTGTCCCCCTAGGTTGTCCCGTTCGAGCCCTATCCTGATTTCAACAGACAGACGGAGAGACAGCTAGATCAGCTCAGAATCTAACCAGCACACAAAAAATATATACTTTATGGGGTCTTAAATGATTTTTTCGACATGTTACACACGGAATGACAAAATCATTCTTGATGGTATAAAAAGTAAATAGACACATTATGCCCATGTCATGTTGGCTTTGTAAGTACTTTGAGCTTGAGTCCCAAACCTACAGTGTGCAGTGATGATAATTACCATAAGGTCCTTGAACATAACTCTATGTAGCCTTTGAAGAATGGTCGTTCTACTTATATTCAGCTTCTATAAATAGCATATGCAGTTTTTAGAGTCCACCTTATTTGGATAGCACTAAAAATAAACTTTGTTTGTTTGAAATGTTTTTATAGTTATCGTCAAAAACTCACATCTTTTCTAGTGAAACATGCAGTTAGCGTGTATGTCCCTATTTCTATTCATACTAATGAATGATACTGCTGAATGTCCCGCTTGACTGTAAACTAATATACGAATATTCCGTCCGGAAATCTTATGATAACTCTGCGAATTTTGTCGCTATTTGATAGTAGATACTTGTTCTGTATACATCAGAAAATCTCAATGATACTCTTGTAGCATTTTCCTCGATTTAAAAGCCTCATCCGTGATTGAGAAGCTATAGCTCCTATAAAAAATGCTTACAGTTCAGTAACAAATATTCTGCAGTAATGTTTTTTAAATACTGAAGTGATTGAAGGCTGTGTACTTCCAGTTGGGGATTAACTATTTGTGCTTGTGGATGAAAAAGTGCCGCAATAAGGTTTCACAATAGAAGTGACCAAATTCTCTTTTTTACACTTTGTCGACCACAGCCAAAAATGTGTACTTTTGTGTTTCTAATATCTTCCACGTCTATATTTCCCCTCTCTTTCCCAGCAAAAAAAGAAGACAATAATATCCTGAACTAGTAGTCTAGAAGAAGTGCAAATTCGTATAATTTCCAGTGAATTTAACATAGGCTTGTTATTGGAGAATGTTATCTTTTTTTCACTTAGTAGGAAGTCATGTTCCCGATGTCATGAACAAATTTTTCTTATGATGTTGTTTTAAATCAGTGCTAGGAATGCAATCTTAATTGCTTCTATGGAGTTATTTCCTTCGAATAGAAACAGTTGTCGTTTTTAAAGTAATTTTTATTGAAAATAGATATAATTTTTTTATGGTCAAGAATGTAAATATTTGGGATAACAAAAACCGTTCATCAATATTTCGCAACAGTAAACTTCATTTGAATCGCTTTTTTAAAAGATCTTCGATGCTGTTTAAACAACTTTTTAAGAAGAAGAAAACATACACTATTCAATACTTTGGAAGTAATGAAATGATTTCCATTTATTTTTGCTGGGTTAATTTTTTAAATATGTTTTTTTAATATTCTGTCAAGGAACATCCAAATTAAAAACTTAATTTTTGGATGATGCTAGATTACAAAATTTCCGAATATGGGCAACGTCAACCTTCACGATGCACACTAGGTCGCCATGTGTCCACAATAATTAAAAATTTTTAGCACGTATTTTGCTTGGCGACATTATTGTCCTGTAATTCTTCGAAAACGACTACTATCATGAACGCAACAGATTAATGATATCAATTTTCTTTTGACCGAAATTAAACGATATACACACAGAAATAACTCTTAACTATAATATGATTTTGAAAAACAGAATGTGGTTGCGTTACAATTATTTATATGTTTGTCGTAAATATTTATATATTTGTAAACTTTAAACTATATGATGATGTTTAAATATGATATATCATAATTTAACATCAACATATTTTTATAAAATTTTTAAAAATACTATATATATTGTGTTAATCATATAAATAATTGCAGAACACAATCATATTCTTGTTACCATAATCATATTATGTTTACTCAAATGTTATTTCAAACCATGCAGTCATAATCTGGTTGTGACTACCATTTTACGATTATGCAGTGACCATAATATTATAGAATTATTTTATCCAAAGCATTTTTTTCTACATGTAGTAGATACATATGATAAAATATAACTACTTTGAATGCCTCAGATGAAACACTACAATGGATATTCTGAATGAAAAATAGAAGAATATGGTTATTCCTCACGGATGTGTATTTAAGCCCTGTTGTACTTTGTTTTGTGGGGTTTATGAAATTCGCGATTAAATTTAATAACTCATTCGAAGTTATACCAAATATTTGAAAGATTCATTCAATAAAAAAAATCGTATATAGATTTTGTAGGACCCAAAAATCGTCCAAATGTTTTTTGAAAACCTTAATTGTTTAGGTCAAACTGGGACTACTATTTCTTGAGGATAAATTGTGCTATAAAAGTGAAGTTCCATAAAAGGCAAACTATTTGTCATGAACAATTTAGGGGTAAATAGTGACTGTGAAATAAGCTTTAATACAATAGAAAATCATAGCATATTGATAAGAATATCTTAGTGATTTATCAGGGTTTCAAAAATAATGCTTATAAAGAAATATAAGAACTTCTTATAGAACTCCTTTGAAACAATTAATGGGAGAAACACATTTAAACGATGATATTTTATCAAAGCTATTACCGATGCATGTTATTTTGTTAGTCTAGGAATCAATATTTTTTGGTAAAAGATGTAACAATTAATTTATTTTGTAAAAAAAGAAACTACTTATTTTCTGATACCTATCAAATTTGGTTGGTTAATATGTTCAAATCTTTGAAGAAATATTTAGGAGATTTAAATTTAAATATGTGTCTTAATTTTTATTTTAATAAATAGATTTGTAAACAAGACACATTATGACTTATTACATTTTGTTAAAAAATATTAAAGTTTTTAAACATTTCACTCTTTAATCCCACTTTCTTGTCACACTGTTTGTCACTAATTCTATTGAATTTCAATAAAACTTCCAATATCTCAAACAACAATTGCCATGCGTTCTCACATACACTGTAATACTAATTTCGTAGCTACAACTAAGCCAACTCATAGTTGAAATATTCCACTTACTCAACAAACTCCCAGAGTTTAAAACAGCATTTATACTTTTTTTATTTTTTTATTTCCATTTCTGTTGCATGAAGAAACCCCAAAAACCGCAAAAATCTAAAAACAAAAATCTGAAAGAAAAAAAATAACAAACACCAAGCAACAACCATCACTATTTGTGTTAAAAATTTTGCTGTAAAATCGCACTTGGTTTCGAACTCTTTGCTTATACATAAAATACTTTAAGTACTTAGTTAAAATTTGTTAGTAAGTATTATTCTTGTTGCCAGGAATTATGTTTAAAAGTAACCATAACAAAATAATGTTTAATACAAACTACAAACCTCGAAAATATACAAGCTTTAAGGTCGTTTAGTTCTCTATTGTGGTTTGGTTTGCTTGGTAATTGTTGTAGCTGGTGGTAACGCTTAATGCATGGAGTTTATTTAAAATAAAAAATAAAAATACAGAATATCTAGGTGCAAAAAATAGAACTTTATGTTGCTGTAAATGTTCATGTTGCAACAACTGCAATTGCAGCAGCAGTAATAGCAAGAACGACTTGAGCCAAAACAAACAAACAACAACTAGACAACAGCAACACATGCAACAACAGACAGAAAAAACAAATGGACAAACATATACACAACTTTATGTTTAAAACATCTAACTAAAGAAACAGCAAATGCAGCAACTTAAGACAGAAAAAAATAGTTATTGCCTTAGTAGTCACTCACCAAAAATGAAATGAACGAAAAAAATGCATCCATAAAGAAAAAACCTGAATACTGAGTGACCACATTTATACACTTAAAGAAATTAAAAGTAAATTTATTTTTCATAAAAACAAAAATAGCAAAATTTCCACGCAATAAGTAATTTTTTTATTAATATTTTAAATCAGAATTTCTTTACCTTTCATCAGCCAATGAAAAATTCTAAAATGGTTCATAGAATTTTAAGACTGTAGCAAGGTTTCAGTATTACTGACAGTTTTTAAATTTATTTTTTTATTTGTAAACACTTTTTTATCTAATAAATTCCTTATAAGGTTTGTACTATAATTTCATTAGTATATCTCCATCTATTTCTCTCTGTGTTTATCCACTTAAGGTATTTATTTTTGTACTAGTTATATAAAATAATAAATAAAATTTTCTTCTTCTCTCTTCAGATACTATGTTCAAATATGATTTGTGTTACTTAAGCAGGTTGTTTGCACAAAACCAAATGAAAAATAATAAAAAACTAAATAATCTATGGAGTGCAACAATGTTGCACATTTTTATGATAATTTTATAAACTGAAATGGCGCCGAAATTTGTTATGAAAAAAAAAAAAAAAAAAAAAAAATTGTTAAAAATGAGAAAAGCAAATTGCTAAATTAACGATAAAATACGTTTATTAATAGTCATAAAGTTTTTTTAAATAAAATATTTCTTTAAAAAAAAGCATGACTAATAGTGAATAGTTGTTACGCTTTATATTTATTAAAAAATACGTTTTATAATGCTTTCATTTAAATAGTTTTTTTTTTTGGTTTATATTGTGTATGCCAAAGGTGTATATGTGAATTTGTGTGTCTGTTCCCCCTTTTTTGTTGCCCCTTTGTGTTTCTAAGTTTAACAAATAACTTACAACACGAAAACAATTCTTTGTATGTATTCTTGGAGAAAACACTATACTACATTTTTTTTAATAATATCATATCAATCTTAAAAGAGCACAAGATTAAAGTAGGGAAAAGAAATAACAAGTAGCTATTTGGATATGAAAGGATATTCACAACGACTTGGTTATACGCTACATGAACAAAAATTATACTGCATCCATAATGATATCCAAAATAATAAAATAAATTCAAATTTGATTTCTTTCAAAAGTCAAAGATTTCTAATTTCATTTGCTTAAAAAAAATAATAATAATATTTAGGGTCTCATTTAGTACAAAAATAAAATTGTTTAAAAATAAAATTTATGTATAAATTATTATTATTATTTTTTTTAACTTTTTTGAGTAGCTTTCATACATGTTTTAAGTTTAAACAATTTGCTTGTTGAACTGAATCAGTCCCTTAATGCAATTTTTTATTTTTATTATATTTAAAAGTAGTACAAATTTGGACCATTTTTAATAAATTGAAAATAGACTTGTTATTACTTCTATTTATACAGATATTACAATAACATTTTTTTTT
Organism: Protophormia terraenovae; assembly: GCA_951394005.1. Lineage (NCBI taxonomy): Eukaryota > Metazoa > Arthropoda > Insecta > Diptera > Calliphoridae > Protophormia > Protophormia terraenovae. The sequence continues at coordinate 30,171,467 of OX596074.1, read as the reverse complement.
AAATTCTTAATTGAACGGACCCTGGGGGAAATTGGTGCCAATTGCACTAATGGACCGATCCCTTAGTACCAGATGAGTACCAATTGACACCTAAATCGTCAGCAAAGTTCCAGTTGAGAACCAGTTGACACCAACAAACTCACTAAATATCAGTTGAAAATCAATTTCTAACATGCTTGTTAAAGGGGCAATTAGCAACTCGCGCGCAATAACGATCTGTGACTGAGTGATTAGCGTTGAAGACTAAAAAACGTGAGATACATCAGAAGAACTTTGGTTCGATTCCGCTATCGATATTAACGAAAAATTATAAAATAAAAGTAAATATCGGTTCTCTTTCCTCTAGAATACTTTATCTCTATAAGTATTTGAAATCGTTTCTTATATAAGGGTTTTTATAGTAAATTTCATTTAAACATTATGGCGTATGATTAATATTAATTGTATGCTTATATAAATTTATTGAAAATCCATGCGTATGAGTAATATTTAATTTTTAAATATTTTAATAGGCATCCATGCGTATGATTAATATAAATTGCAAGAAAATAAATTCAAGAAAGTACCCGAAAACTTTTTGACATTATAATTTATTCATTTGTTCAAAAACTTTGTATTTGAGCGATTTTTGTTTTCAAATATAAATGTCCATCATAAATACGTACATATCTGTTAAAATAAATACACAGGTCAACATTAAAAAAAAAGGAAAAATATGTTTCATATACTGAGGTATTGTCATCTTAATCAGGTATTCCAGTTTTTTTTTTTTTTTTTTTCATTTTTAACCCATTGAGGACCAAAGTAATATGCTTTCCTGAGGGATGGCTATAAATTTTGTAAGAGAAAAAACTAGTTATTCATGTTTTAAAGTCAAGAAATGGGGATACAAAAAAGTAGTCTCTAACTTGTCACACATAGCCCCTAGAAGTCTTTAAAGTAGTAAAAATTAAAAATTTCTCTATAAACCCTCTTAAAACCCTGGAAAAATTATTGCTGTAGCGGAGATATGTATATTTTATATAACTAATACAAGACCCCAGATCTCAAAAATGTTAACATTTTTAAAATTGTAGACATAGAAAATTCGTAGAAATTAAAAGTAAGGAAAAAAATTCAAATTTAAATAACAAAATTTACATCAAATTAAAAAAAAAGTTCTGCGACATAGAATTTCTTACCAAGATATTATGAAAAGTCCATCAGTAAGTACGTTTTATTATGCTTTGGATATCATTCAAAAATTTTAAAGAAATTAATTTTAATACCTTTCTAAGCTCTATTGCCTCCACAGCATTTCAATGAGTGTCTTGCCTTCCACAGATGTAATGATTTTTCTTAAAATTAATATTATTTGAACTGCATTCAACGCACAATGATTCGTTTCATCGGCAAAAATACAAAAGTAATAATTTCAAAAAATGTTACATTTTTCTTATAGCTAATAATATAAGCTTATTAAAAATGTATGTCCCATATGTTTAGAAAACATAATTATGCCAGTAGAGGGCGAAAAAATTAGCTGATATATAGCCAAAATGTGTGTATTGAAAAAAATGAATTTCGATGACTCTACTTAAATAATTGTTAAAAATATATATATCAACAGTTTTTTTTTTTTTTTTTTTTTTTTGTTATTTCTTTTGAAAACGTAAATCTATAACTTCACCTAGAAACAATATATTTTATCTTTTTAATTTTTTCTTAAATTATTACTAAAATTTTGTTTGGAAATTTGGATTACATTAAAACTGAATTTACACGAAAAACAAAAATATTGACTAAATTTGAAAAACTATTTCAAGGAGATTAGTTCATGGATTTTAATTTTTTAAAGCTGATACTATAGCTTGATATCTGATATTTTTATAAACAGCGAAAAACGCAACCACTTTTTGCTTATAATTTATATAATAAAATATTTTATAGAGGGGAAAAATAACATTCTTTGTTAAAATATTTTTGAAGTGAACAATTTCTTTCAACAGTTTTTTATGTAGTTAAGCTCAGCATAACATAAGTTTTAATAAAATAAAACGTTAGTACTTAATTTCTATTAAAATTTAAATATTTTCGTAAATTTTACACCTGACTTTAATTTGTGTTAAAAATATAAAATTGAAAAAATTTTATTAAATATATAAGGAAGATTAGTGCATGGTTTTTAAACTTTTTTTTCTATTTAATTTTCCGTTTTGTCCTTAATAGTAATAAATAAAGAACGGAACCACTTTTTCTCAGTATTTTTGTAATTTATATTTTCTTAGGAACGAAAAGTTAAAATTTTCTGTAAAATTATTCTAATACAAATGAATGTAAAAATTCATTAAATAATTTTAAATTCACATTTTTAAAATCACGGTCTTATCTGTAGATAGGAAAGCTAAATTTAATTTATTTTAATTTCACTAAAGAGGAATAATCATTTAAAAACATTTTGCACTCTAATATAACTTTGTCAGAAATATTTGTATACCTTTCATGTCCAAATTCAACAAAATTTCGTACGGATAAGAGCGTTACCAACTGCAATTCTATTCAAAAGTTATTTTATATTATGCGTCATTTTAACAGTTTTACGAAGTTTTTAGTAAAAAGAATATATGATAGTCCTTGCTCAGATTAGAAATAAAAATCCCACACATAATTATAGTCATATAAGTACTAATATGACCAACTTTTAGAATTTTGTTTTTAAGTTTGTGGAAAATATGACATTTTTAAATTTCATGATGTATGGGGGGTATATGAGTCCTTGCACCGATTTTTTTTAAACTTCGTACTTTTCTTAATTATTCCAAGTTTTAATAGTATACAAAATTTCATAAGTCTAGAATAACTCCTTCTATTTTTGTCCAGTCGTTATATTAGACCGTTGCACAGTGATTGCAACGGTCTGAAAATTAAATTTTTCTTTAATTACCGGTTGTTTTTCTTTTTTTCTTAACCTTAGAAATATATATGTATTTAAAGCAAATATCTTATAAAGTCAACTTAGATTTAAATTATGCGTTTACATATTTATTTATTTTTTTTAATTTCCATTTTAAACGAAAATAAATTCAGTCCTTTAAAAAATCTAAACATAATTTTTGTGAATAAAATCTGAACAAAATTTAAGGGAAAACTTAGAGAAATAATCCTTAAACGATCACAAAAAAAGATTCACATATGGCTGATGTGAAACATTTTTGCAAAAATTAATATCCAACTGCGAGTTAGCACTCAACAGAGAAATCATTTTCATGATTATACGAATGCCCTAGACATATTGTTTTCGTAGGAACACAGAGACTGATTGATGTTCAGTGCACAGAGAAAATTGTTTCGTTGTAGCAACCGAATTTGTTGCCAATTGAATTGGTTCTGTTGTGAATACTAACTCCGTAGTTCAGTTGTGATAATGGTACTTTGTGGTTGTCACTATTGTAAAAAAAAAAAAAAAAACTATATATATGATTTTTTTTTTTTTTTTTTTTCAAAACATTAAAAGAAGTAATAACAAAACGTTCAATCAATCAAGGTAATTAATTTGCTTTTGAATTATGAAATATCACCGAACCATTAGCTACTGCAACTGAAAATATAGTTAAAATACAAAATATTTTAATATAAATAAGTTTTTGTTTGTAACTATAAATAATTCGTTTTAAAACATAGAATTAAATCGGCTACTCCAACTAATAGTTGATACGTACTGCAAAAGCCCCTGCAATAAGTACGTATTATTAAAATTGATAGGGTTAAATGTGTGCGTCACAGCTGAAAAATCAAAATCGTTTTGATTTTAAAATGAATTCATACTGCAGACATTTGTTTCGAATGAATTTATTATTTTTGTCAATTATGAAAATTTAAAAAATAAAATTTTGATTGATGGAATGTGAAGCAAAATCATCAAGCATACACGTATAATAGTGTTCATCGACAATAGCTCTATGTAATATGTGTGTGTCTATGGGCTACTTTATTATTTAAACTTATAACACAGTTTGAGTTTACTAAACTAAATTTAAATAGCTTAACAGTTTTTCAACCAATTCTTTTACTGTGTTTGTTTAAAACGTAGCTGAAGAGTTCTATTTAAACTAAAAGTTAAGTCTATTTCCAAAATCCCTGCAAGTTTTTATTAAAATCGGTACGTATTTCTATATATAGGTGAAAGTTGAAAATGTGGTCTGAATCCAAAAAACTTTCTATTACAGTATCCTCAACTGCAAAATTATTATTATGTGCCCGAAATATTTTTTTTTAGTTTGCGGATACCAAAAGAAATTAAATTAAACATAAGATGTGCTAAAACTCTAAAACTACTGATAGTTTATACCTTCCTCGAAGTTCTAGATCGTATCGTATTTTTCGGGGCTTAAAAAATTTTATAAATTTTCCAGCATTTCTAATTTGTAATGCAGCACCTTAAAAATGTAAGCATAATTTCCTTTCCTTTTTAAACTTTGTCCAACAACCCCATCTTAAACGTGTCATTTGTCGTAATATCATATGTAGGGTATGACATAAAAACAAGCTAAAGTCATGTTAAAACAGTTTATAACTACTACACTACAAGCTACTGCTATTACTTCTACTATTAATGCAACAATAACAACTACTACTTGTATTTAAGCATAATAACAACAACTTCTAACATCATACAAAACAAAACTCTAGTTTCTGACAGCCCAACAGTATAAAAATAACAACAAACAGAAGATGAAAAAGAAATAAGACAGACAGACAGACATGCTATACAGAATCAGGAAGTAATTTTTGATGATGTACTACACCATCATACAACATACAACATTTATGTATTACATATATACATCTAAGTTTAGTATCTTAGAAAACTTTTTTTTTTCTAAACTTTTTTAAGATTTACGCATACAATAGATGTTGAGGTTAAATATAGTAGTATAGTGTATTAGAAGTTACATACTCACTTAAATATCAAAAAGAATTGCATTGATTTTTATTATTTTCTTTATAAGTATGATTTTAAAGTTATGTTAACAGTTAATATCCCAGCAGAAAATATTAATGTAAGCTTTCAAAAAAGTAAACTATTAGAGCTTAATGTTTTTCATAACTTCTCTAAAAATTCTCAAAAGAAGTTCAGAACAAACTTCTTCAGAAACACTATCGCTTTGCTTAATTCTAGAACATAATACTAGAGCTTTGAAGTCTCTTAACTATTTCGATACATGTTTATACCCACCATCAAAAAGATGGGGCGTATATTGATTTTGTTATTCCATGTGTAACATGTCGAAGAAATCATCTAAGACCCCGCAAAGTATATATTTTCGATCTAGCTATGTCCGTCCGTCTGTCTGTCTGCTGAAAGCAGGATAGGGCTCGAACGGCGCAACGTAGGACGAAATTTGGCACAAATATTTGTCTTATATAAGGTTTGTTTGGTATTGAAAATGGGCAAAATCGGTTAATAAACAAAAAAGTTATGGGCTAAAAACTAGAAACACAGGGTGTCCGTTTCATACCTTTTTGCTTATATTTCTTCAATAAAAGCATGTACGACAACGAAATTTTGTACGTATAGTTCGGAGGTCGATATAAACTCGGAAACAAAAAATGGCCGTGGTCCGCCCACTTTAGTGCCCCCTCCCATATAACGTAAAATTTGATGATGGGTATATAGAATATAAAATTCGCGCTTGTTTCTTTTTAGTTAATTTAATATCGATAATATTTTTGTTGCTTGGTTACCCTTGCATGTACCTCAAATTATTATTATGGTTTAGCTTTAATTCCATCATACTCTTCATTGTTAGCTTTTTATTTTTTTGTACTTTCTAACAGTAAATACAGTAGTAGAAGTTCATTGTTATAGTCCTTTATCATGTAGGCTTAATAATCACAAAGAAATATACACTAAGATTTTCATACAAAACCCTTGTTTTTTTTTGTATTTACTCCAATCATCAAGTTGATTATCACGATCATAATTCCATAGAGTACATGAAATGTACTTTATGAAATGTAAATATGTGTATGAAAAAAAAATCTCATTATATTTTGATGAAATTGTAAATAAAAATGATGAGTTTTTTTTTTTTTTCTTTCTTTAAAAAAAAAAAAAAAAAAATAGAATAGACTTGAAAATTGTTGCCGCCTGTGAATTTTAGATGTTTTTTAACATCTTATTTTTCTCATATTCTATATAATAATGTCTATAAAGTCATTAGGAATAATAACTTTAGTTGGTTGTTATTTCTTTTGTAAAAAATAGATTGAATTTTAATAAGTTTAAGTTGGAAAAGGTATGTTAAATTTAACATTTAATATGTAACAAGTTGAATAATAATATTTAATAAAAGGATATTTAAATTTTAATTACTTTTAGCTCTTTCATGCCCAATGCATAATGGGGCAGAATTTATAATTTTTTTAAATAAATGAGTAACTTCCAATCCGCTAACAGTGGGTACAGGAAAAGTATAATCGTTACAACAGTAAGTTGTCTTCACACTATTCATGTAGAATTGCATGTAGTTTTAGATGGTAACAAATTGCATTACGAATGTCTTAATTTAAATTTTAAATTAAGAACCAATTTTAGTACATTTCAACCCATTGTGAAGCAGGTTAGATTAATATAAAATTTCACTTACGGTACAAGAGGAGTGCAGAATTATTAATTTAGAAGAACCGGTCAATAACACCGATAACCTGTCATGTGACTTGTTTTGAATTGGTTTTCTTTCCTCTTGAAATTTATTTTGAAATTTCAACTACCTATATTGTGCAAAATCTTAGTCCAGTTTTTTCAATCAATAGCCCAATATTTTGGTTCGATTAAGTAATTCTCTACCATTTGTGAGAAAATAAAATTATTAGTCGAATAAAAAATTTGAGTCGATGTCTTTATCGAGTCCAAAATTAAGCGATTTTGAAACTGAGAATTGCGAAAATTTTGATTTTTTACTTAAAACGTGTTTACACTTTTTTATGAAGTAAATATGTTTATTCTCGTTTTTCCTTCGTTGAAGATGGATCTAGAAACTATAAAAGTTGAATTTTAAAATCCATATGCAGTGTAACAGTTTAATTGGAAGTGTCGGATAGGTTTTTAAGAAATATGATGTCGGAAAACGAAGATTTTTTTCGAATAAAAAACCGACTAAATCGTTTTTATATTTATTAAAGAAACTTTTAAATACCTTTACCATATCTCAATTTTCGACGCCCAGTGAAAACTATGTGTCCCATAGTCTCAGTCAATCATACATTTACGATAATAAAAGATTTTTGTTCCGTATCTTCCAACAGTCATATATTAAGGCCTAGTGACACTTTCTGCATTATTGGCAAGTTAACACATTCTAAAATGTATGATTTAGTACGTTTCGATTTTCTGGAAAATTCAAAGTTAATTTTATACAATTTCTATTGAGAGATATTACATTAAGGGAGACAAGCAATATATAGAACCAATAACAAAATACTTGAAAATCCAAACTCAAGGTATAGTAAAGTTCCTAGGGATTAAAAGTTTCAAAAAATTCAGTTATGTAGGTCTTGTGTGCAGACAGAGAAGGGTTCTATTTAAAATATTTTGGGAAATTTAGCTGTCGTTTAGTAGTGATAATATATGATATGGTTGCAAAAGGACTAATAAACACCAAATTTTATACCGAAAAGTGATTAGGGAGACCTATAAAATCTTTTATTAAAAAACACAATGATTCTGTGCTACTTTAGACAAACTTTGCTACCACTCACTATGCAAAAGATACAATTGAATTCTACAAGGCAAATATTGTACTTTTTTTTTTATGCACAGAGATCCGCCCAACTGTGAAACATCGGGCTTTGATGAAAATATAATTAATAAAGGGCAAACATATAGTACAAAGTTACCAATATTTTTATAATAAATGGCACAGAGTCTGCTTTAATGTTTATAAAAGTACTGAACAAAAATTAATTTGGGGAGGTCAGAAAAAAAATTTATGAAGTCAAATCATAGTAACATAAGTATTATTTTATTTTTAATGTAAATATATTAAAATTTAATCAAATTAAGTTTCAGTTAATATTTTATAGGCAGGATCTCATTTTATGATAAAAAATGCAAAGCTAAATTTTTTCCCTTATAATTTCAATAAAAATATCAAACTTTTTTTTAATTCGTTATCCAAACTCTAGCCTTACACCATAGGTGCAAGGAACGGTAGGAACTATGGCCATACGGCCATCTTAAGAATTCTGGTACATCCCTGACAATATTGACTATTGTATACCTAAAGCCTTTTGGGACAGAGGCTTCTCAGTATCATCTTTAGCTGATCCCACTATAAGAGCTGGATCGGTTGAAGTTTATACTGATGGGTCTAAATCTGCTGAGGCAGTTGGGGGTTGTTTAAATTCCTGTATATGGAAAGAACATTTATTTCAAATTGCCGGATCACTGTAGCGCTCTTCAGGCGGAGATCTCGGCCATTAAGAGAGCGGTAAATTGGCTAATGTACTATAGGATATTCGGAGTGAATATTCAAATATGTGCCGATAGTCAGCCCGTGATTAAATCTCTCTCGGGTGTCTTCTTGACATCCAACCTAGAGTTGATCTGGGTAAGGGGTGATTCAAATACCCCGGGAAATATTATTGCGGACAAACTAGCCAGAACTGGTTCCCACCTTCGAAACGAGGAAATTGACCAACTGGTGGGTGTGCCGCTGTCATCTTCCCAGCAAAAACTTCACCTACTAAAACGTGATTTGTAAGCGAAATCGGTATGAAAAACTGCTTCCATTTTTGGTGTTATAACTGATGAATTTTGTTCCGGATGTCCATAATTAAATAAGTTCTTTTTTGGGTTCCAAAAGAGTTGTTTTGGGTGCTGTTTTTTTACGCACAAAAAAAAAAAAAAACATTTGGCTCGGCTGGGATTTAAACCCACGTATCAACATACTGGTTGCGTTTGTTAGTCTGCCGTCTTACTCACTACACCACAATCGACTTATATTTTTGTGTGCTAAAAAGTGGTTTTCATATAGGGAAATAAATAAACAAAATTTATAAAAAAAAAAATGCGTTTACCTTAAGTGGGAATTGAACTCTCTTTGATTTTAAAAACGTTTTTTTAGTTATGCGCTCTAGACAACTGATCCACATAAAAATCAAATTACTTTCATATTTACTAAATACCAGTTATTGAAGTAGTATTAGGTAATGCTGCGAGTGGCGAATAAGGCTACAATGTAATGCATATAGGAAGCTGTTGATTTTAAAAATAGAAGTTAAGTTTTTGCTGGGTTGTAGATCTATGATACTGCAATATTTGTCGAGGTTAGCTCAGCAAAGAGTCCACATGATCCACCTCGAGAAGGATATGGCCCCAGTATGATCACTTGCGATCGAACTATATTCTGGGATTGCCTAGACGTCAGCTACGGATAATCGTAGCAATTGTCACGGGGCACTAAGTAGCTGGTGCGCAAGCTAGGAGATTAGGACTCCATTATAACGACTTTTGTAGAAGTTGCTTAGATTAGGAAGAGGAAGAGACAGTGGAGCAGTGGAGTGGTATTAGGACTGCAGAACTTGGTAGTCCGTATATGCATGCGTTGTCTGATCTGTCTGTAATCGACATCAGACAGATCACATCTTTTATACGTGCGTCAGGTTGGTTCGATCCTAACTTTTTTACCGACATGTGAAACTACTCCACATGATTCCCAGGGTAACACAACGGGACCAATAGGACCCACGTGAGCTGTTTTTATATCCAATAGTTACAGCTACTCTAATATTCACATTTCACTTCCATAGTGTTATCTAGTAAGTAAAATATTTACATACTTGCTGAAACTTCAGCTATTTACGATCATGTCTACAAACATTACTTACCAAGCTGATTGTCATAATTGTTCCAGCTGATTTTCGATAAAAATATATATTACATAAAAAAAAAAAATATTTTGAAATTAAGAAAAGTCTTTGCTCCAAAAAGATCTATAACATTATTAAAAAAACAAACATATGTATTTCCCCTTAACATTATCTTGTTTGTTGTACCATAAATTAAAAAGGAAATATATTTTCCTCTTTACAATTATCTTAACTTTCTATAATGTAATTAGTTGAAGCAGTTTTATTTAATGAAAACTAATCCCTAATCCTGATATTAATCTTATTCAAACAGATTATATCTAAATTAATTTAAACATAGATCTTTTAAGATATTTATTTATTAAACTAAAAAACTAAATTTCTTTTTTAACATTAATCAGTCTTAGACGCACCAATCTTTATTTGAGGAAGTTATATAGAGGAACTACGCTTAAGATTTTCGTTTAAGCAATTGCCACATGCTGAATACAAATGAAATCATGATGCAGTTTTACGCTTGATTTAACTTAAATATTTTGTAAACCATGAAATTGTATGTATTGCTTATAATAAAAGCATATGAAAAAAAAAACAAGAAAAAATCCAATACAATTAGACGTGTGTTTAATTAATCAAATGTTTGAACATAAAAATAATGAAGAAGACTTGGCAATAGAAGTATTTGGATAGTATTTACCAGTCTGCAGTATGAATATTTGCTTCTTCAAGGTACCTTATGCGAAATTGTAGGCATTTGTATGCCAAATGTGTGCATATGAGTGCAATAAAAATTATGCCCCATCCGCTATAAAATACTCTATTACTTTTCGTAATACTATTGGCAATGCATCAATTTCATAAATATATTTTTTGTGATTTTAGTTTTACTTGTTCAATATTACAACAGCAGTGGCTTTAAAACGTTTGTAATTTATTAAAATGTTTCTTTTTTTTCTGTTTTTCTTTTTGCTTTTGTTTTCTATTTTCTTTTGAAATGAATTTTCATTCTAAATGGAAAATAATCTTTGACAATTGCACGGTTCAGTAACAATGACTAATCGATTTTTAGTCAGTAATTTTTTTTTAGTAAAATTTCTAATGCATTACGCTATTACATAGTTTAGTTTATATATTTAGGTATGAATGAGTAAATGAGTTTTGTAGCACATGATTTTGTAGCATAGAAATAATTTTAAAAATAAAACCAAAGAAGCCATAATTGTTGTAATAGGGAAAAATCTTTGAACAAAATACACAATTTTACTTACTTTTAAATATGTCTTTAAAGGTTAAAAAATAAGGCGGAGACTTATTAAATAATTAGTATATATTATGCATTATGTGCTCATTTATTTCTTATTCAAAAATATATACACTTAACTGTAGATTACTGTAAGTTTTGTGTACAAAGACACATTACTAAACTTTATTTTTATATTTTAGAGTCTGAAGAAAACATTCTCAGAATCAAAATTCCAAACATAACTAAATATTTTATAGCCTATAATCATTATCATTATTCTAAGCTCTTTGGTATTAAAAATCCTTATAATCGGTTTAGTAGAAACAAAGTTATAAATCAAAATGTGGAACAACATCAAAAAAATTTTTATAAGTAAATTAAATTTTAAAATAAAGAGATAAACATTTTTAAATGAATATGAAATCAGTTAAGACTACATCTCCTTTGAAAATATAGAAAAATTTTGATACCAATTAAACCAGTAGTTTCTCTCATTTTAAGTCCCGGTTGCTTTAGTGTTAAACATTTTCTTTTTGGCATTATATGTGAAAAACTTGCCAGTTATACATACATTTATAAAATTTTTCTTGTGGCATTTTCTAAAATTTACAATAGCTTAATTGCATTTTCTAATATATGAGTGTGGCATAACACAAACAAAAATACCGGCAAAATATCTATTCATAAAAGAAAAATCTTAAAAAAAAACGCAAACCAAACAACAAAATCTTGAATGTATGCCAAAAGTTTATTTTAAGTGATTTGCTTATATTTTTGTGGTTCTTGCAATCTTTTTTTCAGGGGGAATTCCGTAATAGTTTCTTAGTTTACGAAAGAAATTTATTAAAAACAACAAAAAAAAACTTGGCCACAAAATATTACAGCTACATTAAAAAAAAATACCACTACAAAGATAAAAAATAATTTTTCTTAAGCAAAAAGTTTATTGACCCTTTTTTTTCTTTAAAACCTCATAATGAAGTTATTATATTTATATACATTTTAGATGTTTTCCTTTGCACTTTTTTATAATTTTCTCCTTAACGTTCCATATACTCCACCAATTCGTTTGACATTTTCCAATAGAGTTGTGGTTTAACAATGTCCAAACGTTCATTGTCAGCCAACCATATTTGTCCATTTGAACCCATTTCTATAGCTCGTACTATATTGCGTGCACATACTGCGGTTTCTTGACATGGTGCCCCTTTTAATTTATCCACATATTCTTGTCCATATTCAAGAAATGCTTTCATTGTATGACGTACAAAAGTTTTTGTGGGACCACAACAAATGCCCAGTACCGCAACACCAGTTTTATCATAATAAATTGGGTGCTAAAGTGTTGGTGATACAATTTCAAAGATAAAGAGAAAGATAGAAAATAAAATAATAATAAAATAGTAAAAATAAGAAAAATATTTTTTTATAAGTTAAGAATAATAAAAAGCGATAAAAAAAAGTATAATTTAATAAATTTTAGACAATATATAAAAAAAAAAAGAAAAAAATTCTTTTTGCTAAGTATAATTAATTAAGGTTCTTGAGAAAAAATTCCATATAAAGTGCCAACCGAAATAAATTTTCAGAGATAAATTCTTATTAAGCTTTAATTTTGGTACCATTTCAAGTATAAAACAACAATTTTGTACCATTTGTTGTACTTGTCTTATTAACTTATTTATGTACGAACTTGAATTTGCTTAAATTTATTATTTAAATGTCATTCAAGTAAATTTGAATTAAAGATCTAAATAAAATTAATAATAATAATAATTTTAATAAGCCCTAGTAAAAAATGAAGTTCGAAGTTTGTAAGCAATTAATTAAAATAGCGCTTCCAATTCACCTGAATAGTATGAAATTTATTTGTATGTCGGCGTTCACACAAGGAAATTTTTCTTGCAGCAATTCTGATTTTGTGTGAGAGAGAGCAAGAGGGAATATGGATGTACTTCAAATCAAAAACAATTCTGTTGGCTGAAGTAAAATTTTGTGTGTAAACGTAAATGCAAGTTCAAAAGAAACAAGCGCGAATATATTCGGCCCGGCCGAATCTATATACCCACCATCAACTTTTTCAAATTTTATGTTATATGGAAGGGGGCGGTAAAGTGGGCGGACCACGCCCATTTTTTGTTCCGACTTTACATTGGTCATTGAACTATTTGAACACAATTTCGTTGATTTTCACCTTATATGGGAGGTGGGCGGTAAAGTGGGCGGACCACGCCCATTTTTGATTTCCGAGTTTATATCGACCCCCGAACTATACGTACAAATAGCTAGTTCGACTTAGAATCTAACCAGGACCCAGAAAATATATACTTTGTGGGGTCTTAGATGATTCCTTCGACATGTTACACACGGAATGACAAAATCAATATACCCCCCATCTTTTTGATGGTGGTTAGAAAAATAGAATAATTTCAGAAAGAAAAATTGCTGTGTGTGACCTTGGACTATGGCGAGTTCCCGGTTGGATGCAATATATTTTTAATATAAAAATCGCTCCTTTCAAGGCTAAACATTTTAAAAATTATTTGTACAAACTAATTCAAACTATTTTTTTCCCTTGAAATTTCGAATTTATTCGCTTACGCTAGTGCATCGCTTAAAGGCCCAAGCAGTGAACAAAAAATCGTCGTATTGCAATCAGCTGTTTTTCTTTCTGCAAATGTGTGTAAATAGATCTTGACACCAAAATTGTAGATAACGTATCGCAGTAATCTATATAAAATAGATTTTTACGTAGTTGCATGACTTTTTGACAACCCTGTAGTTTATTTTCTTTACAAAATAACCAAAGAATAGGGTTGTTTAAGCAATTAATCTTCAAAAACATATGACACGTTTACTTTTGTTTATTGTTTGTACAAAATGATTCACACTACTTTGCTTCATTCTACGTTGCGTCGCCAAGTTAACTAGTTGGGTTTTAAGGCTTATTTCGAAGCAAATAAGAGTGAGCTTTTATTGTAAAATAAAATAAAAAGTTTAATTCCGAACTGTTTGCAGAATAACCAACTAATTGCTTGAGATTATCAAACATCATCTTACATTGTACTTTTTGATTCTAGTTATACCAAAATTAAAATATATTTGTTGATCAATTTTCATGATATATATATGTCAAATTTTAAATTAAATATTAAGAACATAACTTTTCGAACCACCCTAATATTAGACATGCCCGTAAAGAAATCAATACGTGATAGAAGAAAAAAAAGTAACTACAAGCTGACTTTAATTAAAATATTCGACATTTTAATTCTCCCTAAATAGTTTCAACATTTTCGAAATATATATAAAAAATAGGAATCTTCTGTTGTTACTACCTAAATGCCTAGCAATTATTTACCAAAAAAAAAAACCTTTCCGAGATCTTCTTAGTTACCACAGTGTCAACTAAAGGGATACCAAATATATTTGCATGTTTTAAAACCAGCTATTAGTATCAAAATATTTTTGTAGTTACAGTTTAAAAGTTGGTAAACACTATATACTTGTTGTACTCCTTTTGAATTTTTAAAAAATAAGGAATCAAAATATGTCATAAAAGTTCTGAAATTTATATTATGACTTTTAAATTCCGAATAAAAAAAAAAAAATACTCAATAAAAGTATTTCAAATTTCCTTCTAAAATATTCGAAAAATCTTTAAATATTTTAAAATACTTTTTTGCTACGAAATTACATAATTCCAACATTTTACTTTTAATCAAACATTGAGACCAACCTTAATGTTAAAATATATAGAGCTTAAAGAATAAATATCAAAGATAAAAGCTTAAGATTTTCCAATGCTACTAAACTTGAAACTTAAAGTATAATGGTTTGAAGAAAATATTTCTTAATATTAATATCATTTTAAAGCAGGCTCGGAACTCTGAGAACGCATTTCATTCCCATTTTGTAAGTACTGTACTACTATCCCGCTCTTTTGTTGTATACAGAAAAAAAATTTCTACTTTATAATTCAATATTTCGAATTTAGAAATGCTATAAAAAATGTATTTTCTGAAATGAAAACTGTAAATGAATATTAAAACAATTTTCTTAAAAATAGTACAACAGATACATTAAATTTATTAAATAATTATCCTCCCACATCTTATTAAACATTTCTTTCAGTGTTTTTTTAATAATGTGACAGCACGTCCTTCCTATTAGAAATGCACATGTGAGCCATGTGCGTTAGAAGCTTAAGATTTTGCAATGGTACTAAACTTTAAACTTAAAGTATAATTTCCAGCCCGACCAAAAAAAACCGTTTCAGGAAAATATTTCTTAATATCAACATCATTTTAAAAACAAAAGACCGAAGCGAACAGAATACAATTGTATAGTTCACAACCTCTGTCGGTATACAATGCACAGTGGGGCAGAATCGAAATTTTTTGGAAATAAATCTGTAACTTCTGATCGGCTAGTTGGATTTGCATGAAATTTGGTATAGACGTAGCAGAGAAGTATGCAATGTTAAGTTTAAAAGGGGGACCGGACACACCCCTCAGGGGCGGAGCTTAAAGGGCTCAAATTTGGGTACCTCTGACATACAAATTTTTTAATCGCTTGCCAAATTTCTCGTCCTATTTCAAATATTTTTATACATTATTGTAGGCACTGATGAGACTGTTATGTTAAAGTTTTAAAATTAAAAAAAAGTAATAACTTCTATTAGTTTTTAATAAAATATTTAGTATGTTCTGTAATATCCTCCACAAGAACTTTTTTGTGCTTTCCATTACTGTTTTTGTTGGAATAGGTCTGTTTTTTTTTAACCTATTTTATATTTTGACAGTTTTAAGTATAATTTAAATACTCTTTAGTATTATCCAAAACATTTAAAATAGATATCTGAACAGTTTAGTGGATTGCCCTCCTTTGGTACATAGTAACACCATTTGTTTGATACTACTCAGCTGCTTTTTTGTGGTAATAATGAAAAGAGAGACAAGGCCAGAAAAATTAGAATTCGTTGAGTTTTCCAACGATAGAATGGAATCTTTTCTGACGGCTCTCGTTTGCGTAAATTTCACTGTTAAAAGTGTAATTTTTTTTATGAACGAAGTGCTATTTTCCTGAATATTTATATGATACATAAAATCTGTTATATGGAATTCATTACAAGGACGTTTTAAAAAGTACTTTTTATCACCCTTTAGGCAAAATTCATATTAAAAAAATAATAATAATCTCAATAATTTTTATCCTTTCTTTTGACTTCACATTTCTCCTAGCATTCCTGTTAAGAATCTTATTACTTCCTGGGTCTTCAGGCCAGTTTTTTTTTTTTTAAACTTTTCTGTTAAAAGATTAAAAATGAGTCACATTTCATCCAGAGATGTATATATTTTCTTTTAAAATTCGTATTATTTTGTCTGCGATCAAATTTTCAAAATTTTTTTAGGTTATCGGAATACTTTTCGCTGATCGTGAACTCTTTAAGATACTCTATTTCTAGGAAATTGTTTTATATGTTTGGCATGTGTTTCGATAATACATTTTAATTATGTATTTCAACGAATTTTGTTTTGTTTAATTTGGAATAACTAATTATTTCACGTATTATAAAAGTTATAAAGGTATGTTCATCAGATCAGTTAAATATTTAACGAAAATGAGGTAATAACTAGATAAAATATTTTCTATCTTCTTCATTTTAATGGGGAAATATATTTTCCTTATCATTAATCATAGCGGACATTTTACCGAATCTTGTTTGATGCGGTTTTCTCTTACAAAACATTTGCAAGATCAAACAACGGCAAACAATTTTTTGTAGCCCTTAATAATTTCTAATTTTGTTGGAAATTTGTTAGATAGTTTTTCGTCTTTAATGGACCAGGCCCAAGAAATTTCTTTTCTATGGTATTAAAAACGTTGGATTCGGTAATAACTGTTTACATTTATAGTCGATATTTGGCTTCAAGCTATTCACACTGGAAATAATTTTTTGTAACTTAAACATTTCATTGGGAGTTATTTCTTTCACAAAATTGTTTCGAAATTTTTTTTTATTTTTATTTTCTAAATTGTACCCCCTTTTTTACTGAAACTTATTGGGACTTATTTCATTTGGGCTTTATTAACAGCTACATACTCCATTAACATTTCTGCTATAAATTTGTAATGAATATTAAGTCTAATTTCATTCATCTTAATTTGTAATTTGCCTTAATTTTTTCAATACTCACCGCTAAACTTCTTGTAAATCCCAATAAACCAAACTTGGCTGCACTATAAACACAAAACACAGGCGATGGATCTAGTCCTGTTACCGAATTAATATTAACAATCATACCACCACGACCACCTTCTTTACTTTTATCCATAAAAGGTAAAACAAGGCTGATAATATTAATGGGCGTAATCAGGTTAACATTTATCGTAGCATCAACATCTTGCTCTTTACACAATGTCGAACCATTAATCAGTAAATCAATATAATCCATTTGTATAATAACCTCATCAAAATAACGTTTCATTTCAGAGCGGCTCATAGTAAAAGAAAATTTCCAAAAAAAGATTTGTGTACGAGGATTTATAGCCTGCAGTTTGGCTATGGCATGGGGATTATCAGTACTGTGTAGAAGGGCCAATTTCTGAGAAATTTTAATGAAAAATGTGTAATTTATGTAAATTATTACTGATTAAATTTCTTCAAAATCTTACCGCTATATTACGTGTTACTAACACCTTACAAGTCTCAAAGGCCAGGCCCCCACAATCGGCTACATAAACCACATTTTTACCTTCTAAATCCATATTTAGTTTTTTATTTCTTTTTATTAAAGTTAAATTTTTTAGTTGTTTTCGCTTATGTAGCTTAATTTAAACTAATTTAATAATCAATTTGTTATTTATAAAATGAACTTGAATTTATTTTATTTTAATTATCTTAGAAATTAATTATCGAAAGATAAGCTATATTATGTTGTTTATCTTAAGCATATATTTAGATAGCTGTGACTAATTTTTTAAAAATAAATATTTAATCCATATTTATTTTGTAATGCAAAAGGTAAATTCATTAATAGTTTTTATTTGCCCAGTTGGAACTTAGCTTATTACTAATGATTTTTAATTGGAAACCAAAAAAATAGCTAAGAAGGTAAATAAAAATCATATAAAAGGAAACTTCATGCTAAATATTGTTCTTCCAAATATGCAGTAAAAGCTTTGTATTGCTAACCAAATGATGGTCTTGGTAGTCCTAAGTATTTACGAGTAGTTAACTATTATTATTCTTTTTCTATTTTCAGAAACATTTTTGTTAGCTTTATAATTTTTCTAAAAGTTATTATATATTTCATACATTTTTTAACAACTATAACATTTTAACAACAAAAAAATTCCATTTAAGGAAATGCAATTTGAGTTGTTATTACCCAACATATATATTTTTTTAATACTACATATTTCTAGTCATAACTAAAGTATTGTATGCCATAGTTTTGTACTCATATCACACCACAAACTATATACATATTTAATACGTACTACGAAATAAATATTAAAATAAAAAAAACTTTCTATAAATAACATTTATAAAGAAAATATATTCCCTGTTTATTTAATATGAGTACTGTATTATGAAATGCAATTGCGGTTTTATATTTATTTCATTTAGTTTTTTTTATTTCTACTTTTAATAACATTTTCAAATGTTTGTTTTTCATCACTCACTTGTATGCGCTCTAATATCTTTTGGTAATTTAAGACACTGTCATTATTACGTATAGAGAGTGGTACCGATACAAACGGACCCCAATACCTTTAACACTATTTATTTATTTTTATTTATTTATTTTTTTTTGTACTAATATTATTTAGTAATGTGTTTAGTTTAAAATAAAAATCAAATTCCTTAACAAGTTAGACACACTAGCAATAATTTGGTAATAGGAATTTGTTTTAATCTAGTTAAAATTACAAGATTGTAAATAATTTATACATATATGAAATATTTTACAACATCTACTACTAGTTAAGAGTGGTACATTTTGAAATTGAGATATTACAAGAAATTAAGTTTTAACTTGTTTTCTGTCTAACAGTAAATAAAATATATGAAACGTGGAAGTGACTTTAAAGTGGGCTAGAATTGAGTATTAGTTTCATCAATATTTTATTAAATCTGTTAACATATTTTAGCCTTTTTCCCTGACTTATATTTAAAGTAACGTAGTTTCGATTCTATAAAATATATCGATTTCAGTCTTTTTCTATATAATGAAGAATTATATTCACTTTTTTCCGATATCCCGTAGATTTTGTTGGAAAACTCTTAAAAACATATTAAGGATTTCTAAGCTGCATTCCGTTTGCAGATCAAAACTAAAATCAAAACTGTCATATTAAATAGGGCGTAAGCCTGCATGGAGCTGCCATTGGTACAGATCTTGGTGGTAGTAGCAAATAATCGAATGAGACCTTGGAGGACTGAAGTGGAGAAGGGTTTCGTGTGAACAGTGGTTGATCACGAGTTAGTCGGTCCTAAGTTCAAGGCGAAAGCCGAAAATTTTCAAGTTATAATGAAAAGTAATTTTTTTCTATAATAAGTTAAAGAAAAGACTAATATAATCGGTCAGAAATATTGGGATATATATGAAAAAACTGGACCATGAACTTGAGGTAGTTAAATTTCAAATACTTTAAAACTGTAACAGATAAATAGCACAGGCTATAAAAATATTTAAAATCGTATAAGAAACAAAAAATTGGCAACATTTTAAAAAGTAGTCTATGTCAGAAGTACTTTGGAACCCTATAGCTCCGCTCCTGAGGAATATGTAAGTTCCCCCTTTCAAAGTTAAAACTGTACACTGCTCTGATACGTGAAATTTTATGTAAATCCAACCAGCCGAAAAATTATATAATCTTGAATCCCGAGTTTTGCAAAAACCAGTCCCGTTTGGCATCCCTAATTGCTACTCGCGCTGAGGTTACTTTTTTCATAAAATACTACAACAACAAAATTACCTAAGAAGCTAAAGTTTTTATTAGTTTTCAAGCAAAAGTATAAGCATTTTATGAAAGTACTTGATGTCATAGAAAACTTTAGAACATGAACAATCATAATTAGTGAAAATAAATTAAATGCGGAGAATCTACTCCATACCATGACCTAAAAATCTTAAAATTTTAATGTTAATTATATTTTTGAGAAATAATTTTAATATTTGGAGCTAAACAAAGTTTAAATAGTTAGATATATTCCAATGAAATTTTGTCAAAAATATAGACAAACTTATTTTAAAATCATAAAAGTAAAAAAACTCCTACTTTTTCATACCAAACTACCTGAAATCCCAGACCGGCAAAAACCTGTCTCAAAAATTTACTTTTTTCATTAAAATGATCATACAGCCATTTTAAAAGGCGTGACGCAGTAAATATTTTTTTGTTTGTTTAACCAATATATAGGGGTATATAGCCAATATATCTTTTTTGAGGATCTCAGCTTTGGCATTTCAGAATTTTAGAAAAAAATTAAAAAATTTTTTCAAAACTGATAGTTTGGATAGGGTTTGGGGAGAAACCGTTGCCAATTGTGCTTTACACGCATTTACGTTAAGATTTCGTTTGAAACCATTACAAAAATTCTGTAGTCCGGAAAAAAAAAATTTTAAAGTCCACCTTTTTGGACAATAACCCCAAAAATGTTAATTTTTTTTAAAGTTTCAACTTCAGATTAATATTTTATCAGATAGATATATTCATATGATTCTTGCAGTAATATTATTTAGAATTTTGTAAGAAATCTAGAGATTATTTTCAAAAAATTTAGGAACCAAATTAAGTATAAAAAAAAACTTAAGAAAAACAAGGCCAAAAATGAGGGTAAAATTTGCGTAGACCCAAATATCTCTTAAACTTAAAGAGATAATCTAAACATATACGCATATTTTTTGCAGAGATTTACAAGGACTATGTAAATTTGTAAATATTGTAAATTTATTAATTAATTGTTATAGAATTAAAAAAAAAAAATATATATATACCCGAGGTGATCAAATTTGGAGGTATTTTCTCTATACCCGTGAACCGCTAGGCGCCTGTATTTCTCCAAATCAACTCGTGAGTTGACAGTAGATTTCGCCCAAAGTTCCGTCAACTCTATAGGTGCCATTCATTATGGTAAAATCCAAGACGTCAAATTTTCTCTCATAAAGGACAACATGTTAAGAAAAATACTTTATATAAGTGTTGAGGCGTGAGCAGAGGAGGAAGACGATGACTTCTTACACATCGATATGGAGCCCCTCTTTTAATATAATACTCTACAGCTCTGACTTTTGCAGATTTTACCATTGTGAATGGCACCTATAGAGTTGACAGTTGATTTCGCCCAAAGTCCTGTCAACTACTATAAGCGCCATTATATTTTTGCATAAGCTACAACAGCAGCAGCAGCCTCATCAACAAAATTATTATTAAAATAAAAAATATATTTATAACGCTTTAAAACCCAACTCTTTTATTCCACCGAATAGCTAAGACAACAAGTAAGTGCCCATTTACTCTTTCTCCGAAATTATTTGTTTAATAAATAATTTTGGTGTCTTTCTTTTCAACCCCGTTGAATGAAAGAGCAACAACAATTTCTAGACACCCGCCTGAAATTTGTTTAATAAGGACTATAATTAAAAATTTTCAAAATGATATTTTCTTAACTTTATGTAGTGCGACACTTAAATAAAAAATATTATATCGCAGGGATTTGTAGCTTTCATTTAACATCCATATTGGGTCAATAGAAATTATGCAGATATTTTATATTTTTCTTATAAATTGCTCATTTTTCAAAATTTTAAAGTCCTTTTGAGAGGAAATTTGACATCCTGTAGAAAAAGTCGGTACACAGTTTTACCATGGATGGTGTCTAGTTTTATTTATGTAACGATTTTTGGACGTGTAAGAATGATTTTTGCATGTTGTTATATATTTGGAAATAAATATTAAAGTGGAACATTTTCAAAAGCATATTTTCTTAACTTTTTGCACTGCAACATTTAAACAATAAATATTATTATATTGTAGGGATTTTCAGTTTTAATTTGATACCCATATTGGGTTAATATAAGTAATATGCATAAATATTTTATATATATTTTTTTTAAATGCATATCCTTCGAAATTTTGAAGTTCTTTTAAGAATAAATTTGACGTGATTGAAAAAAACTGAGTACGCAGTTTTACTACATATGCTCTCTAGTTTCATGTATATATAGATTTTTCCATGTCTAAAAAAAAAATACTGTAACACCGTGTAATTAATAAATTGTAGATACGTTTTTTTTATATAGAGTGATTCCATGTGAAAACGGATAGCAATCGGATTTGACATCGCCGATTGCAATGAAATTCACTACAAGCATTAACCATTAGAAGTGTTTCCGAAAACATGAAATTTTAGACCCATGTTTCTTTTCTGTTCTGTTCGGAAATATGACGGTTTAAAAAACGAAAAAATGTTAAAAACTTTACAAATGAACACTTATTTAACTTTTAATAACTTCTTAAATATACATGGTAGATCTCTAGTTGTTGCTGCATATTAAAGACAAAAATATTACCTTCATAACGACATATACAAAGTTTTTTACATCAAAAGTTCAAAGGTCAAAGTTGGAGATAAAAAAAATCAAACTATTATACCTCAAAAAACGGTATTTTTAAAATTCTTAAAAAAATTATATATTGTTGACATAACCTTTCTCCACATGGATATAAAATTTCAAGTTGGAGCCTTATTTAGTTTAGGAGTTATGGACAAAAATAAAATCCAATTGTTAATAACACCTAAGCTATAGAAAATAAAATTTTAATTTTCGTGTAATTTTAAAAACAGGGACATGACCTTAAAAATTATATATAGTTAGTTACTTAAGATCGAAAGTTCAAAGGTCAAATTAAGACTTACAAAAAATAAACCGTTATATCTCCGAAAACGATGTTTTTATAATGTTAAAAAAAATTATATAAAGCATGTAAACGAAAATTTTTTTACATTTTCATTTGCATATATTTAAGCCACAGTATATAGTATGGGAAAATGCTAAAAGGTTTCTGATTCCGTAAAGTCTTGAGAATATATAAACATTTACTTTTTGAGTTTCGAGATATCAGTCAACGAAATATCTTAAAAATTGCAAAAAATCAGAAAAAAATTCTTGGACAAATTTCTTTAAAAAATGTGTAAACGAAAAATTTTTTACATTTTAAAACGTAAATATTTCAGTCGCTATAAGCAATATGATATAGATCGAATACATTTCTGAATTTACGAAGTCCGAAGATTTAAAATATGTAATACTTTTTTATTAAATCCGAACTGTTAATTCATATTCTTAAGAATTGGAAAATAACACAAAATAATTTTTGAGCAAATTTTTTTGAACACTGCATCAACCAACTTCAAGTCAAAAAGAAAATACTACTTTAACAAAGATAATTTTTGTAAATGATACATCAAAGAAAAGACAATGTCATAATCTATCAATTGAAATACTAAATAATGTGTTGATTAACACTCCAGCTATATTTGGCATCGAAAAGTGAATCGGAAAAAAGGTTATAATAAAAAACTGTAAAAAACACTGAATATGGGTGTTAAAAAAATTAACAAGGATCAAAACCAGTTAAAAAATTTTACATCCAATCGTCAAAAAAACGTGTAAAATGTAAAAAAAATTTGAACTTTTACCAAAGTTCTTAAGATATGGTGTGGAAAACGAGTTCAAAAATTTTTTTCTGAATTTTTGCAATTTTTATATTTATTCAACAACTGATAATTCTAAGCAAAATTAATAAGCATATTAGTATTCTTTGGAGTCTCCAGTTTCAAAAAAATACAAAATTTTTGACCTATCCTATATAGGTACTTATATATTTACATTTGAAAATGTAAAATTTTTTTCGTTTACATGCTTTAATATTAATACAACTCCACTTTATACTTGTGCAAAATTTCATGTTGGACACTAATTTAGTTCAGAAGTTATGTAACAAAATATAAACTGAAGTCAAATTTTGTATATAAAATTTTAATTTTTTTAAATATGTGCTCATAAAAAAAATAGTTTCAAAATAACTTTTGTAAATATTTTAAATTTTACATACAAAAAATTTGCTTTTTTCTGTATTTTGCTTCATAACTCCTAAACGAATAGAGGCTCCAACTTGAAATTTAGCACAAATATAGAGAAGGGTTTCATTACCAATATATTTATTTTTTAAGAATTTTTAAATACCGTTTTTTAAGATATTAAGCTTTAATCTTTATATTATCGATTTTGACCTTTGAACATTCGAAGTATATAAATGTTTCACTTGTCGTTTCAAAGTCAATGTGTTGTTCTATTAAATGAAATAAAAGTAAGAATTGTACAATGTATATTTTAGAAGTTATGAATAATAAAGAGTGATTACTTTTGGAAAAAAATCAACCCCTTTTTGACTTTTGAAACGTCCTATTTTTGGACCGGGAGGATTCTTAACTCAGAAAAATTGTGATTTGAGCAACATTTGCAATACTTAACCCATTTCTTACCACTACTTGATCCCGTTAAGATAAATTAATAAATTTAGGAACGGAGTCTATTTTAGTGATTGTGATCATAAAATCGAAAGATTTGTGATCCTAGCTTTTTTAGTTTCCGAGATATCGGGTGTTGCGAATGTCAATGGTCAATTAGGAGTATGTTGTTTTGCTCATATACGAAGTAGACGTTTAAACAAACTGTATGGCAAAATGAGTTTTATTTGTCATTTAAATTTAATTTTGTGATTATTTTACAAATTGTATGTTAAATATGTTAAGTGTGAACAAAAATAACTGGAGGTGGACCATTTCAATTGGAATTTAAGGCAACTAAATAATGACGTAAAAACGTTAAACAGCTTACGGTGTAAGACTAAATAATTGCATATAATGTATAAAACAGATTACATTTTAAATAAAATATGTTACACATTAAAGCAAGGTCTATTTTTAGACCTTTTTTTGATCCACTCTACCGGGTGTAAAAAATCGTCGGAATTAATTTTTTTGATCAATTCAATTAGTTAACATTCCAAGCTAAATGTACATATATAAAACATTATCATTAATTTGAAACTAAATTAGTTACGGTACAGGTAAAGTTACTGATGCGAAAACGCAACAGTGGTTGGAAATGGGTTAATATCTGTAGCGAATTTCATTGAAATCGGACATATCAAATCCGAAAATGTCAGTTTTTTGTCCGTTTTGATATGCAATTACTCTATATACATATATTTAATTTAATTAAAAAGCTAAATATTTAGCACAAAAAATGTGTAGATACCAAGTCATTTTTATTAAACTCAGAAACCAATTAAGAAATCATGACGGACGGTATAATTACGTCCGTCCATACGTCCAGCGCAGGGACAACGATTAGTTAATATTTATTGATTTGAATGAAATATGTGTTGTTTTATTTGCAATATGATTTATGATTAAAGAATAAAAATTAAGACTCTCGTCATTTTCGAATTTTTATGATTTAAACAATTTTTTTTTTTTTAATTTTGTAACAATTTTTTTTTTTTTTTTGGAAATTAGGTTTAATATTTCCTTAACATGAATTTTTTATATTGTCATTAAGAAATTTATCGGCCTTTAACACATATTCAATTTCTTATTACACAATAGATTTTATATATTCTTACATAATCTTGTTAATTAATGTAATAAATTTAAATTTCTTTGCTAGTGTGAACACTGTGGTTTTATACAAGCTTAAAAACAAAAGCCTAGTAACTTGAGTAATTATACAATGTTTTTAAATATCAATCAATTATAATATGGTGGTTATTAAAAAATATCTACGATTTTTATACCAGCTAAATTGGTTATTAAAGTGTCTTTTAAACATAAAACCGGCAAGCCGACAGATTGATTGTTATTTGCTATTGACATTTGACATTTCAGTGACAATTAAAAAAAATTAAATAACAGACACTAAAGGTATTGTAATTGTAAACATGATTTAAATGGGATTTTATTGATTTTATAAATAGAAGAAAATAGGTATAATTTAATTAAATTAATTATAGTTACAATGAAAGCAATATAAAAATTTTAAAAGGTTTCTCACTTTAATAGAAAGTAAATATTTATAAAATTCTATTTGTTTATTTAATACTAATTAAAAGAAAAACATATTGAAAATATATAATATTTTAAACTAATAGTTTGTGCTCCAATTTCTTAAAAGTAATTTTTGTTATTAGACACTTTTACCTCTATTAAAATTTAGTTTTTATTCTTTAATTTCCCTGTAATTTGTTGTTTGTTTTTTATGATTTTTTCTATTTTTCAGGCCTAAAAACATAAATTTACATACAACTTACATTTTCCTTAGCAAAATTATTATTTTTCTTTTTTAAATTACACAAAGTTGCTTTCGTTATTATAATTTTTTTCTTTCCTTAGAAAAATCTCCCACTCATAAATGCTGCACTCTAGCACCATTGATGGTAATTTAAACTTAATTTTCTATAAAGAAATAGTAACGTAAATTATGCAAATTCTCTATTTTTATTGCTAGAGTATTTTTCTGGCAAATAATGTATGAAAATATAAAATTTGATTGCCATCATCACCAACACGCCAGTCAACATATATGAAAACTTTTAAGTTTAGCTATAGTTTTTGTTTGAGCAATGTTTAGGAAAAAATAAAATTGTTATAGATAAAAAATATGCATATTTATGAATTTAGAGTAGATGTAATTTAATAAAATTACTACAAAAGATAAAAACTTTTTTAGCAAACTTACCGACTATAAACATACATATTTGTTGAAAAACCAGCCAACGCCTTATTTTCTTTTTATAATGATTTGAACTAAATATAGCAGTGAAAAGAAAAAGTTCAGTTAATTGGCGGGAAATATTGGCTTTAGTTGAAAATAATTTAAAATAGGGATATACATACGTTTTAATATTTTTAAAATTCAAAATTTTATCAATGATATTTTTGGTATAAAGGATGCAAAAAAATAGTTTCATTTTTATATAACAATAAACTTTATATTTAATAAAATCATAATCATAAATATTTTGTGCCCAATTTTTTAAACATAAACTATGCCACCCAAGTATTTAGCATAATTCATAATAACCACATATAAATATCCGGCTTCATGTAAACTATTTATTACAAGTATTGTATTTTATGAGTATGCAAATGCAAATTATATAAAATGCTTCAAGCCTTAAGTAATCGTTTATGTATTAAATAAAAAAAAAATAAGAAAAACTAAAATTATGATTTCCTTTTTTATTTAACACAATGCTTTCTTAACATACAAGTATATCTACTATCACAGATAGAGTATAGTGTAATGTATGTTAAAAGAATAAGGCCAACCAGACAGACGGACAGACAGCCAAGACCAAAAACCAACCAAGTTTTAGTGTTAATCTTTTTAAGCACTTACACACTTATATTCCAGCTTTTTATGACTCAAAGTGTCATTTATATGCTAAATATTTTTATAATATAAAAAACACATTTTTTTTGTTTAAACAAAATTTATGAAAATTCATAAAAAAACACTTTTAGTTTACAACATATTTCATTTAAGAAGATTTAAATGCATTTGCTTTTGCATACATATATCGTTTTATATTTATAGTTGGCCTATAAACTACAGCTGTTATTGTCATTATTAATGACAAAAAAAAAAAAAAACTAAAGTAAAGTAAAGTAAAGTAAAGTGCTTTTCATCTTGATCGTCATTGTTGTTTTTTGTTGATTTAATGAATAATGCAGACAAATTTGCACAAATATGACCTTATTTATGTCCGGATTTTTTGGTTGTAAAAAATTATTCTTTTTTCTTTATAAAACTATCATAAATTATAAATTTATTTTTTATTTAAAAAATTTTTTACATAAATTATGCAAATTCGTATTTAAAAAAAAAAAAAAAATTACTATTATTATTTTTTTTTTTTTATTGATTTTTAATTTTTTTCTTACAATTTTAATGTAATTTTATATGTATTTTTTTATATCATTTTAGAGATGGCAAAGAAGATGGTTCGTTTTATATGATGATGGTGAACTCACATATTCAGTCGATGAGCATGTAAGTTTTTATTATAGTTGAATAAATATTAACAGTCTGATATGAATACATATTTTTATTAAAAAGCACAAGTTCTTAATATAAGAAAGAGATGCTTTTGAACTATAACTACAAAAAAATAAGTTATAAGAAAGTTTAAGAACTTCTGCTTTTGAGTTTTAGAAAATAAATTGATACTTAAATTTATTTTTTAATTTATTTGTTCGTAAATTAAATTTTATAAGTCTAGACATTTTAAATTACAATAGTTGAGAATAATTTAATGGAAGAAAACACCAACAGCAGCGCTAAATTTATATATTCGCCAATATTATATATAGTAAATTTCTAGTAATATACTACATAAATACTTTAAAGGAAATTGGAAAATATAAAATTTAATT
The DNA here is from genome assembly GCA_951394005.1 of Protophormia terraenovae. Classification (NCBI taxonomy): domain Eukaryota; kingdom Metazoa; phylum Arthropoda; class Insecta; order Diptera; family Calliphoridae; genus Protophormia; species Protophormia terraenovae. The sequence continues at coordinate 30,142,854 of OX596074.1, read as the reverse complement.
TTTCCGAATTTGTAGATTTTGAATTCTGATTGTTGATTTTTAAATAATTTTCCTAAAGATTTTTTTTATCATATTTCCAAAATAGAAAAATCAATACTATAAGATTAGAGGTTAATTCCGAAACTGGTTTCGAAGAAAGGTTCAGAGTAATTTTTTAAAATATATGAAGGAATAATAAGTAAGACGGTCTCTTCGGCATTTAATTATGAAATATTTCATGGAAAATTTTATATCTTGTGTTGTTATAAGCGTATGAGTAATATAAATTTATTTTAATCAGTATACGATCGTATACTCTGCCAATTCTTAGTAGAAAAGAACAATATGTTATCTAAAACACTACTATTTTTATGAACAAAACAGCTGATTTGTGGTATTTATGTTCCATCGCAATGCAGTGTAAAACCTATTTGTTCGCAAGGATTCACAAAATTCCATGTGGAAGATTTTAAAAATTAACTAAACTGACATGTTTTAGTAATAGTGTTTAGTATCGTTGAAAAGAGGAACTCTTTTAGATATTAAATTAAGAAAAATAAAATAACGAATAAATAAATTAGTACAACACTCACCTAAAAGTTTAACGCTCAACTTAAAATCTTTTTCCGTTTGGCTAGTTGTCTGTCTGACTGTCTCTCTGTCAATGAAAACCTTATACACTGATGGAAAAAAATCTATTCAAAATCTACCACGGTTGTGGTCACATTCGTAATTTATGGTATCAACTTTTTAATATCGTTTTATAACAAATTTAATAGAACAAACAATGCAATTTAATAATTTGAAACCGAAATGGTATTAAATTGATGGCAATTAGGCATCGGTTTTCATTAAGATTTTAACACGCTGTGTTGACTTTGAACACATACACTGGCGGTCAACAGAATAGGTTCAAGATTATTCTGACATTAAAAGGCTGATTATTTTTAACGTAATTAAGATAATTATAATTTTCTCATCTTAATTTCTAAAGTCTTGAATTCAAAGATGTTTAATTGCAAGAAATATTTAATTAAGAACTGAACTTTCTTCAAAAAAATTTATTTTTTAAGGTAATTTTTTTGAGTCATCTGAATAGGTTCATTAAAAATAAAATCAATTTGAGTTAAATATTTCTAGAACTCGCCTATAATTTCTAACATTTTCAACAGTTTTCTATAAAAATATTAAAAAATTGGTCGCAAAAAAACATTTCCGATAAAGAAATAAACATAATTAAAAATTATAAAGAACCCACCACTAAACACCATTCGTGAAGTGAAATTACTTCCGTTTACTCGTGAACTCATGTTCTAAAAAAGGAATGAAACATATTTTTCTATAGGGTGAAAAAAAAAATCAATCTGGACGGCTCCAATGGCTTTAAATATTACTAATTTCGTTAATTGGTTGAAACTTCATATTATGAGACATGTGAATTTAGATTTTCTTCGCATACTCAAGCACATTCCAGCTCGTCAATGACCCTATTCACACCACAGGAGCGGTAAAACAATGAATTCGAAGTCAAAATAGTACCACTCTGGAGGAGCCAGCATACTCTCTCGACCTTAATATAATAGAAAATGTATGGAAATTGCTGTCACAATATGAGGACAAAATATCATTATCATTAGAGATTGGAAAAAGTTGAAGCAAACCTTCTTTGTTACAAGTGAACATTTTTATAAGTCCCTTCCAAATAGTTTTTTTAAGCAAAATTTAATAAAAAAGACTTATTTCATTATTAATAATTTCTTAATAATATAATAAAACAAAAAATACCAAATTAATCCAAACATCTTGTTGTTTTATTGAATATATAATGTCGAACCTATTCTGATGACCCAAAAAATGTAGGATTACTACAAAATTAGGTTACTGAGAATAATGTTAATTATAAACAAGTAAACGGTACTAATTTTTCCCACGTATAGCAAAAGTTGTAATCTTTAAAGTACGCACGTATTTTTTCTTGCACAGTCTTAACAAGGTTTTCATGGGTGGACTGACGGACATCATTAAATCAATAAATTACATTGGACAACTTAATGATATTTCACAACATTTCCCATCTGGTAGTACTGTAGAATGTTATGCTTATTTCGAAATATATGGTGAATAAATCAGGGACTGGAAATAATGATAACGGCAAATTTTTCGACCAAACCAATCAATATGATCCAAGAACTTAAGTAACGTGCTGTAGAACACTTTTATTATTACAAGCTATTCCCGGTGCTCTTCGCTACCCCGTTTTAGGCGATAACAAATATTTACTACTCCCCCTGGACCTACCCGGCCTATTCGAAATTTGATATGAAAATTACTGCTAGAACTGTTTAAGGCTTTCACTGTAATGCTCCTTTAGATATAAGAAAATTAATATTTTATTTGTATAGGGGCTATTTCTCCCCCTGAACCTATCCGTGCTATTTCCATTTTATCAATACGATATGATAAGCTTGATGTTCACACGAAGTTTGAGTACTTTCACTATATTAGTTCTTTAGATATACCACTTTACTTTGTATGGGAAGCACCACACCGCCTGCTCCGATCGATGGTGCTGTGAAAATTTTAAGAAAATCGGTTCAGCCGTTTGAGAGTTTTAAAAACGTGAGCGTAAGTTGTGGACGTGACATCCAACCGAGATCTAATATAACCTTTAACCACCATCGTTACGTATATGTAAAACGGAATAATATAAACTACGATTTTATTATGAATTGTGTAAATTTATATTCGTCCTGCATCCTCAAATGGTTTATCTTCACTTTCTCTCCTGTTATTGCGGCAAATGTGATTTTGTAAAGTTCATTATTTGACAGCTTGCAAAAACTCGATTTTAACGGCAGCAGGAAACCTGCCATTTTTTAGGTTTTGCTTATATAACCCATGAGATTTATATAGAAAATAAAAGGTCCAAAAATTATTGAGTAATGCCCACTGTTACGTATATGTAACGGCCTATAACTTCCTTAAAAAAGTGGGCCTGACATCCAACCGAGTTCTTACATAAATTGCAACCACCACCGGCACTTGTACTATCTGTGTGCCAAATTTCATGAAAATTTAACCCGTTTAACCCATTACTGCTCAATGTTGCTAAAAAATTTTGATTATTTTTGAGCAAAAATATTTTTAAGAAAAAATAGGTTAATTGTTATTCTATAATCAAACAATAAAAATAAAAAAAAATCATTATTTTTTAACACAAAAAATTTTACGCAGTTTTTTTTCCAGCTGGGGTATACTCAGTCTGTCCATTTCCTACAAAGGTCTGCTTCCTTTGACTGTTACCACAGAGCTTCCTTGTTCCTTCGTGATAAGAAAAACGACGAAATGGTACCTAGCAGACCTTTGTAGGAAATGGACAGACTGATTATACCCCAGCTGGAAAGAAAACTGCGTTAAAATTTTTGTGTTAAAAAAATAATGATTTTTTATTTTTATTTTTATTGTTTGATTATAGAATAACAATTAACCTTTTTTTTCTTAAAAATATTTTTGCTCAAAAATAATCAAAATTTTTTAGCAACATTGGGCAGTAATGGGTTAAACGGGTTAAATTTTCATGAAATTTGACACATAGATAGTACCAGTGCCGGCTAGCCGATTGAGAGCCGAAGAATTTATCTCATCGGATTGTATTTAGTTTATAAAATAGTTTAGTCAATCTTAGCTAGCCGATTAAGAGCCGAAGAATTTATCTCATCGGATTGTATTTGAGGACGAAAACATTGGGCAGTAATGGGTTAAACGGGTTAAATTTTCATGAAATTTGACACATAGATAGTACCAGTGCCGGCTAGCCGATTGAAAGCCGAAGAATGTATCTCGTCGGATTGTACTTAGTTTATAAAATAGTTTTGTCAATCTTAGCTAGCCGATTGAGAGCCGAAGAATTTATAATTATGATAACTACTACAGTAGTTACAATATGTTAATATGTTGGTGGTGTAATATTTGTAACTACACGTTACAAAATAAAAATCGAAAAATAATAATGAAATTGTGATTTTAATTATATTTCTCATAATCGTTGCGGTCTCGGGAAAAAGTCATTAGGTACATAAAGTCTAAGCCTACTCTTTCAGGCATTTTATAATATATATGTATATTTGACATGCATTAAATGTCATTATGTTTTTTAAATGAAAAGAAAAAAAAAAAAAAATATATATATATATATATATATATATATATATATATATATATATATATATATATATATATATATATATATATATATATATATATATATATATATATATATATATATATATAGAAAAATCACTCAATTTCTAAATACTTCCGTTTTTTTATTTTTAATATAAAACTTCATTTTTTATTCACAATTTTGTTTGTAATTTTACTGAATCAAGAGGTGTAATTATATTAAAAAAAAAGATAAATAATTCCATTTTATATGCTGAAAGTAGCTCCAGTGGTGTGAATTCTATAAAATATCTCCAAGCTTGCTTGTCTGTACTAACTCTAGTTAGAGTGCTTTCACATTCAAAAATATCAGAATATAGTTCTGTCTATAATTGTTTGTCTTAAAAATTGTCTGCTAGTCTAATCTAAAGGCCTTTTTCAAAATAAAAATTTTAAATTTATAAATTCTTTCAAATTTATATGGAAATTTTTTTTTTATTAAGTTTTGATAAATTTTAAATTTTTATTAATGAAAAGTTAAAAACTTTATAAAATAAAGCTTTCGTTGTATCCATCGATAAAGAAAAAACATTTATCCCCAATGTGTGTTAATTCATTCCATAATTAACACCCTTATGATCGCTTAAAAAAACCTTCCCCTTATAAATCATATTTTGTATTTTATAGCTTAAAATTATTCTAAACATTATCAAGTAAAATATTTTATGTCTTCTAAATTTTATTTTATTCATAAATTACTTAGATTCGTAATTAAAACTTCTTAACACCAACTAAACCTGTAATGATCAATTTATAATATCATTGAAATTCTATATATCTACTTTACAAACAAGTATTTGTTAAAATTATTCAAGCCAATAAATACAATTCCTTCTTAACAGTTTTACACATATCAAACAGAAAAAAAAATAATAAAACTACAAGCCACAACTACTCACTACTGTGAAACTTGTAAAATAAAAAATGTATTGGCAAGGTGTATGTATTTTAAAATGACCAAAAAAATCAGTACAAAAAAGGAGGTAAATAACTGCTTATTAATTTAATCTTTAAATCACTAAAAATCCCAGCGTGAGAAACACAGAAAAATGTGTTTTTAAAATAAGTAGACAAATGCAATACAAAATAAATAAGTTTGGACAAAATGAAGAAAAAAATTATATTTTTGAAGAAAAATAGTTGCTGATAAAATTGGGCGTAAGAAAACATAAATGAATGTCGGCAATATGTGGCAAAAGTTTTTTAAAATGTGACCCAAATTGATATGACTGAAAAGAAGTTAATTAAAATGTCAAAATAAATTTAATTTAAATGGTTTGAGTGGTTATTTAATTTTTAACTAAAACTAATTTTTAGGAATTTATACTTGTTACTTAAAAGGTTTAAAGTTCCCGAAGTATTTGAATTTAGATTTATTTGGGGAGAGAATTAGTCATAAATCGTAAAAAATTTCCTTTAATAAGAGAACTGGTTTAGTGACTTCAAAACTAATAATAAGCTTTAATCCTAAAAGAACTAGTTAAGTCTCCTTTAAGCTCATAGTTTGTGCTTTTAGTCGCTTTTTACATAGTAGTCGGGGTTCATACACAGCAATTTTTATTGCTACGATTCGGTGTTCGTAGGAGAGAGTGGAAAAGGTAATACCAAGATTTTTTCATTATATTTACCTCCCTCGTCTATGAATGCAGAATTGCAGCAAGAAAAATTGCTGTGTTTGAACCAGAGATAGACAATTTCGTAAAAGAAATTTCTAATGGAAATTTGTGGTAATTACAGTAATGGACCGGTTCCTCAGTACAAGTTAAGTATCATTTGATACCTAACTCGTCACAAATGTTCCAGTTGAGAACCATTTAACACAAACACACTCACTATATAACAGTTGAGAGTCAATTTATAACATGCTTGTTAAGTGCCCAATTAGCAACTCGCGTGTAATAACAATCTGTGGCTGAGTGGTTAGCGTTGAAGAGTATAAAACATAAGATATGTCATAAGAAACAAGGGTTCAATTCGGATTGCCGCCGTCGACATTAAAGAACAATTATAAATTAAAAATAAAAATAAACAATTGCGGAATTTTTATAAATTTTTTATTTTATTAATCGACACTGAACCTGTTCTCTTGGACCAGTCCTGTGAACTATCATGTGACTTGTCCCATGGAAATAATTAGACACCTCCAATGACAACGCCATGTAAAAGTGCCTGGTTCCTCTCATATAAAGTTCTGGAACTGGGACCGGTTACTAGCCCTAAGAACATGTCACGTGACTAGTTTTGAACCGGTTCTCTTTCCTCTAGGGATTATTTTGAATGAATTATATTGCACTCCTACAGTTGAATGACCAACTCAAAACAGTTGGATATTTTCTATTTAAAAAAATGTCTTCACTAAAATCAGTTATTTGAAAATTAAATTTAATGAACGTTAACCAAATTTATTGAGATTTTCTCCAACATGCTATTGTTTGGAATCCTAAAATTTCTAATAATAGCAGTACCTCAAATGCTATTAGTTTTTTTTTTTTTTTTCAGAAAATGCATGTCAATTTCACAAATAATTATCATAGCTAATTTAGCATAATGTGGTTTGAAAACTCTTTGCTACAAGTGTAAAAAAAAATGTTTGACAAAAAAATCATTACAACACAAAAGGTGGTTTATAAAAAAAAAATACAGTAATGCTAATAAAAATAGCAAAAACCATAAATTTCTTTTAACTGTTTTACTTTTATTATCCATTAACTACTCAAAACATTTGGTATTTCTTGACAAAACTTTATGTTAAAACTTTCCTTAACACTTTAATGTGTTGCAAATTAAAAATTTTTAGTTTTATGTGACATTTGAACAAATATTTTTAACAAAATTATCTACAAACCGACAAATGATTTAACTGAAGAAAATAATAATAAAATGCTAAATCATACAATCTCTTCCTTCTTTAGATTTTTAAAGGAAAAATTATCTTGTTATCGCTAATTTGAATCATGTTTTCTCATAAATACTCGTATTTGTCTGTCTTTTCCTTATTGACCACAATTCATTAAATGAATAAAAAAACTATGAACGAAATGAAAAAAAAAAAAAAAAAAAACTCAACACCGCATGAGCTATAAAACAAGACAAGATCGCTGGAAAAAAAGCATAAATAATATTGTCAATATTAAAAACTAAAATCGTAAAAAAGGAGTAACAAATGAATTGCATGCTAAGAATTTATTTGAAATAATAGGAGGAAGAATATAAAATATTAACAGAAATTAAAAATGATTATGGGTGGTGGTCTCCAAAGTACTGTATTTTATGGTTTTTAAAGTTTTATTAATTTAAATAAACTCTAATTTGTTTATTGGCAAATAAAAATAAAAAACTGGACAATAAAACAAATATATATTAAACCAAACTATAGCCTTGATTAAAAAGATAAAACTATAGCTTAATCTGCAGACAACATTATTGTCTAGATTCTTATAGGCCGTGACTTATTAAAGTAGCTGTAAAATGTATTGATTTAAATCTTTGTGTAATTGTGGGATTCCTTTTACAAAAATCTTAAAGTTTTTTCCACTTTCTCATTTTATACGATAAAATCTACATCCACTGAAAATTTCGTTAAGATATCTTTAATAACAAAAGATTTTATTATAGATAAAATATTTATAGTTTCTCAAAAAAAAAAACACTTTTTTACAAAAATTTTTATTTAATTTCAAAAATCAGAAAAAGTGTAAACTCGATGTTTTTTCGTCTAAATTACATAGCTTAGGTGACATTCAATAATGTGTAAAAATATTTGAAATCGGACGAGAAACAAAAATTTGGCAAGCGATTAAAAAATTTGTATGTCAGAGGTACTCAATTTTGAGCCCTTTTAGCTCCGCCCCTGAGGTGTGTGTCCGGGCTCCCTTCTAAGCTTAACATTGCACATTCCTCTGCTACGCCTATACCAAATTTCATGCAAATCCAACTAGCCGATCAGAAGTTACATATTTATTTCCAAAAAATTTCGATTCTACCCCACTGTGCATTGTTTCATTGGCTGTGTGGCACCATCCTGTTGGAACCATATATTGTTCAGGTCCATATCCTCAAACTCTGTCCGCAAGAAGTCCGTTATCATCTTGCGATAGCGAACACCATTCACGGTAACTGCTTGGCCGACTTTCAGCCACACTATCGCGAACAACATCAATGTTTTCCGCAGAAAGAACTGAGCGAACATGTAGAGGTTTTTTCGCATTTCGTACAGACCTGGATTGCTGAAATTTGCGCAAAATTCTTCCGATTGTGGACACATTTGGTCGATTATGCTGACCAAAAATATCACGAAGTGCACGAAAAGCATTTTGATTTAAAGGTCCATTTTCATAAAAGGCTTTAGCCTCGTCATGGTTGAATTTATCAAACACTAAAACAAAGAAATGTCAAATTAAGTTGGACAAAAAACTTGACGTTAAGGTGTGACTTGCAATTAACATCGAGTATTATGGTTGGAGCCAACCATACCAAGGCCTACAAGAATATATAAAAATATTTGAATTCGAACTAGAAACAAAAGTTTGGCAAGCGATTAAAATTGTATTTGTCAAAGGTAGCCTACTTTGAGCCCCGTTAGCTCTGCCCATATCACACAGTTATGTAATCTAACGGTCAAAGTCAAAATATTATATTTTTTCTGAATTTGTTTATTTATTATAAATAGTGTATATAATTCAGAGTCGTAATCAGCGTCTCCAAAATCCTATATTTTTATTTGTTTTATTTTCTATATACACCAAGAACTCTAATTATGTCCAAAATTCGGGATCGTGATCCAATTTGATCCACTATATAGTTTTCACCTTTCCGAATTCGGAAAATCAAAAAAGAAACTTGTTTTTAGGGGCCCCAAATCTTTCAAATATGATTATTTAAAATTTTATCAAATAATAAAAAAGTGAATTTGGCCGCAATATCGGATCCACCATCTTGAGTTTTGAATTTTTTATTTGTTATGCATTTTTTACGTACCCCCAGTATTCAAATTGAAGCCATATTTCTTTTTCCTTTCCGAATTCTGAAAATCAAAAACCATATTCGTATTCAGGGACCGCAAATCTTTCAAATGTAATTATCAAAAATTTCATAAAACAAGAAGAAGAAAAAAATTACGAACATATTGGATCCGCCATTTTGAATTCTTTATTTTTTCTTACAAAATCGCAATCAGCGCTCCAAAAAAGCTTATATGTGATATTTATTTCTTTACGTAAATCAAGTATTCTAATTACGACCAAAATTCAGTGATCGTGGCCCAGTATGACTGGGATTAAATTTTATTCATTACAAAGTTGTATTATATAAAATATTACATTAAGCCAACGGTTCCCAAATGGGGGTCCGCGACCCACAAGGGGTCCGTACAGATTTTCTTAAACACACAATTTTTTTATGTAAATATTATGTGAAAGTTTAAATAAAAATTTCAATGAAAGCATGAAACTATTTTAAAATGGAAAGATACTTTTATACAAAAAATCCCCAAATTAAGGACAGAAGTAATGACTTTTTTTAATGAGTGCTTTTAGGAACCGACGAGCATTAGCTGCAAGAAAACCGATGCATAAACCTGAGTTTCGATTGAAAATATTCTGTTTGCTAAAGAAAGCAATGATCAAATAAAGAAAGTAATGCTGTCGAATGACACAATACAAAGAAATCTACAATGTGGCAGGGAAAACGTTTAATTAAAAAGATAAATAATTCACTTTAACTTGATGAAACTATGAATTTTTTACTTCTATTTTTTGCAAGTTTATTATGCCAATATTTTTTTTATAAATTTGTTTCAATGCCCTTTCGAAATTTAATAGCATCCTATATTAAAATTTGCTCGAATGTGACTTCTCAATGCTAAGTACACAAAACATTTATCTCGCAGAGAAAGTTGCGTGCTGTAAAGTTAATTTTGCTTAAACGACTTTATAATTCAAAGGCGTAAAAATCCTTTTAATATGAATATTGATAAAATATCAGTTTCATTTCAAAGTGTTAAAATGTAACTCATGGCTTAAATTTTCATTCTCAATCTGCATATTTAAAAGCATTTTAATTGAAATATAGCAAAGTTTATCCGCTTATTGGCTCCGAAGTTCTAAAATTATTAGAACAATTTTCATCAACATACATTTTTATGCGGAACTGTCATATTCGCTCTTTTTTCCATCAAAACTAAATTATCGAACTTTTGTGAATGATATTAGATATGCATTATACGAAAAAGTCAAAGTTGTAGTGGGTCGCACTTCTATAACAATGTCAAAAGGGGGTCGCAAAGCATGATCTTGTGAGAACCCCTGCATTAAGCGAACGATATTTTTATAAATAGCGAATTGGGTTATTGAATTTATTCATGTTTTTCACTTTTTGAAAAGTAAAAAAATATATTAAAAAATGTATGCTATTAGTCCATTTTGTTTTTAATAAATAAATAGTAGATTATCTTGTCCCAGAATAATTAGTTTAGCATTTTATAGTAAAAATGTTGCTTTTTAACATATTAAAAGAAGATTAAAATCGAAGGGGTAGAAATTTCTCAAAAATGCATTATAAAACTGCAACTGCATTCTTAAATAAACAATTTAATTTGCGTTATTGCCTTTAAAAAGGTTTCAGTTGGAGTTCATTAGAGCCTGGAATCGTTAAAATCCATCTACATTAAAAACAGATATTAAAATTTAAAGTTACGTACTTTGTCGCATTTTTCAACCTTTATAAAAATTTAAATTGTAAATAAATTTGCGATTTTTTAACTAAATGAATTCTCATACCAAATATGAGAAAAATCTTATTTTATATAAAAAATTTCATTTTTTAAAAATCTCTCGTGGAATGAACGATATATTTTTTGTACGAAATAAATTTCTATATTAATTCTTTTGATAACTTCTGAACTAAACCAGATTATTGAAAACATATTAAAATTTTAAATAGACGATCAAAAAATTCAAATAAAATGTTACACATAGAACTTTTCGACAGCACACCGACGTTATGTATGTTGTAATATATTTTCCTTCTAAATTTATTATTTTTTCTCTCTTTGTTGCTTTGGACATTTTGGGCTAATAAATGAAAGTGGACTTTTTATTTACCAGTTTCAAATTATGACTTTTGTTCCTTAATCTTTTTGAACAGGTTTCAGTTCATAAGCACCAAAAAAAAAAAAAAAGTAAACACCAAACGATAAAAGTAGAAAAAAGTAAACTTAAATCAAGATTTGTTTTAGAATTTCTTTTCCTAGCAGTTGTAGTTAGAGAAACAAGTATATGGTTGGTCAAAATATAAATTATGATAAAGTAATAGGTGTTGTTAAGGTATAGCAATTGTATGGGTATATTTTATATACCTAACAATGATGATATGACCATGAAATAATTCGTGTGAACAGCAGGTTTTTTTTTTTTAATATACCCAGCTTGTTAGGAATAAATATTTCAATGTTTATTTGTGGTTGTTTACCATCATCCTTTTCTGGTTTATAGAGAGATGAAGAGAAAGAAGGAGAAAAAGAAAGAAAAATACTTGTAGCTAACAACAAGAATATTTCCTTAAGATCGTAGTCATGATTTAAAGACAATGAGGAAACATAAACTATTGGTACGTGCTCCCTTCTGTGAAAGTAACACTTATTATGGGAGTTTTTTTTTTTTTTTCTTTTTTTTTTTTTTTGTTTTTGCTTAGCTTTTTTTTTAGTTTTTTGGTCAGGCATATTTGTATGAGTTTGTGAACAGGGCATAAGATGTATGACAGTGAAACGATTAGACAAAATCATAAACATTAAATCACAGCAGCCACAACAGCATTGAATGAAAATTGTAGGAAATTGAATACTAATTGGCACCCTACTGTAACTGTCATAACTTGTTGGAATATTAAAAAAGTTAAAGTCTTACATTTTTGTAAGGATTTTAAAATGTTCAAAAGTGAAACTGAAATTACTTATTAAAAATTTAAAGATTAATTTCAAATTAAAACAGCTTAGGAGATTTTAACTTTTAAACATAAAGATAATGATTTAACAATAATCCCTCCAGTTAATAATAGATTTTGGATTTTATTGCGAGATTATATTAATATACGATCAGATTGAAATAAAAGTGTTCCGATGGATCTTCATGTGCGAAAGTTATTCAATTTACTTCAACGAAAATGTTTATATTTCCAACAATTTTAAAAATAAATATTACAAAATATATATAAAACGTTTAGATAGTCTCAATTCTCAATTCCGTTTTATTATTTTATTCATTTCACTTTTCTCTCTATCTCTCCTTACAGCCCGAGACTGTTCCCCAAGCTTGTATTGATATGACCAAAGTTTTGGAAGTTACCACCGCTGAAGATGTTACGGGTCATACAAATTCGATTGCCATAACGGCACCAGATCGTGTTACATTCGTTAAAGGTACCTGCCCCGAAGAATCCAAATGGTGGCTTAATATATTGGCTGCCTTTCCCAAATCGAAAGGACGTCACAAACGTAATGCTACATTTCCGGGTGCCCAAGCTACCACGATATTGCAATCAACCAATTCAGATGCAGCTGCCGTTAGTGCAACAACACGTAATCGTCATAATTCCTATCATAAGGATATTTTAACGTCCACCCAATCAACTGGTGTTTTAGCATCAACTACCGTTTCATCAACATCATCATCATCGACATCAACGCCAGCAAAAACAGCGTCAATGGCGTCAAAACAAGAGAAAAAGTCATCAGCCATCAAGAGCAGCAACAATAACAACAACAACACCAACGGTAGTTCAAAATTATGGTCGCATAATGATGTTGTCGTTACAACAAAAACTACGACAACTAGTAAAAATGCTGGAGGCATTAAAAATAATCATAATTCTGTCAATAATGATGATGAGGACGAGGATGACGATGAAGACGAAAATGATGATGAAGAAGATGATGGTGTTGAAACGGGCGAAGATGATGAAGAAGATGAGTGTGATGAAGAGGAAGAAAGTGGCAACTCAACGGGTGAGGAATGCAATACCAAAAAGAAAAGTTCAATGGCTGGAACAAGTGTTCATGATGAAAATAATCGTAATGCTGTTAATGAAATTAAAAATAGAGGTAAGTTTAAATAGTTAAGGAATTATTTTTATAAAAAAAAAATAAAATAAAAAATACCCCTTAAAGAGTTAATATTTAAAAATTTTAAACAAATATTTATTGTTCTAAATAAAAATTTAAAAAAAGCATATGTTACGCGTGTTTAATGAATATTCAAAATTCTATACACCCAATTTATCATAAATTTGTCATGGTCTTTGTATGTCTTTTTGGATTTCATTTGGCTAACAATCCTATAAAAATATTTATTACAAAAAACTTTAAATTGATTTAAATCTGTAGCTGTGTGTTATGAACTCAATTAAATCCAATCATTATATTGCTTTAAATTTGTTATGACGCGTATATTAATTTTTTTCGCGATAAATATTGTATACAAAAAAAATATATATTTTGTAAAAAAAACCTGAAAAAAATTATAACACACGTCCATTGTATAAAGAACCAAATAACAAGCATTAAATTTATTAAGAGATCAATCACCTTCTCTTACAATGGTGAACGTTTACTTTTTATTTCATCGAGTACAGGTATTAATGTTTATGCCACATTATGGCCATGACATTAAAACGTTCGAATTGAAAGAAAATACATAAAATATTAAATATCTGACAAATCTTACAAGACGTGGCATATAAAAAGTATTTTGCTGTGTTTATATGACGATTGTTATTAAATGATTTTATTGGGTGGGTTTATCTTGAATTTGTATTTATTTCTTTTTTCTAGAGCAACGGTCCTTAACAAGGGGTCCGTACGAATATTGTAAACGGGTCGCGAAGATCTTTTGTTTGAATATAAAATTTAAAGTATTTTTTTAATGATTCATAACATAAATTTATTTCTTCGTACTTATAAAATGTACTTATAAAATGTAATATACGTACAGAATTCAATCAAAATCTGAGATTTCAAATCTAATTTCTGTCTGATTTAATATGCAATTACACTTTATCCTTTTCAGATATTTTATCTTATGCAAAAATGATTATTTCTCGATGAATTGAAATATTCTTATTTAACTTATTTTTTAATATTTTTTAACAAAACGATCTTTTTCGAATATTTTTTAACAAAATGACTTTTTTACAATTAAAAACCTGGGATCTCATACATCCTTAGCACTATTAAGATGATTTTTTGTAGTTTGATTAGGGTTGCCAGAATTGTTTGGTAGTTTAACTTGACATTTCGAAAAATTCAATTTGATTTTAAACAAATCAACTTGACATAACCACAAATGTTTAAAAAAAATTAAAACCTGAAGAAAATTGTAGACGCATCAAATATATCCAAAAAAAATTTTAATTTTTTCAACAAAATTTTATTAGAAACTAAAAAAATTAATTTAAACATTTATTACTCTTTATATATTTATATTTATTACTCTTTATATAAATGTTTTTATTACGACATTTTCCACGTCGACTGATAAAGCATTCAACGCACTTTTATACAATTGTTTATCACACGGCAGTTGCAATTAGCTTTTATTATTTTATTGTTTTCATTTTTTTTATTTTTGAGACACGGAATTATGGACACCATAATTTACAGCTGTTTGAAGTAATTTTTTGAAGATCTAGTTTATTTTCTATAGTTATTCTTTTAATATTTTTTAAAATATCTGTTGAAGTTTTATTCGGATCTTCATAGAAATCCAAAATTTTTAAATTTTTAATACTAAAATATTGTACTGCATATGGATACTTTTTAATATTTCCAATATTTGATGCGTCACTGTAGATTCCAAAAAATAAACTTTCTTTTAAGGCACTACAAACTTTTTCTTGTGAATATAGAGCCAATACACAAGTAATTTTGTTAGTAATTTTACTATCGCAGAATAAATATGAACATAATTTGACATGGCAATCTAAACTGTTATAACTAAGTCCATGTATTATATTATGAAAAACAAGTAATAATTCAGCCTTTGAATCAAGTGATTCGTCCTTTACAAAAACTACAAAATTTGAAATGGGTTTTGAAATTTTTTGGGACAATGCCGCTTTTTAATTTTAATTGTTTCTCACAAATATATTTGATATTAACTACTCACAAATTTTAAAATAAAATAAAGTTTTAAAATCATTTCTTGCATTTATTGTCAGTGATGGGCAAAAATGCATACAATCTGTAACGGAGAAAACCATACTTTTTATATTTGACTAAAATTATTATATTTTTTAAGAAAATAAGTAAATTGTAGAATATTTGAAAGTAGTATAGAATATTTTTAGCTTGACAAATTGTATTTTAACTTGAAACTTGACAAAACCTAAAATATCTTGACAATCAAGCTCATTCAAGCCCGTCTGGCAACCCTAAGTTTGATACATCTTATGATTAGTAAACATATTCTTATTATTTTAACCTTCGTGGTGCTTCATAAGTGAATGAAAAAAATAATTCTCCATTTCCCAAAAATTTTAAATGAACAAAAAAGTACGTTTTGTTTTGCGGCTCCTCATATTCAATCTCGAACATCAATTATATGAATTGATTCAATAATAAATTTTAAACATACTCAGAATAAACTTGGTAACGACAAACATATACATAGTTACCGAACGACATGCCTTTCAACATAACGCCTACATCGGATCATTATGTTGACATCACGTCTGCAATACCTAAAAGGTGTTTTATGTCAACAGTTAACTTTTCTCTGCATTACATATAACTAGCTGTGTAACCATTATATTAAAGTAACATTTATATTAGAGTAACCAAATTATTTGAGATCCTATTTGTATACACATATGTTAATAATTTCCTCTAATGACACAACATAGTAATGAGTTATGTTACTAAAGTGTAAGTAGTGTAGTGTTATTGTAGTAGTTTTTGGCAATGGAAAATTTTGCTGGAATAATTAAACAATTTAAAGTTCTGCAAATGATTTTAAAAATATATTAAATTCTTTCGTTATTCAAACTTCATAGTTTTAGAAATTTGTTTCAAATACAAAGAACTTTATTCATATCCAACTTTTTATCTGGAAAATGAATTAAAAAATACTTTATCTCAAATGAATACCAAATAATTTTCGATACTCACTATTTTTGTGAAAATTACATACATTTTCTTAACGATAATTCGTCCATGTTTGCATTGTTTTCTTAAATTAGCATGATTTGACAATAGCAGCTGATATTCATTTATTTTGAGAAACTCAAGTGGGTCTTGAAACAACAACTTGTGGGAATCCTTGCTCTGGAGTTTTGCCAGTTTAGCCCTTTTATAGATAAATTTAGCCTTTTTATTTTTCTTTTAGCTTCGAAATTTGTGTTTTTGCTTCAAGTTCTTTTTATCATTTTCAGAGTTTATAAATTGTCCTAAAAAAAAAAAAATTAAAAAATTAGAACTTTAACAGTAAAAAAAAAATAATTTAAATTAAGGAAAAGTTTATTCCCACGATTACTAACCAAATTATTTATATACTAACATATGCGGATTTTTTTTATATTTATATATCCAAAATGTTAATTCCTTTTGTGTAATTAGAAACAGTTGTAAAGGACCTTTTAAAAAGTTGGTTATTTTATCCTAGTTATCCTTGGAATTTTATTGACAAGATTTTACATTAATATTATCAATAGATTTTAATTTAAAAACATTTGGAAATTTTTAAATTTTCTTTATTTTTTAAGTAAAAAAATCTACCCAAATTACTTCAATACATAAAATTTTGCTTGCTTAAAACCAGAAAAAAATTTGTTACTCTCATTGAGTTTAAATTTTGTGTGAAAGAAAAATTACTAAATAAAAATTGTTTACCATAAATACGTTTTTTAAACATTTTATGTTTAAAATAAATAAATTAAAAAATATATATCAGTTTTTTATTTTTTCATATTTCAGTACTTGTAGTTGTAACCGATAATGTAACTAGTTACTATTCATTTTGTTACAAATGACTTCTGTAATACTTAGAAATTAACGAGTTATTAAATAGCTTCAAAGTAATTAGTTCTTGTAAAGACATCTAAGTAATGACTTTTGGAAATGCTTACCAGTAATAATACATATTATGTAGAAGCCTCTAATGACATCACCGTGTTAAAATAATGAGTTATTTATCTAATGTGTAAGTAGTGAAGAGCTGTTATATTAGCTTCTTAACTCATTACAATGAAAGCAAAGTTTTTGCTGGGGTATTTTGATGAACATTCAGTTTCCAATTTTTTTTTATAAAATTCCATAATTTTTGAATGCTGTGCTTAATAAGTAGGGTTCCTTCATTAATTTGTATATAAAAGAATTAATTTGTATATAAAAGAATACTTATATTCACCTCTTGGACTGTATGAAGTCACTGAAGTCGAATCAATCTAAAAATGTTAGTGTTCCTTAAACCAATTTATTATGTTGGGCTTCAACATAATAATTTGGTTTAAGGAATTTTGCTGAAGCTTCAGAAAAATTTAATTCATGTTTTATTTTTATTTTAAATAGGTTAGTCATTTCTACAAAACTTTAAAATAACGAAAAATTTCACTGAGCTTCATATGATATATTACTTATTCGAAAGTATTAGCATCTCCAAAATAAGTGTATTTTAGCTTTCGTATTTTCTGTGTGAAATAAACTTGGAGCCCATGTCAGAAAAATTCAGAAAAGGCTTCTTGTACGGGAGACACTTTTTAGTTTTGATGTTAGTTTCCCAGAAGCTTTGTTTTTTCATTTGGTGTTCAAAAAATCATATTTCCACTCCTTCACTTTATCAATT
Organism: Protophormia terraenovae; assembly: GCA_951394005.1. Lineage (NCBI taxonomy): Eukaryota > Metazoa > Arthropoda > Insecta > Diptera > Calliphoridae > Protophormia > Protophormia terraenovae. The sequence continues at coordinate 30,124,825 of OX596074.1, read as the reverse complement.
ACTAAATAACACTGATTATTATTTTTTTTTTTTTTTTTGTTTTTTTCTAAAAAACAATTTTCAGTCCTCTAATATAAAAGTTATTACAAAGATTTTACTACATAAAAGGCTAACTTTTCATTCTCCAAAAACTTCAAGAAATCCATCAAATATTATTATTAATTATCACCTCCATTTCTTAAAAAACCTTTTTAAAAAAAATATTGCATGCCACTACATATGCATTTTTCGTGATCATTTATCAGTTTATTGTATTCTCCGCCACGACTTTGTTTGCAAATTTAAAAAAGTGAACTAAAAATGTCATTTCGTATATGAATACACTTATGGACTATGGTATTCTTCATTATTTTTTTCTTTTAAATGTCAATTTAATTTTATAAAAGCAAATTGTTTATTGTTACGTTCATAGAACTATATGTAAGATGAAATATGAAGAAACAAAAATTTCTCATGAATGACGAGACGAACCCATTGAAAATAATTGACATTGATCAAAGATGACAGCTAAGGGTATATGTTTAATTGGCACAAAATCATCATTATGAGTTTATTAACATTTTGTATTTAAATTTAAAAACAAAATTGAATAAAATCATTTTACACACAAGTTATATGTAAAAGATGTTTTATGAGTTAATTTTTTATAGGTCTGCAAAATAAAAGTTTTTTTTTTTTTTTGTAAAAGTGATGTCTATATGTAATGATTATTATGCTAATTGAAGGTAATTAAAGTCATGAGAAGTTTTTTGCAATGTTCTTAAAGATTCAAACCCATACTAAGAAGAAAGGAAAGGGAATAAAAGAGAATTAAAAGTCTGACTTTTTTAAATTGATATTAATATATTAACTTTTGATTTAAAAAGCTTTATCCAAACATACAACGAAACTTTGAACTACAACTTAATTGTTCTAGCATTAGTATATAGTAATACAGAGACCAACAGTGGTGGTTACCATGTAATGTTTATGGTAATGCAGTGAGAGTTATAGCTCTATGAATTTATCTTCCCTTATTATATCTGAACTATTTTTTTAAACATTTCGTGAGAAAAATATCTTAATTCTTAAAATATATTTTTTACAGTAATTTTCTTTATTGGTCGTAAGGATCTTTTCCATAATAAATAATTGTTACAATGTATCATTGAAAATGCCATTTATGCAGCTTTAAATAAACTATTGATGATGATGACGATGATTCAAAATAAGAATCACCTTTCTACCTTTAAAACATTGTTGCTGATATAAATATTTTCAAGGTTAATTTTAAGTACATACTAGTGATTTTCACACAAACACCATTGGAGAGCTCTGAACTAAAAATATTATTACAAAACTTCGTTGGTGATGTTGATGCTTTTGCTGTTGGTAGACATTTTTTTTTTTTTTTTTTTTTTGTTGTTGATTGTTATGATGATATTCATAAACTAGCTGCACGCACATTATATTGTTGATAATATTGATTGCCTTTGGGCCACAAATTGTGGTAATAATATCAAATATGGTATTACCAAGAAAAGGAAGAAAAAAAATTGAATCAGTTTTTTTTAAGTTATTTTAATAGAACACTATTGCGATAAAAATGTTGTTTATATTCTGAGTATTAATGGGAAAACAAAGTGCATTAAATGTATCATGTTCTCAAAGGTATTTAAAATAATTTAGAACAGTTTGTTTAAAGTAACAAATTTAAAAACAAATAAATCGAATTATAAAATCTTTAACTGAGGCAACAAAAATTATTTTGTTTTGCTAATATCTAATACAACAAAAATATTTGATTTTAGTACCACACGCAGAGAAAAAAATGGTAATGTAATTGTCATTACAACAATAATTTTATTGTTAATTTTCATTAATTTAAATAATATTGTGCTCATGATAACAATGTTAATGTTTAAGTTTTATCATTTAATGTTTTCATTCAATAAAAAATTCAATATAAATGACTATGTTTTTGAATATTTTTACCAGAAACACAATTTTATTAAAATAATTAAATACAGTTTGAGATTAAATACAACAAACATGTTTGATTTTAGTACCGCATGCAGATAAAAAATATGGTAATGTCATGGTCACTACAGCAATATTATGTTCTCATTGTTAATTTTCTCTAATTTTGATAATATTGTGATCACTATAACAATGTTTCTATTTAAGTTTTATTATTTAATGTTTTCATTCAATAAAAACTAATATAATTTACTACAAAAATTTTATGTTTTTGAATATTTTTACTAGAAATTTAATTTTATTAAAATAATTTGTTTAAAGCAACAAATTGAAAAACAAATAAATCGAGTTATGAAATCTTTAATTGAGGTAACGAAAGATATTTTGTTCTGCTAATATTAAATACAACAAAAATTTTTGATTTTAGTACCACATGAAGATTAAAACATGGTAACGGCATTGTCACTACAACAATATTATGTTATCGTTGTTAGTTTTCTATCAGACGCCAGGAAAAGTACACCTCATGCGAAACTGACATTATTCTCCACCTTCTTCCAATTGAGTAGTTTGTGGGAGGTACGGCTGTCCGTAGCCTATTTAGATTGAAGGAATTAGGATTATAAGGGAAGAATTAGCATACTCGACGAGGTCCAATTCATTGGTCGGACACTATCCTAGCGCTTTTGAAATACCTCGTAGGGACCTCTGCGTTGAAGCATAAAAGCTCCCTGGAGGTTGTGCTGTCGATGATAGAAGTCGGCACGGGAGCAGGGGTCTACTTTATGGAAACTGATATCAGACGATCCTTTAAATTGTCTGACAGTTGCAGCGTTTTACAGGTCATTTATAAAGCCCTGATATTGCTAGAGGAAAACGTAGAACGAAATTCTGAGGTTACTATCAATGTTGCAGCATTATTCACTCTGACAAGTCACTATGTTAGGTCCAGATTGGTACTTGAGCCTTATTCGTTATTTCTATATATTACTGTAATAAAACTTCTAAATTATTCTTTTAAAAATAAAGAATTTGTTTATCAATATTTTGTTGCTTTTTAAAATATTTTTTATCCATCATTTACTTTTAATAAAACACACATTCTTATTAAAAAAAGTTACCAAAAATATTCAATTTGTTTACTGATTGTTCTTTATTTTTTTATTTTAATTTTACGTTATTCTTAACAATTTAAAATTAATTTTAAAAAACATACATCATATTGATTGATTCATCTTATTAAAATTCCTTTTAATCAGACACCAAAAAGCTTTTATTTTCGTTTGATTATTGGTTGGATGTTGAAACAAATGAAAAAATTGTACTACAACAAACATACATCCACACATACATATTTTTGTACAAATTAATGCTTCATGGGACACGTTCAAGGATGAATTTTAAAAGTAAAAATTTGGCAAAAAAAAAAAAAATAAGATTTAGTGTACCAAATTTTTACACCCTACATTATGTGGTAATGTTTGCGAAATAAATTAACAATTTCAGAAAAGTTCTCTTAGTTTAGCAACACGAAAACACATAATTCAAATTTATAATAAAATCCCAAGTCGGTTATAAAAAACAATTTCTAGTAAGCAGGTGTGTAACGAAATGCAGTTTTTCGGGTCATCACTGAAAGGAAACCTGGTAGTTGGTGAAAAATTTGATTTTCACACTAACTGCAGACCAAAAAAAACATTTTTAGAGAAAATCCCCTTATCTTTGGAAGAAAAGTACACAAAAAGTTAATTAATCTGAATATTTTGTCAGAAAATCTGGTCTGAAGACGAACAAGGTACAAAAAGTTCCTGATATATACGTTACGAGGCGGATCAATAAGTCCGTGACTTTTTGTTTTTTGCAAAACAAAAAATTATTTTTCAACATAATATCCTTTTAACTCAATACACTTAGTCCAACGTTTCTCCACTTTTTGGATCCCTTCCAAAAAATAGGATTTTTCGAGGTCCTTAAAATAGGCATTTGTTTGGTCAACAATTTCGTCGTTGGAGCTGAATCTCTTTCCACCGAGCCATTTCTTTAGGTTTGGAAATAGGAAGTAGTCACTAGGGGCTAAATTTGGAGAATATGGCGGATGAGGTACCAATTCGTTGCCCAATTCATAAAGTTTTGCCATTGAGACTGCACACGTGTGCACCCGTGCATTATCTTGATGAAAAAGAACTTTTTTCTTGGCCATATAAGGTCGTTTTATTTTTAAATCCTCATTAAATCGGTATAATAAGTTGGCATAATATTCGCCATTTATTGTTTTTCCTTTTTGAAGGTAATCGATGTGGATTATCCCGCGTGCACCCCAAAAAACTCTTGCCATCACCTTATTGGTCGACAAACTTACCTTGGCCTTCTTCGGATCAGGTTCACCCGGAGAAACCCATTGTTTAGTACAGTAATGGATTCATGTTTCATCCACAGTAACGCCGCAAAAACTCATTCGGATTGCGGTTAAACAACTCCAAACAATCCTTTGAAGTTGTCACACGTTTACGTTTATGGTCAATTGAGAGCAAACGCGGCACCCATCTTGCGGACAACTTTCTTAAACCCAGCTGATCATTTAAAATCGAAACCACACTGCCATATGAAATGCCTATGGCATCAACAAACTCACGCACTTTTACTCTTCGGTCGGCCAACACCATATCGTGAATTTTTTCGACATTTTCGGGTGTACTGATCTCAATTGGCCGTCCAGAACGTTCAGCGTCATTTGTACTTGTGCGACCACAACGAAAGTCAATAAACCACTTTTTTACCATGTAGAGTCCCCATAGTATTTATCGAGCTTTTCCTTGGTTTGATTGACGTTTTTTTTTCGCAAAAAATAATGTTTAATGAGCACTCGAAATTCACTTTTTTCCATTTTTAGAAAAATACACGAGGTTGTATGTTTTGAACAGCTGTTAAACGCAAAGTAAATGACGACACTTGCTCAAAATTTGACAGTAGTCTATTAACAGGTGGTACTTGATGGGAACAGTTTTGCATTTCATATAACTATGAGGGAAGTTTGAAGAGTCACGGAAATATTGATCCGCCTCGTAGAAAGAATTTGGAGTCAAAAAAGAGATCAAAAGTACTTCAGACACATTTTTTTCAGAATTATAATTGATGCATAATGGACGATAAAACCTGGTACTGGCAGACTTTTTGCAACTTCCTGGCCAAGAATTCTATGTTACAAATGTAAGAGATAATGTGGAAGAAAAATGTCGTGTACAAAAAAATCAAAATTTCCAAGACAGTTTTTTGTTTGGCGAGCCATTTTTACGTGCCGCGTAAAAATGGTATATTCCATTGCTCCATTAACACAGAAATGTACCCGAATAAGTGCCTTCGGAAAAGACTTCTTCCTTTCCTAAAAAAACACAGCGTGCCCGCATTTTCTGTATAGCCACGATGGAGAGGCATCAAATAAAATGTGTTGTATCTGTGCGGAAAGATCCTAATCCACCAACTTGTCCAATAAAAAATAATTTATTCTTTTAAACTTAAAACTTGAATGTAATAATCAATAATAAAAATACAGTCTTAAAAAAAATTCGCTCTTTGGTTTAGTTTTTATAACCAGATTTGTAGGCACGGATTTTTTCGTGCGCAGTTCTTATTTTGCATAAATAAATCAGAGTCTGTGGACTATAATCAGACACCACCAGCATTCATGGTGTCTTAACTATTTAGGTTTTGTTGTAATCTTTCGTTGCATTGAGTGTAATTTTGAGATGAAAACCTAGATATCATTGTCATTCATTATCCGGTTCGAAGGACCATAATAAAATGTCTGCTCTAAGATTAGAAATTTATTATTGTTTTCTTACATCACAGGTTAAGAAGAGAGAAAACAAAATCCTTCATTGTGTGTAATTTTGAGGTGCTTCGTTTGCAGCCAAACTCGCTTGGGGTAAATTAAAGAACCTAGCATCAACAGCGCTGAGATTACAGTTTTAGCATTGTTGCCAATCATTATCCGGTTAAAAGGTCCACCAACAAATTTCTGACCTACAACTAGAACTTTTTATTGTTTTCTATCGTTGTGCGTAATTTTGAGGTGCTCGTTTTCCGCCCAAACTCATTTGTCAATCATTGTCCGGTTCTAAGGACCATAATCAAATTTAAGCACTAAGACTTGAACGGAGATTGGAAAGAAAGAAAACAAAACTGCCTATTTAGTAAATAAATTTGGGAGTATAATATGTTTAAGTTGTGTAGTAAGACCTCCCACAATTGAAATGGTGGATACACGTCAACCATGTCATTATAGCTCAGGCGTCGTGATTGTCGATAACTTTTAACAGCATGTATTCGATTCCCTACATCAATTTCGATCACGAACCTTTATTTAACTGGGCTATTAAATTAAAAAAAAAATTATATTACATATTTATAGAAAATAATATTTATCATTTTTAAAAGGTATATAAATATATTTTTTCTTATGTAGTACCCCATATACACACAAGAAAGTCCATTTCAACAGTGTATGTGCATCAAATACAAATTTAAAACACATAAATTCCATAATTATTAGGAATGAGATAATCTTTTGACATTATCAAACAACCATTTAACGAATCATTACAATTCATAAACAAAATCGGCACAAATATATAAATAGAAAACTTAAAACTAAATCACGCATAACAAAATATGATTTTTGTATAATTTTCTCATAAAAATGAGAAAAATATGATCGTAAACATACATGCATGTCAAATGATATGAATAAAATTAATTAAAAATTCTAAAGAAATTTTGCAGAAAAAAACATGTAGCTAATAAAGACAAATAAATTGCAAATAGAGTTTAAAATGTTGTTTGCTACTTTTTTTATATAACCTTGCTCAATATAAATTGCATAATAAATTTCATCTAGAGTTCAAAGACTTTTTGTACAGCCATTTGACAAATTTATGTTTGAGCTAAATGTTTAAATATATTTTGTCAACAAAATGAAGACAAAAAATAAAAAACTTATTACAAGTAAAAAGCCAAAACATATTGAAAAATAATTATATATCAAACTTATAGCAACAACTACAAGTTTCAAATTTTTTTTTTTTTTTTTTGCTGATTTTTTTAAAGCTAAATTGAAAACCAACTGCACTTTACTATATTTTGCACACATTTTTTTAAACCATAAGTTTTGAAAAAATGTCATTACATTTTTTTATATTGCAGTCATAGTAAATAGTTATTAAACAGCTACAACATGTACCAAATATATTTGAACATTACAAACAAAAAATAATAATAAATAATTTAAAAAAAGAAACTAATCAACAAAAAGTTGTTTTAGTTTTTGGTACATTTGATTTGTTGGGGTGAATTAAAAATCAAATTGCTGGTTAGATAAAAAGACTGTCACACTAATAACATGAGCATTTAAAGTCAACAAACAAAACAGTTGTTTAAAAAAACAAAAAATAAAAATACACAAATCTGAAAAACAAAACGTAACATAATTTGAGAAAAATCGAAAAAGAAACATTAGCTATAATTAATTTAGCATTAGGAAGATAAATAAAGACCTATGTAGTACTCTACATTAAAATCCATAAATCAGCCTGTTTATAGAATCCAACACGGATTAGTTTTAAAACATTTTCTCAACAAAACCAATAAATTGAGTTTATGTATTCGATTTCTGATTTTTAAATCCAACAATTAGATTTGAAAATTTAAATAATTTCGTCGTAATTTGTGAGGAGAATTTCAAAACAAAGCTTAAATCCGTTCGTTGTTTATTTAAGAGCATAATAATGTGATTTAGAGCGGAAATATTTATCCTTTAACAAATTATTTTCTTTACGTTTTCATAAACCCATTTCAAGTTGAAATTGGATTAAATTTCGTTTCCAAACACTCACTGCCGTTACTGTTTACTACAGTGAAAAGGAGAGACTCATCATTCATAGCTAGATCTACAAAAACTAATTCCTAACACTGCCATTCCAAAATGTTTTTTATTTCTGTAGAAAGACTCTGAACAAGTTTCTGGACTATAATTAGACACCATATCCATAAACATGGCGCCCGTCTTGCACTGGGTGAAATTTTGAGGAACTCAGTTAACAGCGCCAGGCCTTTGGGGCAAGTAAAAAATAGTTGAACCTAACGTCGTAAACGCAGTTAAAGATTTGGTTACATAATATCGTAAGCCGACAATCTGTTCGAAGGATCATAAACAAAGTTGCATTCATAAATTGCCTTGTTGTCTCTGTTTCGCGGTACCAAAGCAGAGTTTGTGGACTATAATTAGACACCAGCAGAATGAAATACGTATTTTCTGTGCCGCTACACACTTCAACAGCATTTGTGATGCTTCTAATTATTTTTTTTAATTTGGGGAAATATTTTCTACTTAACAATAAAATTTGTTTTATTTATTTTCAAACTTTTTATTCCTCAAAACACATGAAAGACATAGTCAGACTAGTCTAATATTTAACAAAAATGGCATAGCCACTACCATGTAATAAATTATTATTATTTTTTTTGCATTGAAAATGACGCTTTATTTGAAGCTGTATTTTCTTAAAAAAGTCAGTCAGACTAACCAAATATTTAATGAAAATGGCAAAGCCATTAAATAAAATAACTTTTAATTCTTCTTTTTAATTAAAGAAAAATGTTCTACCTAAAATCAATTACAGGTAACAATAATTTATTTTATTTGAAGATGTTTTCTATTAAATACAAAACATTTGCAATAATGTTAAACCTGTATTCAGGCAACTTTGACAAAATATTTCCTGGTGAGGAATTTAAATTTGTATGAAACTAAGAGTGGTTCAATTGAAAAAAATTCCAGAAGCGTAAATACTAAAGTTCAAATATTTAGTTACTTTAGGAATGATTCTACAAATTTCGAAAATATATACCTATGATAACTGAAATCAAATGCCAAGTTCGTTGATTCATGTCCGCGATATTTTTCTCCTTAAGGTGTCTGTTACTCAAAGTTCTGCAACTGCAAAATCAATTACCTCTTGTTGATAGCCCTAGCCCTAGTTTCCTAATCGAATAGTAATATCAAAAATAATATATATTCATAATATCGGACATCATAAACAAAAAAAAAGTCAACTAATTTGATTAAACTAAGTGCGATCTGTAAACAAATTTAGTTTAGAAGGTTCTGTGTTCAATAGCATGTTTTTGGATCGATCAGAAAATTAAATCAGGACCTAAAAATTAAAAATAAACCTGCATTTTGCAAAAATACTAAGTCCCAATTTAATTTTAAAAAAAATATGAAAAGTCGATAAGGTGCGCTGCGAACGACGGCTACCTGTTGACTTGATGACTAGGTAGGTTGCTTTTAATTCAGCAATTATGCTGAATACAGGATTTTCATGGGGTAGGTGAGACTATGGGCATGCTTGCATTTTATGCTTCTCGACAAGTGGCCAGGTACACATTGCATCCCGAAACCATTCGTTGATGCACACTACTATCCCTGAACTTTACTCTTTAGCTGTTATTCGTCCATCTTCAGAGGTTCTGAGGGGTTTATAACGATGGCTCGAAAAAGGTGAATAGGATCGAATGTGGTTTCTACCTCAAGGAATACGATAGAAAGGTATGTTATAGACTTCCTGGCACGTAAAGTGTACTCCAAGCGGAAATATCTACCAAAAAAGGGCAACAAACTGGCTGAAGTATCACAAAATAGCGAAAGATATCTGTATTTTTACTGACAGCTAATCTGCCATTAGATCTATAGCGCGTATCTACACGTCATCTTTGTTAACAACTGAATGCCGGGTATCTCTTAATGAGATAGCGAGACTTTTAAGTATTAAGCTAATTTGGGTTCCTAGGCACGGTGGCTGTGCTGGGAATATCGTGGCTGATGCCGCAGCCAAACAGGAATTGACTCTCAATGAAGAGTTTATTGATTATCTGTTAGGTGTTCCAATTGCGGAATGTAAAGCTTTGTTCCATAGGGAACGATTAAGTATTGCTCAGACGAGATGGGAAAATGAACCCACATGTCGGATTGCTAGGATTATCTGGCCCACTTACGATGGGCACAGAACTAACTCACTTTACTCGTTCTCTAGAGCGCAAGTGAGAGTAAAGTCATTATTTTCTTTTCTTGTAGGGACAAGATGATTTAGTGAAGCAGTGATGCGGTCAGAGTAATTATGTGACTGTAATCTTGCATCTGGGTAACACAACGGGATCGAATTTTATCACAGACCCAAGTGAGATGTCTGCCAAGGGCACTGCCTAACCCTACCTTTATTTAAATCTACCGTTTATGCTCATTATGTCCGTTAAAATTTTGTTCAGATAATTGCACAGAAATTCTATCACTTTTAGAAAAAAGTTTTTTTTTCAAAAAATATGACTTTTTAAGAGAAATTGTAAGAAGAATATTCAACATTATTTCAACCTAACATGTATATATTCCCAGCGATACATCGTCCCCATATTTTTAATTTAGGTAGAGCTAAAAGTTACCGATGAATAATAGTTTATGCACTGTATTTACAATTACAGTTCTAAAATAGTTAAGTTCTTTCCACAGCATCTTAAAGTAGTTTAGGTTTAACAAGTTCATTAAGGAAATTAAAAACTGTAAAAAAAAAAAAAAATCTGTTGAAATATTTTTCTTTATCAACGAGTAGGGTATTCAAAATAATTGAGCATAAAATCCAATTTAAATGTATTTGATTTTTTCCAAAACCTTGTTTTTTGACAAATCGTCGTGCAAAATAGTAAGTAGTTTTTTTTTTTTTTTTGGCTTAAACTATTGGCAACATTAAACTGCTTAAGCAGCAAAGCACCAAATTTAACTGTCATTCAAATGAACAACTATTTTTTTTCTCCACAAGCATAGCTAACATTAAATTGATTTCTAAATAACAAACGAAAACGTACAACAAGTTGCAATTAATTTTGACAATTGTTTTTCAAAAGATACACACAGAAACATACACGGATACAGGTTGCCCAAAGCTTGATTGAGTGAGAGGAGGGTATTGTCTATAAGATGATTTAATAGAGCATTAAATTTGCATTAAGTTATCAATAAAAATAAATCAATTGTATAAATTCAATTATAAATATCATATATGGTATAATTTTTTAATAAAAATAATTAGTTTTAGCACAAAGACAATAATATAATTATTTAATAATTTAATAATTTAATAATTCTTTTGAAAAAAAAAAAAAAATATTAAACAATTTTTAGTTTTGGCAGCAATAAATTTTAGTTTTAAGTTTTATGTAGAGTATTTTAAATTTCGTTAGTTATGTGATTTTGTTTATATGAAAGCTACTAGTACTGGTATTTAGCTAATGGCATTTTAATAATTTAAAGCTATTTATTATTTTTATATTAAAATATATACAAAAAAGAGCCATTACAATTAATTGTTTTTATTATTGTTTTTTATATGAAAATTATTTTTTGCCACTTAGAACTTTGAACTTTCAAGGTGATTTTTTGTTTCTTTTCTTTTTATATTTTTTTTGCTATAAAAAAGATTTATATTATTTTGTTATTTGTTTAATTTTTGACGTTTTCTATTTAAGACCACCCAAAATTAAATTTAATTGAAATTAATAAAAGAAAAAAATTACTGTTTTTTTGTTTAAACAATTTGACCTGTTTTACTTTTTATTGTTAACTTTATTACCTTTAATTTACCTTTCAATTCACATTAAGTATTTCCTATATACCAGATTTTTTATTGTTGTTGTTTATGTTTACTTAAATTATGATTTTGTAGATTTTTTTATTTAATTCTTTTTTGTGTTTTGTCTCTTTTTTTTTTTTTTGGCAAGACAACATGAAAGCAAATGTTAAACTAAAAATGTCCATTAAGTTCAGTGTCAAACACATGAACATAATTTAATGGGACATATATAACTCAAAACAGTTAGTTAAAAAAGTATGTAGACAAATTTTTTTCGTGCTGCATTCCAGGTGAATGGTCAAATAAATTGAGATTTATTCTTGACTTTTGTAGTATACTATGGAGTAGTTTATAGTCCAGTATACAGTCTAGTCTACAGTCGTGTTTATAGTTTAGTTTATATTTTAGTACATAGTCCACTTTATTGTCTAAAGTTTAATCTATAGTGAATAACTAGTCTACTCTGTAGCTAAGTGTAGCTTATAGAGTAGTCTATAGACTATTGTATAGTCTAGTCTATACTATAGACTATTATATAGTCTAGTCTATACTAAAGACTATTATATAGTCTAGTCTATACTAAAGACTATTATATAGTCTAGTCTGTAGACTAGTTTATAGTCTGGTATATTATAATATGAAAACCAGCCTATATTACAGTCTTAAGTCTAGTCTTTAGTCTAGTCTATAGTCAAGTAAATAGTCTATAGTCTAGTCTATAGTGTAGTTTATAGTGTTGTCTATAGTGTAGTCTATAGTGTAGACTCTAGTGTAGTCTATAGTCTAGCCTATAGTTTAGTCTATAGTATTGTATATAGTCTAGTCTATAGTAGTATAGTCTAGTCTATAGTCTTTTTTTTTTTAGCTTGGCCCTATCACTAGTCTATAGTTGAGTAAATAGTATAGTCTATAACAGTGATGCGCACACACACTACTATCCACTTGCGCTTGTGAGTGAAGAAGCAAAAAACTTGATTTGATTTGCATTGAAATTTATGAGAGAGCAGCAGTCAAACGAAGTAGTTTATAGTGTACGTGTGAAGCAACGTTGCGTAAACAGCATTTGTAGTCTAACATCGCGAGTCAGGAAATTTGAAAATTGCGCATCTCTGGTCTATAAAGTCTAGTCTATGATCTATAGTTTAGTCTATGAGGTTATTAAATTTTTTGTTCTAGCGTTTTCATTATACTTTTTTACTTCTTTGCTTTCTCTAACCGTTTTTAAACAATTTTTGTCATGACACTTGCGCTACCACCTGTATCAAAATAAAAAGCTGAAATTGAAAAAATGCATAAATACCTTCCCAGTCTAAATGTGTGAGTCAGTTTGAGGATGTGTGTTAAAATTAGGTTTACTGATACAATGTTGCAAGTAAATGATCAAAGTAGAGTCGATTAGCTGGTAACAAAAATTCAAACATAAACACTCAAAGAACACCCATTTGCAGGAAAAGCTAAGAGAGATTAAAAAAAGCAACATGCAGCATTTTGCCATGGAAAATAAACACTACAAAAAGGAATTAAAAAAAAAAAAAAATTAAATAAAATATGTAAAAACTGATGAAGCATTTTGAAATTATTACAACAAACGCTTAAGAAAAATCTTTGGCTGGCTTTGCAGAAAGGTTTCCGTTGGACCCCAGCGGCATATGAACCCACTAAATGTGGTGCAAAATGCAGCAAACAATAGAATGAGAAAAAAATATGCTAAACCCTTTTTTTTTTTTTTTTTTTGAATAAACACGATTTTAAGAATATGTTGTTGAATGTATGACGATGTTGATGCTGATGATGATGCGAGTATAAAAGTAAATAAAATGTTAATTTATTACATGAATGTCAGGGCCAGACATTGCGTTCAAAAGAGGTGTGATCTTTGGCATAATCACAGACAAACGTAAATTTCTACAACCACTAAAAACACAACTAACAAGAGCTGCTGGATTTTAGCTAAAGAATTAAGTTTTGACTTTATACCCTATATCAGGCAAAAAGGCATTGTTAAAAACAGAAAGGCTACTTATTTTAAATTAAAAAAAAGCAAAATGGATTGATATTAAAAATGTGTAATATAAATCTATTTTTATATGAAAAAATCTTTATAATAAGGGATGAAATTACTATATGAATACAGCTATTATTCTTCCTTCCTTGGCAGAAAATGTGGAACAATATGTTTGTCTCATTTTATATTTTCATGGAGTAATTCTTTATTTGAGATTTACAGTACTTTAAAGTCTGCTTGAACTAATTCAAACATTATTTAATTTTTTTCTTTATTTTTTTATTTTATTTTTTAACAAGAATTAAACCTTAATCCCTACTAGTTATCATGTCTCTAAAGTAGGTTTGGTCAATTCATTTTAGCATAAAAACTGAACTCAACCGAATAATATTATATGCCACACTTCAGTCATTAAAAAGTTTTTACAATGTTGCACATAAGTAAATACACAAAAAATCTTTTATTAAACGTAAATTTATATTTTTGTTTAATTGAGTTTATATTAGTGATTTTTATAGATGTTTATGGTATTTTTAACTATAAATGAAGTAGTTTTTTTTTTCCCCCAATATAAAATAGTTTTTAACTTATAATAAAATTTATTTCATGCTGCTTATTAAAAGAATTTTATTAGGGTCATAATATTTATTGATAAGGGTTTTGTGTTTTAACATTTTAAATTATATAAATACCAAACATTGTTTAAGCTAGCTACTCATGCACCAATAAATACATAGTTTAAGACTATTACTAGTTGTTAATGAAACTAGTATTATGTATCATCTTACTATATAAATTTGTTCTTACATAAATATGTTTTTTTTTGCAATTGTCTGATTATATGATTCACTATTACTTAATCGTTGCCACAATTTTCTTAGAGATCAAACGAAATGACAACTTAATGATGCATTTCCTTTTAGCTTATAGTTTTTTTTTTTTTTCAATTGAAAAACAAGTATCATTCATTTGCACTTGCATTTGCTATTATGTGGAGATGAACACATGCATTTTAGTAATCAATCTTAATCAATAAACATGAATTAATTTAGCTATAAACTAGAGTGTTATAAAATGAAATGTTGTTATGTAGTTTTAATCAAGAATGAATTGTTACCCTATGAATCAATAAACAAAAAAAATACAAAATTCAAAATTCGCTTCTATTGCATGATTATTATTGCCATTACTCAAAAGCTTGTTACATTTAAAATTTCGCATTTGGTGTTCAAGAGAGGATTACTTGACGCTTTAGGTAATTGTAATAGCTATAAACTTTTGTACCCACCAGAGACCGATAGCAGTCGGCTACAATATGAATATGACAAAAATTATAAAAAAAAAGGAATTAAGACCGCATAAATAAATTAAATGCTGTAACCCGAATAAATTAAAATTTTGATTTTAACTATATTTTTGATAAGAAATGTTCACATTTGCACCTAAAATATCTTTTGAAATCATAAAAAAAATCTGTTTTCCGGAACAGCAAATATTTTCAACCTTTTTGGAAAATAATCGCAAATTTTTTATTATTATTTTTTTCAAATTCAGATTAATATAACTTTTTATCGGAGATAAATTAATATGGTTCTTGCAGTAATATTAGGAAATCTAGTAATTATTTTCGAAAAATATTAGGGCCCAAATTAAGACCCTCAAATTTAAAAAAAGCGAGGCCAAAAAAGAGGATTTTTTGTAGAGGACTTCCTATATATGTATGTTGCTCTTAGTTTATGGTTCTAGTGGCCATAAACTAAGAGCAACATACTATGATTGTAATATATGATTACAGTTAAAAATAAGTATATTTGTACGTAGTTATTATTATGATTCCATTTTATAATTTATACAAAATGTTTATATAATATGTTTATAACCTTTTCTTAAATATTGCTTCAAATTTCATCATTTTCATTTTTTATCATTTAATAATCCCATTTTATCACATTTATAAACTAATTTCATCATATATATAATCCCATTTTATCATATGTGTAATTGTATGTTTTCATATTTATATTCATTTGTACCACGATATGTGGTACATTCATCATACTGAATATGAACAAACTTTGTCAATTTATATTTGTTTATATCTAAACTAAATGAGAATTAATAAACAAACTACTGGACTGATACATAAAAATGTGTATTCAATAGTTATGAAAAAAATTAGCTTTATGATTGTAGAATTAACCAAATTTTTAAAATTAACTGAATGGTTGTAGAATTACTAAATAGTTGTAGAATTGACTAAATGATTGGATTTTTCATAAATATGGTTTCATATAAAAATATTTAAATACATATTGACTGCAATTATAGCCAACCATATTAAAATTTTGATTGTGAGTAATCATTAAATTATTAAACAGAAACATAAACGTTGCTATCATTATTTTTCAAATCAATGAAAAACAGCTATACAAACATTGAATAGTTGTAGTGATCATTCTATAATCATGTTATTTCTCTACGTGTTTATGTAGACTTTTTTAGATTCAGGTCATTAATTATATTTTTTACGAATTAAAAAAAAAAAATACACATCACAACTGTCTAACTTTGGAGGTTTATCCTCTACACCTATGACCCGCTAGAGGCCTGTATTCCACCAAATCAACTCGAAAACATCTCAGCTCTTGCCATGTGAAATTTTATTTAAACATCACCAACGGTTCAAAAGTTACAAAATGATTTACAAAAAAATCGATGTGGGACCACTGTGCAGCGTCAAAAGCAGTAACATACATATATATACCCATATATAAATTCTAAAAAGCAATTCCACAGATTAGTGTACATTTATTGAAAAATTATTGAGTGTCGCATAGTGTACCATTCACTAAATGAAATTGTTGATCCCATTTCAATAAAATTTTACATAGCAGGGTTTAATTTTTTTTACCATATTTTTGTTTTCTTTTCAAAATTAATAGGAAAATTTATTGAAGACTTTTTGCTAAAAGATATCGTAAAAGGATTGATTTCAGATTTTGTGCACAATAAGAATTTTTTCAGTTGATATTTTTTGATGCAATTTTACACCAGTGTAAATTTACTGGTGTTAAATTTAACAAATGTTAAATTTGTTATTCCAGCTTTGGGATTTAAGATATTAAGGCGTAAATTAGAAATTTATGGAAAAAATATATTTAGTTCGGATTACCCTGGTCTAGAAAGGAATCAATTTGTAAATTTTTTTCCTTTACACTATTTTGTGTTGTATTTCAGAAAAATAAACTAAAAATTCGATTCAGTTCTCGTTCGTGAACAAATTTAATAGAAAATGTAATGCAATTTAATAATTTGATAACGAAATGGTGTCAACTTGATGGCAATTAGGTATCAATTTTCGTTAAGATTTTAACAGCCTTTAATGAATTTGAACACGAGTCTGATTTACTATTGACACTAAATAGTAACGCTTTCAAGATTTTTTGGCAAAAAAAAAACGAATTTTTTTCTGAATTGATTCCGTAATGATTTCATCAAAATGTGATGAAAATTGTTATGTTTAATGCTAAGTACATCCTAAATTAAAAGATATAACGTACACATTTTATGTAGATCTCAACCTGCAGAATCCTTTCATATATCAGTTTATCAAATCGTTTTATATATAATGAGCAATGTACCCGCTACTTCGTTAGCGTAGATTCAAAAATTCAAAAAGTACCATTTAGGAACGAAAATCAAAAAGTACCATTAGAAGAATGAAAAAGTACCACAAAGTCCCCTGATATGGATACTCATTCATTTGGGATTAATTTAATTTTTCTAGGTTAAATATTATAGAAAATTTAAAAAGTACCATCGAAAGAACAAACAACACAGTTCATTTCTAGGTTTAACATAATAAAAAATGCATTATTTAATTTGAATAAAATTTAATTTCCCGATTTTATCCCTTTTTTGGTACTTTTTATAACTCCTAGATGTAAAAAAGATTTTATTCCAATGAATTTCTAAATTGTACTGGGATATAATGTTAAAATATTCATATGTATGTGTCAGTAAAAAGAAAAAATTTTTTGGTGAAAAAAGTAACAAAACCAGGTACGATTTTTACCCCTTAAAAGTTCGAATTTCCAAAAAGTACCAAACTTGTATTCGTCAATTTTCGATAAGGTATTAATTTGGTTCATATTTTATTTCTATACTGGATTTAAAGATAGATAGGGTTCCAAAAAAGTACCAAATTATAGTTGTTACCCATTTTCACCCTAAAAGAGCTGAATTTCAAAAAAGTACCAGACACCTATCCGGTTATTTTTGAAATTAATAACGATATCTAATCAATGTTTTAAATCTCTATTTGTTTAGGAGATATAAGGTTACCGATGTTACATTTTTTTTACCCCTAAACATTCGAATTTGGAATTTGGTTATTGGATCTATTCGGCAGGAGTCCAATCTACAGTTCATATTTCATATTTCTAGCTTTAACCATTTGGGCTGTGCGATGATGAATCACCAAGTAAATCAGTCAGTCAATTACTCAGACGTTACTCTTTTATATATGTATATAGATAATCACAATCATCTTAAATATTTTCATACATGAGATGTCAAAATGTATGTCCATATGGTCCAAGGTAAAAACTTAAAATCTACCCTCTGCTATCAATCTATAATATTTTATTGAAATTTAACTATCTGTTCGGAAACTGCAGATTTATTTCCATTCCATTGTTCGAATACAAAACTATGTGTCATTTCAAGTAGAGATGGTAAGAAGAAGGATAACTTTTGTAGAATTCTCATTACTTTAAGGGACTCACTCGCGATGAGTTGGTTTATTGAAACATTAAAGCTACATTCATCTATAAGGGGATGGATGGGGGTCAGTAACTAGGTAATACCATGGATTGCACAAGTTTTTGTAGATTTCTCACTAAAAAATCACATCATGCACTATATCATAGACTAGAAATTAAGAAAAAAAACAAGACGTCTACATGGCGAAGATTCAAGATGGCTGAAGGGAAATTATTGAATATTATTTGCTCTGTATAAAACTAAAGAAAATATGCACTCTATTTAATCTTTATAAACAAATACAAAGCTATTTAAATATTTATAATTCTATTTAAGCTTCTTGAGTTCTGTAAATTCGACCATTTGGAAAATTATTATTGGTTTAAAGAACTCAACGAAAAAAGCATTCAAAACTTCTTACATTGCAACCAAATAACAAAATTATTTAAAAACATTTCATTAATTTGTACTTTTAATCTAAACTAAAATTAAAATTCTCCATACTTTTATCACACATTCTCATAAGAAATTCCCCAGTCCCAGTCACTTTTAAAATAACCCAAAATATCACTTACAAACGCAGATTTCATGTTAAAATATTTTTTGCACTTTACAAATGGCATCATTTTAAATTCTAAAATATTTTCCCCAAATAACAAACAAAACAAAAATGTATACATACCGTTTCCCTTTTAAGCAACAATGTAGATATAATTTCCATTTCATTATTTCATTGAAATTAAAAGTGTTACAAAAGGTAAGTCGCCTTTTTAGCTTCTGCTTTAACATTAGAGCATCTGCATATATGCATGAGAAGTAGTTAATAATAGTTTATGGGGGTAGGGAGGAAATGCTTAAGAAGAGAAACATTTTGCTTTTAAACTATTTTACTATTAACACCAGGCTGCTTTAAATAATTTAGTCTGGCATTTGCTGGTAAACTATTATTCTTATTTAATCATTACTACATTGTGCATACATGCAACAAATGCATACATACGATTGTGTTGTTGTACATACCACAACTAACAAACGGCCGACAAACGTTAAGCTTTTCTTACTTTTTTTATAAGTCAATAGTCAGGGTCGTCGTAGCTCTGGCATTATTTTGAAAAGGCAATTGCTATTACGAAATCATTTTGTTTTGTTTCGATTACTTTTTTTTTTCTCTTTCTTTTATTTGCCGGTAATTCTATGAAATATGATTTGCCCCAATCGAAATTGTCAGACGATTTTTTTTTTTTCAAGTTTTCATTTTTGTAGAAAATTTCGTTGTTTTCCTTGAATGCCAGAGTACGAATGAACTAAGCCACACAAAAAAAGAGGTACTTACTAAGTGGTTTGAAATAAAATTATTGTACTCGTATGACCGTAGACGGACGTCTTAAGGAAAACTTGTAAATGATTGTATCATGGCCATTGATGTCGTTTGGTTTATTTTGTTGATTAAGCATGGGCAACTTGAAAAACGATAAATGCTAAATAGGGTTGCCAAGGAAAGGGTTTTTGGAAAATTGTAGTTACCCTTTTATAAAAGAAATCTAAGTTTTATAAGTTAAATTATGAAATTAAATTTTCTTGACAACCCTGCTCAAATATTTAGAAAAAAAAATCTATAACATTAAACGCTTGCATAATGCAAGTCTATTAGATTTTTTGTAGTTGTTATTTGTTGCTCTCATTCTCTAAGATTATAGAAATTCACAATGTTGTACAAAAGATTTATTTTGTGTGCAATTATTCTTAAGTGCAGTGGGCAGTCTTTGAAGGTTCTTGTTTTTTTATTTTTTTCTTGTCGCTTTTTTTAGTTTGTAAGTATTCTCTCTCTCCATATTTTTGTAGCAATTTGGTTTCATTCAAACATATATTGAAAAGTACATTTATAAATATGTATGTGTAGAAATAAGTTTATTTATATTTGCCAGAGTTTAAAAGGAGTAAATTCTTATTATAATAAAATTAACACTCTAAAGAGAAAAGAAAACCTGTCCAAAATACATGGCAGTTTCTTCATTTTTGAGTACCGGTCTAACTGTTTATACGAAGTGAACCTAACACTTTCACATAGCGTTGTAATATGAAAGGGTTATTTAACACCGTTTATGTACTATTGGTTAGGCAAATGTTTAAATGAACCTGTTCATTGGTGGCCACTATAATATAAATGTTCACAGTCTCAGAGCGAGTACCATTATATGCGATTTCTGAAATTTCATTCAGTGTTACCATTAAACTGCATTTCATTTATTTGTTCATATTCCCAGCAAAAGCTTTCATTGCCAAATAATGATTTATAATGCTATTATAATAACACTGCACTACTTACACTTTAGCAACTTGACTCATTATTTTAACTCGGTGATGTCATTAGAGGCAAGTGATTACCATATGTGCTTTCAAATAGGGTTTTATATAATTTATTACTCTAATATAAATGCATATTTATCTGCTCAATAGTTACACAACTAGATACATGTAATACAGAGAAAACTTAAATGTTGGCACAAAACAACTTCTAGGTATTGCTGACGGGATGTCTATGATGGCATTGCGTTGAAGAGCATGTCGTTCGGTACTTTAGTATTGTATACGTTCGGCATGTTAGTTTGTATACTTTCGGCAGATTAGTATTGTATACGTTATTCTATATGCAGCTTAAACAATCATGGTTGAAATTTACTCTCAACTGAGACTTGGTGTCCGATGGGCAACTGAAAATGTACCGGTCTTATTGCACCAATTCTCGCACGGACTTTACAAATCAATAATGTTGAATAGAATGGAAATGCTTTAAACAATGCGAACCAAAGGATATTTTTCTCATTCACCCAAGAGCAGCTTAATTGTCTGATATTTTGATTCTCAACATTCTCCTCAAACCGTAAAGTGACTATAACACAAATCTCAGTCTGGAAAATTGGTGGGGTTTGCTTATAGGTAAAGCTCTTTGAAAATTGTATTCAAACAATTCTGATGCTAAGTATCAAAACTTAGTCAGTCATACATTTCCATCAGAAGAAAGAATTTCAAAAATGCTGTACAACACGAGAGAAGGCAGTCCTAATAAAATAAAATGTTTCAAATAATTTTGAAATTCCCAATCACCAGGAACATTTCGGTTTTTTTCCCATCACGTCACATTTTTAACCCATTGAGGACCAAAAAAAAAATATGGTTTCATGATGAGTTTTTAGGTTATAAAATTTTCAAAGTAATATATAGAGCAGATTAGTTACTCATGTTTTATAGTCAAGACATGGGGCTACAAAAAAATTTAGTAATAGTCAAGACTCTAACTTGTAACACATACCCCCAAAAAGTCTTTAAAGTTGTAAAGAAAAAAATAAATTTTCAATTAACCCTCATAAAACCATTGAAAATGAGGGGAAAATTATATTTGATATAATAAGCAAAATACCGTAAATCTCAAAATGGTAAAATTTTTAAAATCGCACTGACAGAAAATGCGTAGCCATCAATAATATGAAAAAAACAAGCGCGAATTATATTCGGCCCGGCCGAATCTATATACCCACCATCAACTTTTTCAAATTTTACGTTATATGGGAGGGGGCGGTAAAGTGGGCGTTTGTTTCCGAGTTTACATTGGTCCTTGAACTATTTGAACACAATTTCGTTGATTTTCACCTTATAAGGGAGGTGGGCGGACCACGCCCATTTTTGGTTTTCGAGTTTATATCGATCCCCGAACTATACATAAAAAATTTCGTTGTCCTACATGCTTTTGTTGAAGAAATATCAGCAGAAAAGTATAAAACGGACACACTGTGTTTCTAGTTTTTAGCCCATTTTTTTTTAGTCTTGTCTATAAAACATGTATGAAAAATGTCCTCCACCTATTACCTGGATAATTTTATAACTTAAAAACTTCTTAAGGAAAAAAAATTCTTTGGTCCTCAATGGGTTAAAAATGTGACGTGATGGAAAATTTTCGTTTGAATTTCTACATTATATCAAGCCTAAGGAATAATAATTTTGTAGACTTATTCCAGATATAAATTTTTTTTTGCGATTTTGTTGACATGTGTAATTAGATATCTGTAAAAAAGCTAAACCTTTTCCAACAAGTTTGCTTTCTATGTGTTACTCCCTAGACTACCTGTACTAATGAAATTCTCATCTAAGTCGCTTTCCTCTGAAAAAAAAAAAAAAAAAAAAAAAAAACAATTGGATAGGTTGGATCAAGTTCACCATTTTTGATGTTGTCACTTAAATATCTCTATGATTAGTCACACTACCACTAAACTGGTAACATAAAAAAGTGGAACGTATTGTTAACTTCAACTATTGCAAAATTCGTTTAAGCTGATGAAAAGTTACAAGAAAATTAAAATTGTCCGGGGCAAATTGACCCAACCCAGTTTTCATTGTCTAGGCAATTGCAGTAAAACAAATATTCTTTTTTAGGAATCAGAACGATGAGAAATATATAAAGAAGTGCCCTGCAAACCAATTTTACCTTAATTTTAGTGTATAACACTAAAATTATGAAAGCTTAATTACAAAAGAAAACAGATCCTAAAAAGCTTAGTCTCATGTTTTGGTTTGTGCAGAGTAGCACCAAAGTTATTTTCTAAATTTGTACCTTTACAATTATTGCAGGAATATGTACATTTACAAAAGTATCAACAATGGAATATAACTTTCCTTATTTTGGATACTTTATCCCAAATCTTTAAACTTTTTCTGTAGTTTGAATTTTGAAAAGTGGAACATAATATCTTCAATGTGTGCCTCTGTATCGTAGAATATTAATGCTGCTCTATTTTAAGAATCAAAATAAAGAGATATCTTAGTTGACTTTTAAAAGCTTTTACATTTTTCAGATATTATTTTATTTGAATGGGTATGGCAATATTGACAATTAACAATATTGATAATTTCCTTGAATTTCAAATGCTACTCGTATAATTCGCCTCCTTTTAAATTTCTCATTTCCCAATTAATTCCTTTACATCGCACAAATTTTTGCCATGAGTAAGTATTTTCAAGCTTGTGGTATGTTTATGAAGTTACCCACCTTCCTTGGCACCAAATGTCGTTAACTATCTTAAACTAAATTTGTTGTTATAGTTAGAAGTTTTTTTTATTGTTGCTGTTATTATTAAGGAGTACTCGGTAAGTACTTGCAGCCATAAAAATGAGACACTTTTTGTTGTTATATTTATTTAGTAGTTTTTTATTTGTGACTACAAAACCATTTAGAAAATGTGATGCTGTTGAATTTGAATTATTTTGTAGCCTACACTTTGCAAAAATTACACACACACACATAGACGTTAAGAGACCCCAAACCTTTAGGACAACCATTGAGAGGGACAGAATAAAAACTGCATAATACAAAAAAAAAAAAAAAAAATAAAAAATACCTGAGGTAAATGTCTACCATACACCTCTTTTAATAAAAAGCTTATAGATATACGAAAGTAGTAATTAAAGGGTTTTAGAAATTGTAAAAATGAAAGTAAAATTGGGTGCTTATTATCAAATTGTCTTTCTTAAAAATGTGTTGTAAAAATTGTGGTCGATTTGAACTAATAATTATGGAGATATTTGAATTAGGAATCCTTAAAAAACACATACATTTTTATTTTTTTTTTTTTAATAGAACTTTTCATCCTAACCTCTTTCAAATATTCATATATGTACATAGTTAGTCTTATTCATTTAGTCAGTTTTTAATATGCCTCAAAGCTATTAGGCGGAAATATTTTCAAGGAGTTTGTTTTTTTTATTCCTTTTGCCTTCATTTTCATTTTTAACTTAAGATTTGATTTTAATTTTTCTTTTCATGTTTTTTTTTTTATTTCTTCGCAAAAACTATGCGGAATCTTTACTTTCTGTCGTTTGTCTTCCATAGACATGGTTTGTTGCAAGCCAGAATCTGCTGCCCGTTTGTTGTCGTCGCCTTTTAAACCATTTTGCAATGAGCTTACAAACACCGCTCTTCAGCCACTATACATGTTGTATTTAAAATGTTTCACCCTACTTGTGCTTATTGATGAAATGTAATTAGTCAGTGTCAGGTCCAACTTTCAATGGCTGGGTGTTTGTATGCATGTTTAGTACCAGTATACAAGTACTTGTTGTACTTACCTATTGGTACTTTATCTATTTTGTTATGAATGTATTTTTTTTAGTTTTCTTTATTAAAGATTGTGTTGTCTTGCAACAAAATGTATGTATTATATTATGTTAACATTCATTGTCACGTTTTATGCATTGCGGAACTGTTTTCATTATCTAATTCTTCTTTAGTGTTCGACAAAGAAAATACATATAAAATGTTTTTTAGTAGGGTGGCAATTTTTATTTTGTAAAGGTTTTGCATTGTAAGCATAGATCATAAAAGAATTTTGTATGATTATAAGAAATGTTTTAAGAATATATTTTAAGGAATGTGTTTAGTGACCGTTAGATGGGATTTTAAGGTATTTTATTTAAACTTATTTAAACTATAGATAGTTTGTTTAATGTTTAAGCAATAAATATAAGGAGAGAAATTGTATTCTTTAAAAGATCTCCCAACACTTGGGAAAAAACTCTAATTAAACATTTTGTTCATCTTTATTTTCCTCTTTAATCAATAAATTAAAAAGATAATACTTTTCACATCATAATCAAAACTTTTAAATAAACATAAGGGCCTAATTTTATAAATTCATTCAAAAAAATAAATAATCCTCATATGGCTCGAAAAAATCAATAAATTTAATCTCTTGACCTTTGACGAATCATTTTAAGATAATGCCATTTTAAAGTTGTTTAATCATAAAATTAATTTTTAAAATAAATTTTTACACTACCCGTCGCACAGTGCTTTGTTCCATAGACAAAAATCAAAATAAAATAATTTTTCAAATTGTGTTAAAATATACGTTTTTAGAAAGATGGCAATATAGATCATAGAATTTAAAAAGATTTATTTGGAAGAAGTCATTTTTGTGGCTGCCAGACGGCGTCAAAGTAAGAAAATTTAAAGCAAATATTAATGAACCAAAAAGCTGGTTTTAAACTTTTTTAGAAAAAAAAAATTTTCAAAAATTAATTTTTTGATGAAATGCGTTGAAGTTTCGTCTTTTCAATACTTCAGACTATTTGTAAATTAAAATTATTATTATTTTTAAAATAAGATATTTTGAATATGTATATATTATTGTTCAAATTTACACATATTTTTATACCCTTCACCACAGGTGTAAAGGGTATATATAAGTTTGTCATTCCGTTTGTAATTTCCACAATTTTCGTCGGAGAGCAAAAAAGTTTATATTTTCGGAATCCTTGTAAGAAGCGATGACGATTGGACCATGTCCGTCCGTCCGTCCGTCCGTCCGTGTGTCGGTTGAAATGGCGTTTATGAAGCCCACCGATAACTGACATATATAATATGTATGTCAAACGATCGGAAATGCTTTCGAGAATTTTGCTATTGGAATTCAGCAAGATAGGTTCATACAATGCGGAGATATGTTAAAAAAACCGGTTTTTTGAACCGGTTTTCCAGTTTCTGAAGCCTCTGTATACACTACGGACTTCGTTTTTACAAAGAATTCTCGGACATTTTTTTCTGAATTTTTGTTCTGAAAAAATGAAATAAATCGGTTCAGTAATAACTGAGATATCGGACAAAACGCATTTTTTATTTTTTGAAGCCTTGGTTTAAGCTATAGATTTTTATTTTTATACAGATCGGTCACAAATATTTTTATAAAATTTCAGTTTTTTGAATCAGGAAGATCGGTTTATAAATGGTTGAGATATGCTTTAAAAACCGGTTTTTAGAACCGGTTTTTTAGTTTCTGAAGCCTCTGCATATACCAGGGACTTCGAATTTTTAAAGGGGGCTCGAAAATTATTTTCTGAATTTTTGTTCCGAAAAAATTAAATAAATCGGTTCAGTAATAACTGAGATATCGGGGAAAACGAATTTTTTATTTTTGAAGCCCTTGTTCAAGCTACAGATTTTTATTTTTATATAGATCAGTTATAAATATTTTTATAAAATTTCGGTTTTTTTAATAAACGAAATTCGTTCATAATCAACAGAGTTATGGCCCAAAAACAAATCTGTTAAGAATATAAATACACCAACAAACATGTATATTAAGCATTGTAATGACTATTAGTGACGTTTTTTGTTTTTTGTATAGACAAGTAGTTTAGTTATCAACAGCAGTAATATGATGAATAACAGTGTTGTTGTTGTTGTTCTTTGTATATGCTGTCTGTACAAAATAAATAGATATGGAATTGTAGTTGTTTATTTTTAAAAACTAAAACATATCTGTTAAGAATATACATAAATACATACACAAACATGTATATTAAGCATTGTAATGACTATTAGTGACGTTTTTTGTTTTTTGTATAGACAAGTAGTTTAGTTAGCAACAGCAGTAATATAATGAATAACAGTGTTGTTGTTGTTCTTTGTGTGTTCAGTCAGTTTGTACATACAAAAATAAATATATATGGAATTGTTGTTGTTTCTTTTTTAAAAGCAAACAAAGCCTGTTATGATTGTTTTTTTTTCATATTCAAATTTTCGTAGTTTGAAAAAAATTTAGATTTAGAAAATATGCAAGCATACTTTAAGGCGAAAATTTTATTAATTGTCGGTAATATGGTAATATGATGTCGATAAGATGGTAAGATGGTAATATGGTGAAGGGTATCAAAGATTCGGCACAGCCGAATCTTTTTTCAATTTCATTTTACTTAAGACCTAAAAAAAAAGGATATGCAAAATTATAAAAAATTATAAATTTTTTTTTTACGGTTTATGTAAGTTTTTACAGTTATTTAACAGACTAAAAAATAATTAGAGCCTATTTTTTGTCACAGCTTCAAAAAAAGTTTAATTGAAAAAGTGTCTGATTTTCTATTTTCACTTCAATTTCAAAGAGTTGTCAATGTTAGAGTAATTTATTTTGCTAAATTGAAATAAAACAAATAAAAAAGTTATTTCGAAAATTAAGGAACAGAAAAATATATATTTTTCACCCAATATATTACGTCAAAAATCCTCCAGATGGCGCTAATTTTAAAGCATTTTTAAAATTTAATACAAAAATTTCATGAAATCGATGGAGTATAAAAAATAAAAATTATAAATTTTTTTTTGCTTGCTTCTAAAATTTAATATTGTTTTTTAATATATAAAAGAAGAATTATTTCTTATTTTTTGCCACAACTAAAAAAAATAATTACAAAAATTTCAAAACTTCTTTTTCTTACATAAAAGTCAAAGAGGTCTTTATGTTAAAATATTTCGTGATGTTAAATCGACATTGCTTTAAAATTTAAAATTTTTTAACTGGTTTTGATCCTTATTAATTTTTTATGACACCCAAATTCAGTGTGTTTTACAGTTTTTTATCATAACCTTTTTTAAAATCACTTTTCGATGCCAAATCTAACCGGAGTGTTAACCAACACATTATTTAGTATTTTAATTGATAGATTATGACAATGATGTATCATTTACCGAAATTATCATTGTTAAATTAGAATTTTTTTTTTGACTTGAAGTTGATTGATGCAGTGTTCAAAAAATTAAAACTGAACTAAGATATAGATATAAATTGGAACTGAACCTAAATATTAAGATTTTGTGAAAATAATTTTCTTATAAATGTTAATAATTGAGACAGGTCTAGGTGAATTGGTAGGCTCTATACAAAACAAATATTAATAACACTGGTCGGCAAAAAAAATGTTTCGTCCTCCTTGAAAAAAAAAAAACAATCGACAGTCGGCTCAGTCGAATCTATATACCCACCATGCATTTTTTCAAATTTTAAGTTATATGAGAGGTCGGCGGTAAAGTGGGCGGACCATGCCCATTTTTTGTTTCCGAGTTTACATTGGTCCTTGAACTATTTGTACAAAATTTGGTTTCATGTTTTAAGGGAGGTAGGCGTTAAAGTAGGCGAACCGCGACCAGTTTCTATCGACCATTGAACTATCTGTACAAAATTTGAAATGAAGCTACAACGGACACCCTGTGTTTCTAGTATTTAACCCATAACTTTTTTGTTTTCTAACCGATTTTCAATACCAAACAAACCTTATATAAGATGCTTATTTCAGCCTACATAGGTGGTCCCGTTCGAAAAAATCAATATACCCCCATCTTTTTGATGGTGGGTATAAAAATAATATGTGTACTGAAAGTGAAAAAATCATAAATGTTCCAGTTTATCATCTTTATCTCAAAGCTGGTAAGACTAAAAGTAAAATATGCCAAGTATCTTTAAAATTGATGAACAAATCTTCAATTTATTCACAGTTAAGTGAAAAGACCCATGTTTACTTACAGTTTATTGAAGATACACTGATGAGCAAAACAATTGTTTTTTTTTTTTTTTCTACTTTAATAAAAAGCAGGTGGTAAGATGGAATTTAACGTGCTAAACGAGAATCTTCTTTCACTTTTTTTCTATCATGCATTGATTTTGTTTTATGAGCATATCTACTACGACCCTGCCTTTAGGCAGTCACACTTGTATAACTCGAGAACAGTTTGTCCAATTTAAATAAACTAAACTCCAATAGATAGCGCTTTAAATTATCTTTTTTAGTTCTTACACTAATTTCGAAATAACACCGAAACTATTAAGAATGAAGTTAGAGTGGCTTGAAGATATTTTTAGTGGCATCTTTTGGTCACTTATGTCAATGGTACGCACCGTTCTTGAGTAATGATGAAATATACTAGAGTAATGGCCTTACTATGGGAGAAATATTAGACACGCCCATAAAAAAAAAAGAAAAAAATTCAGACCTGATGGAAAAAACTGAAATCATATTCGTGTTAAGCATATAAAAATCAATATCAAGTCCAACTAATCGTCTTTGGGGTAGAATTTTTTGTCGTCGAGTGTAATCGTGTAATCTAAAGAACTATTATAGAGAACATCTTAAGATTTTATGAAAATAATTTTCCATAATTTTGTCCCCATACAATACTATTGCATATCTAAAGAACTGTAGAAATAAATGGTATTAGATTTTGTGTGAATAAATTTAGATGAAATTGGAAAGGAAAAGTCTAGGGGGAGTGGTAGTCCCCATACAAAGCAAAAAATTAATTAGCGTTTAACTAATATAAAGAAAATCTTAAGATTTTATGGAAATAATTTTCCTAACAAGTTCCACAATTGTTATTAAGATAGGGCGGACAGGTCTAGATGGAGTGATAGCTCCCATTCAAATAAAATCTTAATTAATGCATATCAGAAAAAATAAATATATATATATAATAAAATTTTGCGAAAATGATTTTCATATTAAGTTCCAAAAGCGAGACGAAAATAGTGCAATTAGGCCCAGGGGAAGTAGTAGCCCTCATGCAAATTAAATTTTAGTTATTGCATCATTAGGAGTAGCAAAGCACATCCGATTTAGCTAGTATGTAAACTGGAATGAATTAATGAAAATGACCTAGAACTCATGCAGAACTTAATTAAAACTAGAATGGAACTGTAGTGTAACAAAAAAGTATACATAGAGTTTAAACCCAGCAAAAAAGAAAATAGAAATTTATTTACATTGTCAGTGAAGACCGACCCTATGATTCTCTACACCATTGTACATGTGCATAAAAATTTGGGGAGGTGTCTTATATGGGACCCGTGGTAAATTGTAAACCGCTACTTGTTGAAGCATAGTGTATATTTCTATGGAACATACGAATTCATTATAATATATTATTTATGTACTATAGGGTGATTCCCGAAAGTGGCCGTACATGGGAGCTATGGTCAATTATGGGCCGAAATTCATAGCATTCAAACTTATTTCTATCATATATTCACCTGATACTATCATTTGTATGGGATTTATGCATGTTAGAGTGATTTTCTAAAGACTTGTTTATATGGGAGCTATGGTCTATTATGAACCGATCCTGAAACTCCGCACACATATTTATGCTTATATAAAACTTATGTCTGTCAAAATTCATTAAAACATTGCTATATTTAAAAGTTTTATGATTATTAAATTCCTATTCCTGGATTACATTTGTATAGTGGCTATATGAAATAACGGAACGATTATGACCAATTATAGACTTCGTCTTTGGGCCATAAAAATCCTGTACAAAAAATTGCATAAAATTATTTTTAAAATTTCGACCTGTAGTTTGATTGGATGGACAAACGGACATTGTTACTGCTTGTCAAGTAACATTTTATAAGGGAGTTATTAATACAATAGCACATTCTTCTGCATATTAAAAAGACATAATTTTTGATCGATATGATATGCTTAAATGCAAAAGCTATTGAATGGAATGTTTTTTTTTCAGTTCTCTGAAGAAAACTATTTTTTTCCTAACAAAACAGCTAGGTGTTTCATTATTTTGTAAGATTTTTTAATTGTTAAGGCACCCGAATGCTTCAATCAGATTTTTTGCTTTTAAATATTAAAAATTGTTTACTGGGAAGAATTCTTCAGCTTGTCTTATAATATTTTTAAGTAATAAAACATACTTTTAGCATTTTTGTTTTAAGATTCTCGCAATAAATTATACTTTTTTGCTGATTTTGAAACTTCACTTTTTCTTAAACTATAATTTTCTCAATTTTGCACTGTTTTTAAAACAATTTTTTTGTTATTATTTTCGTCTTTATTTAATAAAATATTTTGACCTTGAATTATATATATATATATATATATATATATATATATATATATATATATATATATATATATATATATATATATATATATATATATATTTGCAATATTACGTCCAGTATATTTACTAAATTAATCGTTAAAACAACTCAGATTGCATACCAGAGTATGGAGAGAAAAAAAAGTACACGCAGAATAAAACAACGAGGTGGTAGACGAACTTTAAATACACTACGTGAAAATCTGGAAACTAAAAGACAAAATATAGTATATATCTCAATATTATTAGAGAGTAGGGTATTTTACGTTACCAAAAGAACACTTGAAAAAAATCTCAACCACGAAAATATATATAATAATCATATAAACATATGCTACAACGGAATCCTGTTCCTTGTTCATAAAACTATATTTGTAAGTATATTTACTGGTACTGAATTCCTGGCAAGTGTTGTTTCACATTTACAAGTGATACAAACGCAAAAGAAAAAAAGTTCAATAATAACTTCAACAGGAACCCTAACTAAAACAAAAAATAAAAAGAAGCCCAATCAAGATAAACATAGCATTCGCGCTCCTGTTACGACAACAATGATGTTGATGATGACGACGTCTTCGATGGCTCAACCTTGTTTTGAATGGATGAAATTGTTTAGTTGGATGTTTAACTGACAGTATGAATGGTTAACTATACTTGAATTTTTTTAAAGTATTTATTGTTTTTTTTTTTTTTTTTTTTGGTGCTTTGTTTTTCAAATTGCCATAAGTATACTCCGAAGAGCTGGTAGTGTCAGACTTAGTTGGTTAAGTTTTTTTTTGGGGTTTAATTCACATAAAAAGGATCATTTAGCTGCATTTTATTTATTGTTATGATACACTTATGATTATAAGTTTTTTTGTTTTGTTGTTTAAGTTTTGTTCTTGTTCAGTAAATGCCTAATATGAGACACAAAGTTATTAAAATTGTGGAGTTATTAGGGAGACCAAATGTTAAGAAAAAATTTATTCGTCTGAGTATATAACTTAACATGAATTCCTTTTATTTTTAAAATGGACCAAGTTTGTCTAAAGAAAATTTAAACTTCTTCAATCAAAACAACATTTTATTCCAAATTTTTATAACCACC
This sequence comes from Protophormia terraenovae, assembly GCA_951394005.1. Lineage (NCBI taxonomy): Eukaryota > Metazoa > Arthropoda > Insecta > Diptera > Calliphoridae > Protophormia > Protophormia terraenovae. The sequence goes on along the minus strand of OX596074.1, from coordinate 30,092,627 downwards.
ATACAAAAAAAAATATATATGTCGAAAAAATCGTCTAAAATTCTGTGTTCTTCCTCGTGAGTTTCTGAGTCGATCTAGCAATGTCCGTCCGTCTGTCCGTCTGTGTGTCTGTTGTAAAAAGGATAGGTCTCGGTTCGGATGATCTAGGGGAATGAAATTTTGCTCAAATATTTATCTTACATTTTTATTATTATTTATTTGGTATTAAAAATGGGCAAAATTGACATGGGCCAAATACTAGAAACACAGGGTGTCCACTGTAACTCCAGTTCATACTTTTTCGCCAACGAAATTTTGTACAAATTGTTCAAGGATCAATGTAAACTCATGATCTAAAAGTGGGCGTAATCAGCCCACCTCCAATATAGGGTGAAGTTTTAAATTAGGATGAAATCGGCCGAATATAATATTCTCTTGAGTTTTTTACTTTGAAAATTTCATCGATATGTTGGAATCGTTGTTTTTATACCCACCATAAAAAAGGGGTATATCGATTTTATCTTAGAATCTTTTAAGACCCCATATAGTATATATTTTCTGGGTCCTGGTTAGATTCTGAGTCGATCTAGCTATGTCCGTCCGTCTGTCCGTCTTTCTGTCGGTTGAAAGCAGGATAGGGCTCGAACGGGACAACCTAGGGGTACGAAATTTGGCTCAAATATTTATCTTATATAAGATTTATTTGGTATTGAAAATGAGTAAAATAATAAACAAAGAAGTTATGGGAAAAATACTAGAAACACTGGGTGTCAGTTGTACCCAGCAAAAACTTTGGTTGCCATGTAATGAGTTAAAAAGCTAATATATTGACTCTCCAATACTTACACATTCGCTGAATAACTCATTATTTTAACATAGTGATGACATTAGAGGCAACTACTTACCCTATACATTACTTAGATGTTATTACAATAACTAATTACTTCCAAGCTGTTAAACAGCGTACTGATTTTAAAGCATTACTGAAGTCATGATTAGTAATAACAATATTTTCAAAAATCTGATCTTAAATAATTATTTACATTAGGGTTATTAACAACTAGTTACTAAATAACTTCTATGTAATGCAGACAGTATGTTGTTGTCATTGCAAATTAACTACATCCGTAACTACATGTCATTACCGAGTTTTTGCTGGGTAGCTTCATTTCATACTTTTCTGCTGATATTTCTTAAACAAAAACATGTACAATAACGAAAATTTGTACAGATAGTTCGAGGACCGATGTAGGCTTGGAAACCAAGAGTGGGCGTGGTCAGCCCACTTTACCGCCCACCTATCATATAACGTAAAATTTGAAAAAGTTGATATTGGGTATATAGATTCGGCCGAGCTGAACATAACATTCTTGCTTGTTTTTTTTTCTTCCATTACTTATATAAATCAAAAATGTTTTCCTTTAGAAATCTAGCCACCTTAATATCTTCAGTTAAATACTTGTTCGCACTACAGTAAATATGTTGTTTAGACAGTGATGAGTTTTTTTGTTTTCTTATAAATCGATTTTGATTTTGGCTAAAACTGATTCATATTCATAATAAACTTGATAATAAACATTCAAACCATAAGTTTGAAAGCTTTTAATATAAAGACAAGCCAACAGAAAAAATCGTTATTTTCAACTTAAAGATTGTTTGGTGTCTTCTTTAGCACTTAAAGGAAAAAAATATATAAAAAATATCAGACGTTTTTGATCATGATTTTTATAACCATAAAATCAACTATAAATTATTAAATGAAGTTTTATAAAAAATCATTAAAATAAAAAAAAAAATAAAAAGACACACTATAAAAAACATTTTACTAAATTAAAGCACACATTGTTTTTTTAATATAAAACACTTTTCCTCGTAACAACCAATAGGCAATCCATTTAATAATTTCTTTATAAAAAAGATACTCCCTTTTTTCTTTTCTAAGATCACATCTTTTTAAATTTAAATTGATTTTTATTTTTTTCACTTTCATGTTCTAATTACAGTTTCACCACCCTGTCTACTAATCGAAGATATACGGCGAGATGAAAAGACTATTAAAGATCTGGCCAATACTATTACAAATCTAAGTCAACAACAAAAGAATCGTTGGACAACAACGGCTGTTAACAATGTGCTCAATACACATTTGCATCAGCATGGCAGCAATAATAGCAATAACAACAATAACAATAAAACACAACAACAAGATGATAAAAATTCTAGAGATGAAACCGATTTCTATCGGCCCACAACAAAACATTCTACGTCTTCAACATTAGAAACACAAAGTCATTTAAGACCAAAGTCATTGCCATTGGCCTCAAATTCAACACCCGCCATAGTATCAGCCATTGTTAAGAAAATTCCACCAGTTATGGTGTCATCTTCTAACCAGGCTAATACCACAAACAACAACAACAACACAAACAGCAACAACAGCAGAAGCAAATCTAGTCCACGTTATCAAATACAACAGCATCAACTACAAAGCAATCAAAATTTAAACCGACGCCAACAAAAACAAGCTCTCGAACGTGGTGATCCTGATGGTGGTTGTAATTTAGATGATCTCTCTTCTAACTATTTGGCCAAAACAGTAGAGTTGCGTGTGAATCCACCACCACCATCACCACTGGCAACACAAACATCGGCAAATGTTGCCACACCACCCACCACCAATCCGGCCATAGTTGAATCACTCAATGCCAAAAAAGGTTGGCTAATGAAGCAAGATAATCGTACTGGTGATTGGACAAAGCATTGGTTCACTTTAAGTGGTGCTGCTCTGTTCTATTATCGTGATCCTGTTTCAGAAGAACGTGGTGTCTTGGATGGTGTATTGGATGTTAATAGTCTTACAAATGTGGCCGAAGTAAATGCGAATAGAAATTATGCTTTCCAACTAACAACATGGGATAAGCGGCGCCTAACATTAGCTAGTCTATCGCCCAACTCACGTAATAGTTGGATAGCAGTTCTACGAAATGCTGCAGGTCTACAACAAAATACTGCTGTAGTTATACAAAGCAGCAGCAATGGCTCAGTTAACAGTGGCTGTAATAATAGTGGGCAAAGTAATTGTAGCATGATAAAGCATTCTTCTGCTTTAAGTACGAATGAAAGTCATAATGTTAGCAATAAATCTATGGCTACAGCAGAACTTATAATCAAAGATAATACCAGTGATGATATGAAAAGTGAAATTGAAAAGGATTTCATAAAGGCACAAAGGATTAATAATAGTAACAGCAACAATGGCATCACTAACAAGAGTGTGAAAAAATTAACAACTGAAACTAGTCCCCAGGTGATAATCACCAATGTCAGTAGTTCAAGTTCAGCCAAGTCGTCATTAATAAGTCCCCAGACTCCTATTACACCAAAGACTGCCTTGCATTTCTCTTCAGACGAAGAGTATCGTACGGCCTCTGAGGGAGGTCGACGTGATAGTATCGGAGATTGGGGTTCTCCTTTGTCTCCTTCACCACCTGCCCCCCTTAATATTATGAGAGCCAAAGATAGAATGCGTCCTCGTACCACTACTCCCTGCCCTAGAATGCACAAAAGATCCCGATCTTCACCACCCTCTTCGAGACGTAGCACTGTGGATAGTGTGGGTTCCGATGAATTACCTATTATTCATACAGTTCATGAGGAAATCAATTTAAATGTGGACAAGGAATTACAATTCCGTTTGAGTGTAGTGAAAAAGGAGCGCGATATGTTAAGAGATGAAGCCAAAGAAAGAGAAGCCCGTATGTCTGAATTGCTCAATACCTTGGAACGTACAGAACAAGAGCTTACCAATCGTATTCACGAAATGGAAGAAGTCAGAGAAAGTCTTAGCACTCAATTGGAAGATGCCAAGAGAAATGCCTCTGAAATCATAGAGAGACTAACGGATGAACTGGAGGAAAGCCAAAGAAAAATTAAAGATCTTGAAGATCGTCTGGCAAGAGGCATAGAAGAGAATGAAAATCTCTATAAACGTTTAAGGGAAATGGAAAGCTATAGTCCTGCTAGTTTTATAAATCTTCAAAAAAGTAAAATGAAGCGCATGGATTCTTTAAGCGATCTAACTCAAATTAATGATATAGATCCCTATGGTCTGGAACGTGATTCCTTGGCTGAGGAGTATAGTGAACTAAAGGGTCGTTTTGAAAAAGCAGTCAATGAAATAAGAGCCATGAAAAGAGAACTGAAAGAATCACAAAATCAATATGATTCTTTGGAAATTTCTTATGCCTCTTTGAAACAAGATATGGAACGCAAGGATATAGAAGATCAATCTCAATTGCAAATGATGGCTGCTCGTATACAAGATCTGACGTTGAAATATAGTTCATCTGAGAGGCAGGTTAGAACCCTTAAGCAAAAGTTAGCCAAGTCCGAACGTAGAAGATCTTTATCGCTTAAAGGCAAAGAACAATTAACTGTTTCCAAAGAATTAGAAGTAAAATTGGGTGAATTGGAAAGTAAAATAGATGAGCTGGAGAAAACTCATCAATTAGATATAAAACAGCCTATAATGGAAAATCCTCAAGCACCTAGATCTTCCGTAAAGAAATCATCCAGAAGAAGATCATTGGATGCTAGTCTTTCAGCCGTAGGAAGTTCTGAATCTTTGCAATTTTTGGTAAGAGTTAATGATTTGGAAAAACGTTGTGAGGGCGTTAATAGCTCTAGAAGTTCTTCCTGTACACCTACACCAAATTCGGCTACACCAAATTTAGATTCTCCCTCCCGAGCCTCATCAGCTGGTAATTTAAGACTATCAGAACATTTGGTAGAACGTTTAAGATGTTTAGAATCAGTTTTGGTTACTAGTAAAGATCGTTTAGAGCAAGGTCTAAGTCAATTACAAAATTTAAGATCTTCCCGCACTAGACGTTCGGTATCACCCATTACAGAACGCAAGGATTCTTATCGTTTTGTCGAGCGATGCCTACATGAAGTGGTTAAGTTAATACGGGAGTCAACTGAAACATGTGTGCTGCAAAGTAGCCACCATGAAATACCACAACCCAGTGTATATATGTTACCCGACTCTAGTCCTGTTAAAAAAGCTTTAACACAATTAGAATCCCAGCTGAGATCTAAATTGGCAGAACTTTTAAAACAAAGACGTATGCTAAGAGAACGTAATGAATTGACCAAACGTAAAGATTTGGAACTGTTGGCTGAAAGAATTGCTTTTGAAAGTGTTTGTTTTGGTAAGCTCAGAGATTCGGTTGAGCGGGCAGAAAATCCTGAACTTTTCTGCGAACGCCAAACTAGAGCCGAAGTAGCTGAAACTTCTCATCTTATGTCCATGCTTAAGGCTAAGCTACAAGGAAAATGTACTGTAAAAACTAGTGGCAGCTTAGATATATTGGCGGGAGTATTGGCACGACGTCTTTTGCTATCTACATATCAAAAAACCCATGGCCAGCAACAACAGGATGTCAAACTTACCATGGAACCGGTAGATCAAAATATGTTAGATGATTTATTGCGTCAACAAAATGAAATCAATGTTATAGCCAAACGCTATAAAAATAATGCCATGGAAAATTTGGCCACCAGTTTAGCAGCTGAAACTTTAAGTTACATGTCTACCAATGATTTAGTGCAAGGTGCTGTGCAGGAGGCTTGGCGTCAAGCACAGGAAACGGTCAATGCAGAATTAGTGCAATCTGAAATTGCTCATATTATGATGCGTAATGCCGAAAGACTGGAGTCATCTGTAACGCCTTCCTTTGGCTTCACGCTTACTTCTGAGGAACGTTTATCATTTGAGAAATTCGCTGATGCAGTACATGATTCGTTAAGGAGAGAAATGGAATTGGCTGTAACCCAATTGACGCAGTGTTATGATGAAACCATGCAACAAATGAAACGAGGACAATGGCGTATGCATTTGCAGCATGAACATAAAGCTTCCGAGGGACGACAATTGCTAACAGAATTTGCCGATATTATAGCTCATAAAGCTTTAGTGGATGCACGCATTGATGTTTTGAGAGGAGATTATGCCTCACAGCAGTCGTCTTCGAAATTGGATGAAGAAAAAGAAGTAAAAAAATTAGGCATTACAGCCCTACAGAAATATGAAAATCTTTTCGAAGAACTCTCCAGCGATTTGCAAATTAACAATCCCGATGATATATTACTCGAAGCTGATTTTGAATTTATGTATAAACAACATGCTGTAGATTTTCTCAGTGATCGTCAGGTGCTCTGTGACATTTCGACCTTCCTTAGTCAATTGGAAGATTCTCTAATAGCTTTGCAATGCGAAGCTACTACTTCAACTAACGAACACATACCACGTACCGAAATATCCATAGAAAGTTTACAAGATGTTTGTCACAAATGCTGTGAATTACGCAAACGAGCCGATCAGCTACTACAAGAAGTACATCGCAAATTGAATGCTTCATGCCAGCATTGCTTGCAGGTGCGCGAAAAGTTACACAGTCTCCAGGAACAGCATGAAAGTGAAATTTTACGTTTACAACAGTCACATGCCAAAGATTTAACAGCTCTAATGCAACAAGTCGAACACCAACGTACAACCATACGTTGCCTGGAGGCTGAAAAGAATGCCATTAACCAAGACTTGAATAAAAGTGAAGAGCTAATGGAAGAGCGTGAACGTGAACTACAGGCCGTAACACAAAGACTCAATACAAAAGAGCAAACACTACAAGCCACCCAAGGTGAACAGCGTGAATTATTAAAACGCCTCGAGGCGGAAGAGGAAAAAGTGCGTTCGTATCAGGAGGAAAGTGATGCATTAACAATGAAATGTGCACGCCAAGATGATGAGTATGTAATGCTATTGCAGGAACGTGATTACATACAGTCGCAACTAGCCAAAGAACAGGAAAGAAGTAGACGTTTTGAAAAACGTTTAGAGCTGCTGGAAATGGAGCATGGCAAACAAATGGAATGTCTACAACAGGCATATCGTGATCAAATGTTGGCTCATTGTTCTGAATTACCAAATGTGGTCGATGAGGAATCATTCCGTCAACGTTATCAATCGGAAATTGAACAATTGAGGGTAAGATTTTTAATAGAAATTTTTATTTTTCTTTAAATAAAATGTCCTTGAAAAAGTTTATTTCTTTTTGTTATATTAACAAAATGCAAATTTTCTTTAAAGATCATTTATCATATTTTTTATTAACATTATATCAAAAATCTTTTCATTTTTACTCTGATTTTATAACTTCTTTTTTTTTTTATTTTTTTGTATCTTCTAGACACTTTGTGAAAAGGGTTTGTCAGCTATGGAATCGTCGCATAGACGCACTATAAATGATTTAGAGGAAAAGCATAAGCAAGAAATTGAACGCTTGCTAATCGAAAAGGAAACAGCCTTGGCTGAAGAAACTCAGGTATGATAACTTAAGGCATATTTGACTGTCTTTTTCATAGTTCATTTTACATACATACATATCTGTATGTATAGTACTTGTATTAATATGTATAAAGGAAACATAAGTATAACAACCATGTCATATATAATTATGAGCCAGAAATCATCTACTCAGACACTGTTGTTTTCATTTGGTAACTCCTTTTTTTCATTTGCTGTTGCTTCTTCCCAAAAAATATAAAAAAAACGAAAAACTTGCAACAGCAACAGAAAAAAAAAACAAAATAAACCTTGATTTTTCCTTGATACTTTTCTTAAGATGTTTTATTATTTTTCTTTAACAATTTGTATTTTTGTTTTTTCGATTTTGTTTAACCATCACCTTTAGGCTACATTAGCTGCTCTTGATGCCATGCGTAAAGCACACCAAAGTGAAGTACAACGTGAAGTTGCACGCTTTAAACAAGAATTTCTTAAACAATTTCAACAAAGAGGCGAACGTACTTTAGATTCAACCAAGGCGAAGGAGTATGTATTTTGTGTACTTTTTTTTTGTATTTTTGTGTCTTGTATTTTCTTAATTTTACTTATCATTTTACAATATACTTACTTACGAAGTTTATGCGAGGGTTGTTGGGTGAGTAATGGTAAATATCGATGATTAAGTTGAATTGATGTTCTGAAGGGTTCTGGTTAACTAAACAATTGAAACTTCTTAAAATCTTAACAAAGAAAGACCCACAATTGATGCAGCTTTAGAACGGATGAAAGACTTACGACTGATATTATATCCAGACCGAACAGAAGATATTTAAAGTCTGAAGAACCACTGATCAAAGCTAACTGTGAGAGTGAATAACGATAGAACATTCATAAGATCTTAATAGAGAACCAAAATTGAGGCTTCAGGCTTTAACAATAACTAATAAATGTTGGTTCATAAAATGTGATTAACGATTCACGATTAAACATCCTTAAGAGTGAATAAAATCTCCCGTAAATAAACTGAATAATATCCCACGATGGAACTTTCCTACAGCCTGAATGAAAAAATGGAATTGAAGCAATAAAAATATACCCTTTTCGATCTTAAGACCGATAATTGAAGCAACTTTAAAACTAAATAAAAAAACGCGAAGTAAATCCTGTAATCGGTCCCGTAATTTCCTAAATTTACAACTTAAACTCAAGCTTTTTTAGAACACAAAAGGACATAGAATAAAATATTTTTTAAGTCTGAATGTTGTTTTTTTTTTTAATTTTTTCTAATTTCGTAAATTGTCTTGTCTCTGTCCTCGAGTGAAACTAGTTATAGTCTGAATAATGGACCAAAATTATGCATATTTGAATTGAAGCTACTTACAATTGAAGATACTTTAAGACTCAGAAACCATCCCAACATGGTGACCGCTTTTTACTGGGTGCAATTTAGAGAAATTTAATAAGCAGCGCAAGGTATTTGGGCAAGTAAAAGAGATATTAAACCTTAGCCTAAACATAGCGTCGCCAAACGCTGTTTTAGATATGGTTATGACAATTTCGTAAGCCGACATCCAATTCGAAGGACCATTATCAAGATTGCATTCGTAAATT